>CM076579.1:962999647-963483113 GCA_034641835.2 Pinus albicaulis
ATCGTTTGTTTGTTGATCTATGGTTTAAATTACTATTGTCATTTATATTTCAGATCTGAAATCTTGCTGAAAAATATATCCTAAGTTTGACTATAGGAGAAAATTTAATTTTTGAACTTGCATTTTTAAGAACATCATTTAATCCATAAATTGCTTGATGAAGTGGTTTTATTAGCATTATACTTTCATGGTATATCTGGATGAATAATTACTGAGATTTAAGCGCTAATAAATTTCATATGTTTCAGTTGAGTTTGATGATCATTGGCATCTGAGTTTTGGAACGTGTTCTATCAATTAAAATTGCCTAATGTTTAATTAACTTTTGTTTCATTTACTTGAATTATTGGATGTTTATTGAATACTAATGTTTGGGAAATCTTTTCAAGTAAGTGTGATCGATATCTGATTTTGAGAGCTCTATTGTGGATCTGTATATCTTTTAATCGAGTAATCTTGTGGGCATCTTCATAATTGACACTCTCGCTTAAATACTTAGTGCTTAGATCAGATTATTTATAATCTAAGTGCTTTAGGGTTTTTAACATTAACTCTCATCTTCGAAGCTTGCTTCATCTCGCTCCTTCTTCAAATCGTTTTCCTTGCATTCTGCATTCTAAATTAACATTGCATAGCAGCAGTTTCTCATCAAGTACTTGGTTGTAATTTCTTTAGCAGGATAGTTGACTCCATAAGGCACTGGTATCAATCTTTCCAATTCAATCGAATCATTTAATCTTGCTAGATCTTTTACAAGTATTTGATCGTTTAACTGTGTCTCCTGAACTGGTTGGTTTCCAACTCGTTCTCCTTCATTCCATTTCCATAGGGTCTAGCCCCCTTAGTCTACTATAAGGAGACAACTTAAATAGAGAGATTGGGGATCAGGGTGACAAACCCCGATCTGAGACATTGTTGCGGTGCCTAGACATTCTGTGCAACAACACATTCAATGCTAGGTTCGTTCTAGGCCAAAATGCAATAGAAATTATGTGATTGATCTTAATGCACTTCCAATTTCATATTTTATCTTCTCGTGATCATAAATTTTGTTAAGATTTTCTGCCTGAAATCGGACCCACTTGCACGTTCTTAGTTACAAACGAATTGTTGGAAATGGTAACTAGGTTCGGTCTTCATAATGACCTTTTGTAAACATGACATTGTATCTTTTGCATAAAGAAAGAAAAAGAAAGAAAATAATTTTATTTTATTTAAAGCATGGGTTTCATGCTCAAGTCTAGGTCAAAGCATGTTCTTCATGCTTCTAGGTCTTTCTAGGACAAAGAAGAATTTATGTCATGTACTATAGTCCCATTTGGACTCATTGTAACAAAAGAAAATATTTATTTTTGGCAAAAAAAACCATTTATTCCTTCAAGACCAAGTTGACCCCAGTCAAGGACACGTCGCTAAGGGATAGCTATTCGACCCCTCAAGAAAGCTATAAATATAAGGAGCTCAATCTCATTTGGTACACCAACTCATCACAAGTTCGATCTGCAATAGCGAAGGAGAAAAATATCTAGAAGAACAAAGAAGAGAAGGAAGAATCAAATTTTCTTGGGATAACCTCTCTTTCTCTGTCCACACATGCAATGTTAGGGTTTTTGTGCAGCTACCAGTTGCAGGAGGCCGAAATTGCAGGGCCAAAATTCTGAGGAGCAGTTGCAGGGCCGAAATTCTAGAGCAAAGCTGCAAAAGGTCGAAGTTTTGAAGCTGCCTTGGAGAGATCTTGCTGGGGGGCTAACTTGGTACTTGGGAGGATTCTGGGCTTTGGTCTTTGGGTCTTGGAAATCTCATTGTAAGAAGATTCTATAAGAAGAGAAGCATTCTTTCTGGGTTTTCCCCTTGGATGGGTTTTGCCCCAGCTTGGAACCTATATCTTGTGTACTTTGTTTCATTGTGATCTTCATTGTTTTGGTAATTGCTTGATGAACAAAGAATAAAAAGTAATAAAAGACCAACTAACATCACAAGTAATTATCAAGTAAGGAAAGTCAACAATAAGTTGAAAAACGCTTGATTTTACAACATGGTATTAGAGTTAAGGTGCAACAAAGAGACTGAAGATCACATCCTAGTTGGCACTATGACAAGGATTATGAAGAAGGGTTTCAAGTTTCTTGGGAATCTCACTATCTCCATCAAGGGTTACATCCTATGAAACCAGATTCATACCTCAACCCCATCGTGTTCCGAATCGGTCGAATTAGACATGATTCCGTGACGTGTCCTCCGGTCGAGTCCGATCGTGTCCCATCAGGACACCATCGTGTCCTGATTCTGGGACACTTGTATGGCTTTTATGAGTGCCACGCGGCCCATAAAGGGTTGTTTTGGCTTATTTCAACTTCACATTTAACTCTCTCTTGATGTGGGTTTGCTGTGGGTGCGTGGGAGCGAACAGCAAAGGGTGTGGGAGCATTTTGGAGGCGATTCAAGCAACAGGTAAGTGTATTTTGTCTCTATTTTTTGCATTTTTATTACAGCAGTTTGCATGTGCATTTTTTTTACAAATTTGTGCATTTTTTCTTTATTTTTTTACAACATTCATGGCTCAATAAAGGGTAGTAGGGAAGGGGCAAAGGAAGGGGAAGAATGTCCCGATTGGAGATGCCCGTCCTGTTCCAATTTCATCAGGGTCTGCAAGTGTTCCCTCTATTGGAAGTGGGGCTGCAACAACAACTTCAAATGTTGAGGGAAAACAACAACCTCAAGATAACAAATATCACTTGTGGAAATACATCACAAGAGAGCAAGGGCTAGGCAACAGAGGTGGATGCAGCAAAGGAGAGCAGTGGTGACCATGATGATGACAGTGATGCTGATTTTGATGACGAGGATTGATGACTCATGAGCTACCTACCGCCTTGTGTCTTATAGTTGTTTTGTATTTGCTATTTATATTTGCCATTGGCATTTCTACTACCTATGTAACACATTTTGATTTTGATGACTTAATAAGAAAACTGCAGTATCTTGTCTTTCTCCTATTGGATCATTGATGAATATGTCACAATTGTATTTGTATGCATAATGTTACTTTATAAAACTTACATCTAGATGAGGATCTATGTTTGAATCAATGAATTTGTGTCATGAATGAGAATTTGTGTAGGAAATATCTAATTTTTAATATATATATATATATATATATATATATATATATATATATAACGTGTCCTGTTTCGGGGGCTCAACTTGTCCGTGTCCGACACTCGAATCCTCGTGTCCTTCGTGTCCCGTGTCCTCGTGTCAAGTGACTTAGGTTACATCTTAAAGATCATCTCCAAGCTAGCAAAAGAAGTTAAGGATGGAATTCTATTTTCCACTTTGTCTGGAACATTCAAGGATGAAAATGTATGGGTTTTCGACAGTGGTGCTTCCAAACATAAGACGAGAGAATATAGCCAACTCTAGACTTTGTCAAAAGGAACTTCCTTTCATTCAATCGAACTTGGAGACAAGAATAGCTATCCAGTGAAAGGGATTGGGTCTACTTCGTTGGAGCTCGAATCTGGTGGAAGTATTCACCTCAACAACATTCTATGTTCCAGGTTTGAAGAAAAACTTACTTTCTATTTCTTGTCTATAGGATAAGGGTGATGGAATAGCTTTTGTTGATGGCAAGGTTTTGGTTTGGGGTAAGGGCTCTAGTATTGACAATGCTAGGGTGATTGTGATTCGTGAGGGGACATTATATAGACTTTTTACACCACTATCTCAAGCCCTAGTTCACTTGGATGTGAACCCTTCCGAACTATGGCATAGAGGGTATGGAAACTTTCATTATAAGATTTTGCCATCTCTAAATCAAATGGTTAATGGCATCCCCAAATTAAAGGAAGAACATGAAGGGACCAGTAAGGATGTGCTCTAGGCAAGAACGTGAAGAAGCCATTTGCAAGAGTGATACTAGATCTAAGGAAGTTTTAGATCTCATACACTCTGATGTGTGTGGTCCTATGGCAGTAAAGTCTCTTGGTGGGCATCAATATGATGTGAACTTCATTGATGATTCTCAAGGAAGACTTGGTTATACCTTCTCAAGAATAGATATGAGGTATTCAAGAAGTTTGAAGAATTTAAGAATGAAGTCGAGAATTTGACTGAAAGAAAGATCAAGATTCTGAGATCCGATAATGGTGGAGAATATACCTCCAAAGAGCTGATAGCATTTTGCAAGGAAGCAAGAATTAAGAGGAAGCTCATTGTTCCTTATAATCCTGAACAAAATGGTGCGACTGAAAGGAAGAACAAAACAACTGAAGAATGTGTAAGGGCCATGCTTCATGACCAAGATCTCCCTCAACTCACAAGATTCTTAACAACATGACTCCAGAAGAAGCATTTACAAAAAAGAAGCCGAGTGTGGATCATCTTCGAATATTTGGGTGTCCTGTTTATATTCAAATTTCATATGCTGAAGGACAAAAGGAAGGAAGACGTTGGATCCTACCAGTATCAAGGGCATCTTTGTTGGGTATAGTGCTTTATAAAAAGCTTACACAATCTATATCAAGGAGGATCGTTGGATAAAGGTAAGCAGGGATGTCATCTTTGATGAAAGTATAGCTTACGAGAAGTCAAAGGATGTTCTAGTCGACTCTGATGAAGAAGAGATACCTATCTTTGAGGATATCTCAAGGGACAATGATGATCAAGATTTGACTCAAGAAGATGTTGAAGGTCCTAGTGAGCCTGTGCAACAAGTGATTGTTCCTGAAAATCGAAAGAGGCCTGCTTGGTTGAGAACTACTCTACAAGAGGCAAAAGGACACACAACAAAGGGGACCTTTGGGGAAAGTAAAAGATTGAAAAGGTATTCTGGATATGCAACATATATGACAAAGCTTATTGAAGTTGAACCTTCCTCCTATGAAGATGCAACTAAACATCAAGAGTGGAGGAAGGTGATGCAGGGAAAATACCAGTGATTTATGAAGAATGATGTCAGGGAAATCGTTCCTAGACCAGGTCACAAATCAATAGTCACTTCAAAAAGGATATATAAGATAAAGCATGTCACAGATGGGAACATTGATAAATACAAAGCAAGGTTTGTAGCAAGAGGCTTATTACAGAAAGAAGGTATTGATTACGAAGAAACCTTTACTTCTACAACTAGATATACAAAAATTAGCTCGCTTGTTTCTTTGGTTGCTTCAATGGGATGGAATATCCATCAAATGGATCTTAAGACAACTTTTTTGAATGGGACTATTGATGAAGAAGTTTACATTGAGCAGCCTCAAGGATTCGAAATGAATTAGAGGGAGACTCATGTCTGTAGACTGAAGAAAAATTTATATGGCTTAAAGAAAACACCTAGAGTTTAGTATGCAAGAATGAATGCATACCTATTAAGGCTTGGTTTTACCAAGAATTTTGAGGATCCTAACTTATACATCAGTGTGGTCCAGGGTAAACTAGTTATCATACTCTTGTATGTGGATGATCTATTTGTTATAGGCATAAAGCATCAAATTCATGAGTGCAAGAAGCAGTTAGTGTTAGTTTTTGTAGCATCGTATGTGTTCTAGCCTTGAAATTTTGTTGAGAGGCTAGAATACATGAGTACTCGAAAACCTAGAAATCGTTTCTAGAAATTCCACCTAGAGACGACTTAATTATATTATTATTCAATTTTTAATTATTTCCTAAGTCTAAACTTAGGTAATATGATTAATTAATCAGAATTAATTAAGTCATGGTGTGAATGTTCTAGAAAGTCACATGGATCGATTTTTAGTTAATCCTAGCCATTGATTAAGATCTAATCTTGGCCATTGAAGTCTCAACGAAGGAATATAAGAAGAAGTCGATGGGGCTTGGAGAAATCACTTGAGAACTTGAGCAGTTAGATTTGACCGGGAAATCGATTTCTAGAGTAGCAATGTTTTGTTTCCTTAAGTGATTCAGTGAGATCGAAGCAGTGAGAGAGTGGCAAAGATAGTGAAGCCAAACGAGACATTCCAGATCTGGTGAGTGCATTTGTAGAGAGGCAGAGAAGCCACAGTGAGGCTGATGCAGTGGCAACTTAGTAGCTTTAGTGGGCAATTCATAATTGTTGGAGAAGCAATGATTCAGTGCCAGAAGCTGGGTAGAGCTTCCAAAAGCCAGGAAAGCCAGTTTCTCAGACAATAGCTGACGAGACAACTTGAGGTGACGCAATTCAGAGCGGAGTGACGCAGTGACTGCACAGAGGCAGTTTGGACAACACCAAATCGAGTTGAGGTTGGTGCTCGAATTTGCCTGTGGAGTGAGGAAATTCCTCACTAGATATTTTTTCTAGTTTTTTTTCTGTAGGATTTCAAGCCTGGGCATCAGTTGTACTTAGATATTTCACTACTGCATAATAATAAAACTCTCAGCTGCTGCACTGGTTTTCCCAAGTTAGGTTTTTCTGTGGACATTTGTCCAAAAATAACGGTGTTATTTGTGTGTGTGTATATATTTCTTCTTGTATTTATTTTTCTTCCGTAGTTTATTTGTGTAAGTCACAGTGTATTTGTTTCGATATTTTCCGTATGAAAGTGCAGAGAAATTGTTTAATTTAATTAACAATTAGAAGAAACAACATTAGTAGCTGCAATAGGATTTGGGGTTAGCCGAATTTTCACATGGTATCAAAGCACAGATGATCAATCGGAGGACTCAGTAGCAGAGAGAAGATGGAGTTTCGCTGCTCCGCGTGAGCAACAGTTCAAAACCCCAGAGAGGCAGCACAATACCTTGGCCAAGAGGCCAGATTTCTTGAGGAAAATCAGTTTTTCTTAGAGAGCGACAAAAAAACTTGATTTCTCCAGATCGAGGAATTCCAAAGGAAAAGGGAGCAACCAATATTTTCTTGCAGAGAAGATCTCTAGCTGAACACAATAGTTTTGCAACAGTTTGCTAGAGCAGAACTAGCGTTGGGAGGAAGAAGAGGACACATTGAGGGAAATCTTCCTCAGGGAACTTCTAGTCTCAAGAAGTTGATTTCCCTTGCAAATCGACAGTCGTTGTGGGTAGAGTATCTCATTCCAGAAGGGAGTGTGTAGAATTGAGCAACAATTGAGCAAAAGGGAAGAGGATATTTTCAACATTTTTTTGAGATGGCCACAGCCGGGCTGCGAGATCAAGACAGGTTGGATGGAGCTTCCAACTATGTGATTTGGAAGGCAAGGATTTCCTTCCTTGTAGATGAGTATGAACTCAAAGTTATCAATAACGTGGTAGCTATCTCCACGGATCCAGATCAACTAAAGAAGTACAAGAAGAGGATGAGGAAGGCAAAGAGATTGATCCTTTATGGAGTTCGGGATCATGTGGTTTCACACATAGCGGCCTTGGGAACAGCCAAAAAGATGTGGGACTCTCTTTCCACGCTATACCGAGGATCTTTCGAGAAACGAAAGATGTACTTAGAAGAAAAGTTGAGATGCACCTGTATGCAAAAGGGGGAGCGCATAGATCCTTTCCTTACCAAGATTTAGCAGATCCGAGATGAGCTGGCAGTTGTAGGGTCAACACCTCAACCCACATAGCTAGTGCGAGTCGCTAAACACTCTGTCTCTGAGGAGTGGCAGGTGTCTTTCCAAAGTATTTTGGGTAGAGAAACCTTGCCAAGATGACACATAATGTGGGTAGACTTGCAGCAGCAGGACTTGAGGCGAGATCTGATGAAGAGCACCATCAGTGGCAGCAACAGCAGCAGTGGATCGAAGGAGGTAAAGGAAGAGGAGAATGTGGCCCTCGCATCAAAGGGTCCCAGTCAGGGACAGGGGGAGCGTAGGAAAAAGGACCTGTCGAAGGTCAAGTGCTTCAGGTGTGGCGAGCTAGGCCACTACAATTCTCAGTGTCCTCTCAGGAAGAAGGACAAGGAGGAGAAGCAGGACCAGCATGCAGCTTTTGCCGAGATTGATAGGTTGTCCTCCAGGCTAGAGGAAGATTTCACCATGATTGTAGACATCCCTCCAAGAGTGAGGTGGGGTGACTTGGTTTTGTAGCCTCAGAGCTCTACAGTTTGGCAGGATTCTTGAGGAGGTCCACCTCTTGAATCAATCCCTGGCTATGGGGGCCCACAGTATGCAGTAGCAGGATGGATTAGTGGCAATTGATGTAGTTAGATGCCAGAGTGATAGTTGCAACGACTAGTAGCAGTCAGATGCTAGGGAGCGCAGTTGAGAGTTGGAAGCAGTGTAGAGTCAGAAACAACGCATAACCTTCAGTGAAAGCGCAGATGCTAGTAGCAGTCAGGAATCGGGTGACAGATACATCATACTGAACACAGTTGGTTCAATATTTTGAATGTTTTCTGTTGTAGATGTTGCAGTAGCAGCAATAATAGAGTTGCAGTGCAGATGCAATGTTGGCAACAGTTCAACAGGGTCAACAGCAGCACAGATGTTATCCATAATTTTCCACTTTTTTCACCTTTTCCCACGTCTACCCCTCAAGGGTTACCTAGGGCATCAATTTCCCGGGAATTGACCCAAGGAAATTTTTTGATCTTCCCTAGGCTACTATGTTGGTGGGTCCCCTCCCTCTCCACAAATTTTCAAGCCATTCTCACAGTGGAATCTCCAGGAATTCCGAGCCCTAGCTCTAGGAACGAAATCTGCCTAGGCATCCCCAAGGGTAGACATCAATAGGATCAATTTAACCTTTTGAAGTAAATATTCTTTTCTGATCCTTTCTCCTCACCTTGTCTAGGATAGGAATACTGTTGGTTGCTATTTCCATCACCGAACCTAGACCAGGTCCACTTGGCCTTGTGTGGTCCCGCTTCTCATCAAAGATTATTTGTCAAAGGCCATTTGGGAATCTAGGTTCCCCAAGGATTTCAGGAATTGGGAACCTCATCCATAAGCATATTATTTCTACCTCAACACTCCAATCCTCACCCCTCACCCCTAGTGGACCAAGCCCCTTACTTAAAGATCAAGCAAGCTCCATTCTTCAATCCACCTTAGGGAAAGGATTTTCAGGGTCACTCATCACCTATCCATTGACATATACTTACAAGTGATTCCTATACTACCGGTACTCCTCCCATTGGTGAAAGTCCGTATAGAGCAGAGAGTCTTAGCCATGGTTAAAGTGGGCTAAGCCTCCGCCGTTTCCCTTGGCCTAGCAGTTGCCCTTTTAGGTCTCCTGCTGGTTGGAGTGGTAACAGGACCAAATATGAATCCAATGAATTCAATTACTTTTGCAGAGAAGCTAGCATTAAGAGGGAGATAATTGTTACATACACTCCAAAGTAGAATGGCATTGCTAAAAGGAAGAGTCAAACAATCATGGAAGCCACCTATGCTGTGATTTATGATCAAGGTCTACCAAAATTCTCGTGGGGAGAAACTACCAACACTACTGTATATGTTCAAAATATGAGCCCTCATCAAGCCTTGGATTTGAAGACACCCGAGGAAGTATTCACGGGTAAGAAACCTGATGTTTCTCATTTAGAATCTTCGGTTGTCCTGTGTATTTTCATGTGCCTGAAGAGAAAAGGAATAAGTTGGAAAATTCCAGTAAGAAAGGTGTATTTGTTGGAATATGGAATATTCCAAGGCATATGGAATATATGTACCTGGTCTTAGAGATGTTGAGGTAACTATAGATTATACCTTTGATGAAGACACTACCCTCGAGAAAGCCAAAGATCTTCCCATCTCAAGAAAAGACGATGATGATGCCATTGAAAAACAAGAAGAACCTTTGATGGATGAGCCTATGCTTGATGTTGATGGCCCAATGGATCCTCTTAATCCACCTCTTGGTGATCCCTCTACCTCAAGGAAAAGACCACTATGGATCAAGAATACACTTCAAGATGTTGAAAATCTTATTGCTCCGAGAGGAACATTTTAGGAAAGTAAGAAGCCTAACAGATATCAAGGGTACATGGCTATCATGAGTACTATTATTCAAGTTATACCTTGCACATTCGAAGAAGCCGTAAAGCACTAAGTATGGAAATATGCGATGAATAAGCAATATAAATCAACCATGAAAAATCATGTCTGGGAAGTGGTGCCTAGACCCAAGGACAAGTCTGTGGTCACTTCTAAATGGAACTACAAGATAAAACATGGAGTTGACGGAAGTGCTGAAAAAGTATAAGGCAAGGTTAGTAGCTCGTGGCTTCTCTCAAAAGGAAGGAGTAGACTATGACAAAATATTTGCACTAGTTGCTCGATATACCATTATCTGATCTATAACTGCTCTTGTTGCCAATCAAGGATGGAGCCTACATCAAATGGACGTCAAGACTACCTTCTTGCATGGCTAATTTAAGGAGGAAGTCTACTTGGAACAACCGCAAGACGTACAAGATCGAAGGTCTCATGTATTGTAGATTGAAGAAAGCCCTCTATGGGTTAAAGCAAGCCCTTAGGGCTTGGAATGAGAGAATTGATAACTATCTTATGAAGCTGGAATTTACAAGGAGCTATGTTGATCCAAACCTATACTTCAAGGTTGAAAAGGACATGCCACTTATTTTGGTGCTTTATGTTGATGATCTCTTTTTGACTAGTGTAGACCCTCTCATTTATCAATGTAAGAGGGAGTTGACTTCTGAATTCGAGATGAAGGACCTAGGTCTAATGCATTACTTCCTAGGCCTGGAGGTCTGGCAAAAGCCAAGTGAGATTTTCCTTTCTCAAGGAAAATACATTGTGATGTTGTTAGAAAGATGTGGGATGGAGGAATGCAAGTTTGTGTCTACTCCGATGGAACTCAACTTCAAGAAGCTATGTGGAAGTGTAGCTGGTCTAGAATTGCAAGTCCTTCTGAATATAGACAACTTGTGGGGGCCCTGATGTTCTTGGTAAACTCTTGACTGAACATATGCTTCACAATAAATACTTTGAGTCAAGTTATGGTTGAGCCTCATCGTGGCACTATAAACTATGGGCTGAGATACACTTTTGGGAATTTGAGGCTACAAGGATATTTTGATGGCGACATGGTTGGCAATGTGGTGGATAAAAAGAGCACGTCTGGATGCTACTTCTCTTTGGGATTTGCTTCAATTTCTTGGATGAGCAGGAAGCATAAATCAATTGCACTAAGCACTGCCGAGACCGAATATATTGCAGCTAGGATGGCCTATTATGAAGCAATTTGGTTGAGGAAGCTCTTCAATGAGCTATTTGAGCATGTGCTAGATACCACTGCTATCTACTACGACAATCAAAGTGGGATTCACCTTTCGGATAATCTTGTGTTCTACGACCACTCCAAGCATATTGATATCATGTACCACTTTATCTGGGATATGGTAAAATGGGGAGTGTTACCACTCAAACCAGCAGGGGACCTAAAAGGGACTCTCAAGAGGGCAACTGCTAGGTCAAGGGCAACGATGGAGACTTAGCCCACTGTCACCACAACTAAGACTCCCTGCTCTTTACGAACTTTCACCAATGGGAGGAGACCCGATAATTAGGAAGTCACTTATAAAGGATGGATCAACAACTAGATGTGAAGTGACCTTAAAGAACCTTACCCTAGGTTAGGATAAAGATAGGAGCTTGCTTGCTCTTTAAGCAAGGTACAAGACTTTCTAGGGAAAGGAGGTGAGGATTTGAGGGTTATATCGAAGGAATATGACTTGAAAGGAATTTCACAGTCCCTAAAATCGTTATAGAACTTGGATTCCCAAGTTTCCCTCAATGAATTGTCTTTGATAAGAAATGGGGCAACAGGGGCCAAGTGGACCCAGCGCCAGTTAAGGGGATGGAGTCTAGCAACCGATGATATTCTTAACCTAACCAAGGCAAGGGGAAAGGATGAAACAAAAATTTTCACCTAAAGATGTCAAATTGATCCTATGAGGCACTAGGGAACACCAGGGCAAAGTTTGATCCTATACATAGGGCTTGGGATATCTCGCAATCCCACCATCGGAATGTCTTCGAATTCGGAGGAGACCTTGAGGACACACCAACGCAGTAGGGCCTAGGACTCAGGAGTTAGAACTTTTTCTAGGGTTATTTCTTCGGGAAATTGATGCCCTAGGTGGCCCAATGTGGTTAGACCTAGAAGAGGGAGGAAAAGGTGAAAGAATATGGTTTAAATGATCACCCTTTGATGGATCAGTTCCTAATTCCTCTTGGGGATATGGAGTCAAGGAGAATTATGAAGATGGACTTCATTTCTTGTTCAAAGAGGCTCTCAAAGTCGACTTTGTCCAATGTTAAGGGCAAGAGAAGAAAAGTGACCTTAAAAGCGTTTATACTTCGTTGCAAATAGGAAGAGGCTTATTGAGATAACTTGATCTCTAGGACATTTTATTCATCAAACATGGCCCATACAAGGAGATAAGCTAAATAGAAACATATTTCCACATTGATGCCATAAATGCATGCAACAATTAGCCCTAAAATAGCGAAAATATCATAACCAATGTATGCAACAAAATGAAAGAAAATAACGTTAAAATTGCGATTACATGTAAGAGAATATATCCAACCATCAACACATTTGCAATATAACAAGATCCAAGATAAGAAGAGCCCAATTCATACATCAAAATTCATCCATTATCCAAGAATATCCACCAAGGAAAAAGTGCGAAGTTATCTAAGGAGAGAATGATCCCAAATCAAGTAATGATACAAAATGAATCCATCCAACTCCTATTTATACACTCATTTGGAGTTCGAATTACCTAATCGGCCTACATTAGCCCCTAAAATAAAATAATGTGCAAATTAACTAACTTTTGGTGAAAAGCCCACCAAACTAGCTCACAAATGAAATAATAAGCCTCTCAAGAGGTCAAATAATAATATATGCATGTCGTAGGGCCCTCCAAGAGACCTGATGAGGTCCATAGGTGCCATAATGATGAATAAGATCCTCAAAAAGTGATGGACAAGTGGGTGGCCCCTTGTTCTCCAAACAATAAACCTGTGGTGCTCATAGTGGGTGTGGAGGCACACTAATGACCTCATGGGTCTCCATATGAGTCGAAGATGCCTGTAGACCATTTGTAAGGGCTCAAATGATGGAATGAATGTTGCCATGTCAACGTACAAGTCCTGGGATGCCAAGTGTGTGGTACACCCATGGGGCTAACTGAGCATAATGTACTAAATCCATCTTCCTTGTCCAAAAAGCGGATCTCTAGGAATCTCTGAACATCTCTGGGGATCCATGGAGTGTTGTGTACTGCCGTGGAGGCCCATGGCTCCCTACACACACCCTATACGTGCTAATGTAGCCCTCTGGAGGGTTAGTGCTGATATTTTGGGGTAGCATAGGGTGTGCTCTAGCTCCGAAACTTTGTTGAGGGGCTAAGACACACGAGATCTCCAAGACCCAGAAAGCATTTGGAGAAATAGTTATTCAAATAATTAAATTTTTTAATGGGGACCTATTGACTGCACTTTGTCAACTACCCCATAGTAGTACACCCCCATTTTTTCAAATGGGATTCTTCATGTTCGACGTGGTTGCGCCATTCAGATTCCATCATCAGTGATCAGTCGACAATTTTGCAAATGATGTAAACCCATTCTGCATGTTATTATGTAAATGATCTAAGTAAGACCGTCAATGCATGTAACAACCTAGGTAAGCCTAGTATGTTGTCGATGATCTCTATCCTAGGAGGTTTTTTGTCTCACTGATTCACGAAAGTGATCGGCATAGTTTTTCCCTCCAGTCTCACCCCAAAGCTAGGGTGGATTTTATCATCAGCATACTAAGTGAGTCCTAGTGTTCTATCGAGTCCTTGTAAAAGTAGTTTCAACTACTTGGTCTACTAGATCATGTTTTGAGTCGCAGAATTGGGCATTTATTTGAGGGTCTATACGAATGGGTATTCCCCCTTCATGTATGTAAATGTATTATCTCATGTAAAAGAGGGTTGGAAAAATAATTATAATCCCCTCTTAGTCAATTAATTAAATTTTCTGGTCAATTAATTAATAAAATCCTAAACCAGAAATTTAATTAATTTAAGGTCCTAAATTAGGATTAAATCTTTAAAGGCAAAATTTGTGGGTCCTTGGAAAATGATTTTGAAAGCCCCAGGCCAAGGGAATATTGAGAATTTTAAGAAATATTGGACCCTTGGGCCTTGGTAGTTAAGTCAAGGTCAAAATTTTGGGGTAATTAACTCAAAAATAATATTTTTGAGTTAATTAAAATTGAATTAAATGATAAATTCGTTTTTTCCCCAAAATTTTAATTTCAACGCTCCAGATTAAAAGATAATTAAATCTTTTGGACGTTTGAGATTATTTTGACGAGGATCATCCAAACTAACCATTAGAGATCTTGTCCTATAAATTTAGAGGTCTTTCTCATTCTTGAATCATCCGATCTCAGGATCGTGCACTTGTTCTTAGAAGCTCTTGTAAATTTTTGAGGAATAAAGCATAAAGACTTTGGGGTTACAAATCTTGATGTTCCTTTTCAGATCTATGTGGTGAATTGTCTCTAAACTCTGCTACTTTGTTTCTTGCATTTTATGGTTGATGGCCTTCATGGATTAATCTGCATACAGGTATCTTGTGCAGTTTTCTAGGTTTATAAAATAACATTCTGATTTTTCTGAAAAGGTCTCATGTTGTTTTCTTAAATCTCTATCGATCTAAGGTTCAGATCTAAGTGTGCAGAGAAATATTTTTAAAATTGAGCGTTTGGGGAAGTCTTCGGTTGGACCAGCCGACTCTCAATAAACATAAGTCTGAAAAGCTCATTATTTGTTGAATTCCAAGTCTATCTTACGAAATTGGTGGTTTTGCAGGGTTTTCTAAGGCTTGTGCCTCTCCCAAAAAGTTTTAAATCTCTGAAAATTGTGCTAAAATGGATTTCAAATTTGACCATGAGGGTTTTAAATTGTAAACTAGTTGTAAATTTGTAAATTTTCTTTTAGAACTGTAAGGGTTTAATCGTTTCTTGGTGTATCTTCAGATCTGGTTGGTTTCTTGCAGTTTCAGGGTTCAAATCAGAATTTTTTTAAAAGATTTGAGGCAGATCCAGCCTCCAAAGGCCAGATCTGCCCTCAATTTCCAACTGTGGACGAATCTGGACATTGTTTCAATTTAAAGAGCATGAAATCTGAGCTTAATTGAGAAGAATTCTAAAAGTTTGCTGGGCGAATTTGTTTGTACTGGGTTCAATCGTTGTTCATTCCTATTCAATCTGCGCTCATCCGCTTTCGCTTTTCCATCATCTCTGCCCTCAGAGTTCTACATTGTCTTAACCATCGAATCCTTGCTCTCTGCCGATGTCTGCATCATTTAAATCTGTCTATTGTTCAACGTCAAGCCCTTCCTCCAGCGCTGCCCTGTCCTCGAGCCACTCCACCGTCCTCTGCTCCTCGTTTTTCAAACTGTCGTCCCTCTCAACCTGCATCAAGGCACAAAAAATAAAAAAATAAAAATATACAAGTGCATACGTTACAGACTATCCCTGCCGTCAAACCATCTCACAACCCTTCTGCATTCTCGTCAACCCTCCGTGCCTCCCCTTGCTTGTCCGCCATCTGTTCTTCCTTAACCAGGCGTGAGCCCTCCGTCCGCCGTCCAGCGTCCAACCTACAAAACCATAAGACGCGGGCATTTCAAATTCATGACGAGTTAATTTTTCACATCGATGTTTCTTTTGTAAAGGGTTTATTTTTAAATTTATTGTATAGTTAGATGTTGATAGTATTAGTCGTAGATTCTATTTGTTAGATTTTAATTTTAGTATAGCAGAAGTCTTAGTTAAGATTCTAATCAAGATTTTAGATTCGATTTTTTTTAGTTTAGGTTTCATTTAGTTTAGTTTTAAATTGTGTAACTTGTAGTTTTAGTTTAGGACTTTCAATTTTAAATTTTCATTTTAGATTTCGATTTTAATTTTTAGATTAGTTTTAGATTTAATTTAGATTAGAAATTTTATTTATATTTAGATTTTTTTATAATTAGTTTCAAATTTAAAAAAAATAATAATAAATAAAAAATTTCAAATAATTCTAAAAAAATCTAGAAAATACAAAAATATAAAAATAAATTTCAAATTTTCTATAGTCAAATGTGTTAAAAAAATTTCTATCTAAAGTTTTGACTATAGAAACATTTTCTGGATCGAAATTAATTGAAGCATCATAATTCTGGAAATATTGCAAATATCTGGCATTTTCATCTTGTGATAATATTGTTGTTGGTTTAGGATATTTTAATGCATGGTTGTGGTGTTTTCAATTGAATATCATTGTGATCAATCGTGTTTTAATAAGCAGCAATTAATTGTCACTTACTTGTTTATAATTGCATAACGAGATTTTATTTGACTCCATAAGGCACTGGTTTTAAATGTGAAATCTAATTTAGATCTATGGAATCTCGTTCATTCTATCAAGTATTTGATGTTTTAGCTTTGTCTCCTGGATTTGTCATCCTCATTTATAATAGGGTCTACCTCCCTTAGCTTGCAAGGAGACAGCTTAAATAGAGAGATTGGGGATAAGAGTGACAACCCCCAATTTGAGCCGTTGTCGCGGTGCCTTGACAATCTGTGCGACAACATTTTTTGGCGTCGTTGTCGGGGATAGAGTTTTTCTGTCCTTGGTCTTAACGACATTTTATAATCTTCTGATCTTTCATCGCCATTCATTAGCCTGTCGCAAGGGATCACATTTTTTGGCGACTTTTCATCTCTTCATATTTTCATCGTCTTATCTTTCGTCATATCACTAATCATTTCATCATCGTATCTTTAGCACCTGGACATTTCGGTTGGCTTCTTGTTTGGGTGGCGACTCCACTTATTCATCTTTTTACTCCCAGACAAGAATCCCCCCTGATATCCATCTGCTATCTCTCGATTATTTCTTCTGTTTTAGAATTAGTTTCATGTTCAAGTGGCGACTCCAATTCTTTTATTTCTTACAAGAGTTCCTGCTAGGAAGTTCGCTTCTTAAGGACCTTTTGACTATTCTTGAACACGGATCTATTTCTAAAATCCTAAAAACGATATCATGGATGTTTTTGCCCCGTGTAATTTTTCTAATATTCAGGGTTATCCCCATGATCTCCCTCAAATGGATAAATTACCTATCTTTCAAGGAAATGATGCAGTTAGAGTTAAATCTCATTTATTTGCTTTCACTAACTGGTGGAATAGATTTGCAGTTGCAAATAATAATTTCAATGATGTAAAGATGAAAACTTTTGTTCTTACTTTCGGCGAGGATGTTTCTGAATGGTTTATGGAAAAGCCTGATAATTCATTCAATACTTTTGAATCAATTGTAACTTCCTTTAAGGAAAAGTACGGTGATAAAAGGGAAGATAGGCATTTGGTAAGGGAAATCAGTACCATAAAAAAGAAAGAAAATGAAACAACTGAAGATTTTAACAGGAGATTTAATGGCATCTTCAAAGATATATCTCAAACTCATAAACCTCCTGATGGATCTCTTCTGAATTTTTACATTGATGCCTTTGATTCTGATACTTCATATGAGTTAAGGCGGGCTAAAACTGCAAATTATAAGGCTTGTCAATCTTTAGCTGAGGAGATTGAAAAGGATAAGAAAGCATATTGAATGTCCAAAACTCCAGATTTTGATAGGTCTTTGACAGATACTCTACAAGATGATGATGACCCTATGAAAAGGTTAATGCAAAAGCTTGAAAGCATGGAGCTTAATCATGCTAAGGAAATAAGTGTTTTACAGGCTAGGTTGGTTCAAATGGAAAGGGCTCAAACGCATAATTCCCAACCTAGGAATCATAATACTGATAATCGAAATAATAATACTTGGCAGAGAAAGGGTCAGTCGAGTGAGCAGAGACCTCCCAATCCGCTTGAATCTACTAATCTGGTTGATGAAGTTCCTCCTTATTGTAGAGTTTGTGATGCTCTTCATGAAGAGGCTACTTGTCCCATTGTCAAAAGGATCATAGCTAGTAGAATGGCAAGGTCAAGTCATCAAATTAATGTTGTTGGTAAGGACTATCACATGCATATAGAAGATCATGAAAGTCAGGTTAAAGAGCCAGCTCAGATGATTAAGGATGTGCAACCAAATCATACGCAAATAATTCAAAACATGGAATCTAACCAAATCAGTCTTCAAAATAAGATAACTTCCATGGAAGAAAGTCATGTTAAGGAAATAAATGTCATGGAAAACAGGTTAAAGATAATGATTAATCAGATGGCCATTATACAGAATCATATGATTGCAATGGAAGCAAGACATACCCAGGAAATGACTGCCATGAAGGAAAATCACTTGTTGGAAATAAAAAATATGGAGGCAAATCAGACGAAATTAATAGTAAGGCATGCCAGGGGGATGAGTTCCATACAAAAGAAATTGGAAAAAATGGAAGAATTACAAAAATTTCAACCGAAATTTGATTATAAAGATTCATCAACAGATCATAAGACTTCTTGTCTACTAAAGCCATTCTCATCTCATCACACGGAGGATTTCACTATGGTTTCAAAGGATGTTGAGAAAGACCAAGCTTGTGTGTCACCATTGACAGAGTATATCCAGAATAATATTGGTCACTCTCCAGGTTCTTCAGATATTTTGTACAAACATCTTCAAGATGAAGACAAGAAATCTACAGTGGTCTCATTGTTGACATCACAACCCACTCAGAATAAGAGAAAGAAGCAGAAAAGAAGAAGTAAGTGGTTTGATTCGTCTGATGGTCGAGAGCAGCTTGATATTCGGATAAGACAGAGTCCTACATTATGCAAGATTAGACATGGCACATCTGAAAAGCAGCCAACAGACTTGCCTGAAAGCAGGCAAATGCTCAGCATACACTATATTGAGCACATCTGATGCCACAGGGCATCCTCTGTATTGTATCTCTAACCTTACACATTGTTTTTTCAGCATTTCATTTTGCAGTTAGAGTAGATTTACTGTTCATGTTAAGTAGAATAATAAATAAAAGAAGAGCTTCTATTTTTCATGAGCTTAATGTTATATGATATTTGGATGGACGCTACTTATGTAATCTTGTGTGTTGCTTGGATGCAGATTCTGGATTCTCACATTCCTTCAATGAAGCAACGTGTCCCCAAGTAGAGCCAGATGTTGACTGCACTTTGTCAACTACCCCATAGCAGTACACCCCCATTTTTTCAAATGGGATTCGTCATGTTCGACGTGGTTGCGCCATTCAGATTCCATCATCCAGATTTCATCGACAGTTGACATTTTTATAAATGATGTAAACCCATTATGTATGTAATGATGTAAATGATCTAAGTAAGACCGTCCATGTATGTAACAAACTAGGTAAGCCTAGTATGTTGTTGATGATCTCTATCCTAGGAGGTTTTTTGTCTCACTGATTCACGAAAGTGATCGGCAAAGTTTTTCCCTCCAGCCTCACCCCAAAGCTAGGGTGGATTTTATCATCAGCATACTAAGTGAGTCCTAGTGTTCTATCTAGTCCTTGTAAAAGTAGTTTCAACTACTTGGTCTACTAGATCATGTTTTGAGTCACAGAATTGGGTATTTATTTGAGGGTCTATACGAATGGGTATTCCCCCTTCATGTATGTAAATGTATTATCTCATGTAAAAGAGGGTTGGAAAAAATAATTATAATCCCCTCTTAGTCAATTAATTAAATTTTCTGGTCAATTAATTAATAAAATCTTAAACCAGAAATTTAATTAATTTAGGGTCCTAAATTAGGATTAAATCTTTAAAGGCAAAATTTGTGGGTCCTTGGAAAATGATTTTGAAAGCCCCAAGCCAAGGGAATATTGAGAATTTTAAGAAATTTTGGACCCTTGGGCCTTGGTGGTTAAGTCAAAGTCAAAATTTTGCGGTAATTAACTCAAAAATAATATTTTTGAGTTAATTAAAATTGAATTAAATGATAAATTCGTTTTTTCCCCAAAATTTTAATTTCAACGCTTCGGATTAAAAAATAATTAAATCTTTTGGACGTTTGAGAATATTTTGACGAGGATCATCCAAACTAGCCGTTAGAGATCTTGTCCTATAAATTTAGAGGTCTTTCTCATTCTTGAATCCTCCGATCTCAGATTCGTGCACTTGTTCTTAGAAGCTCTTGTAAATTTTTGAGGAATAAAGCATAAAGACTTTGGGGTTACAAATCTTGATGTTCCTTTTCAGATCTATGTGGTGAATTGTCTCTAAACTCTGCTACTTTGTTTCTTGTGTTTTATGGTTGATGGCCTTCATGGATTAATCTGCATACAGGTATCTTGTGCAGTTTTCTGGGTTTATAAAATAACATTCTGATTTTTCTGCAAAGGTCTCATGTTGTTTTCTTAAATCTCTATCGATCTAAGATTCAGATCTAAGTGTGCAGGGAATTTTTTTTTTTAAGATTGGGCGTCTGGGGAAGTCTTCGGTTGGACCAACCGACTCTCAATAAACATAAATCTGATAAGCTCTTTATTTGTTAATTTCCAGGTCTATCTTACGATATTTGTGATTTTGCAGGGTTTCAAAGGCTTGTGCCTCTCGCAAAAAATTTTAAATCTCTAAGAATTGTGCTAAAATGGATTTCAAATCTGGCCATGAGGGTTTTAAATCTGTAAACTAGTTGTAAATTTGTAAATATTTTCCAGGTTGTAAGGGTTTATTATTTCTCTGTGTATAGTCTTGGTTTTGTTTCTGTTTGGGTTTTTTTTTTTGCAGGAGTGCAGGAAGTTTTTCTCAAAATCTCTTTAGATTTGAGCTTAACAGAAAAATATTGAAGTTTGCTGAGCGAGGTTTATGCATACTGGGTTTATTCATTATTCCCTACGTTTTCTGCAAGTCTCTATTCTGCCTGTTTAACGCTGCATTGACCCTCGAGCCCACCGTCCAATTCGTTCTTTGTTCTGTTGACCCTGCCTTCCATCCTGTCTAAGCTCCAACGTCCTTCATTCTGCACCGACTTCCTTTGCAAGCCGTCTTCATTTTTTCCTGTCCGAGCCTCTGCTCCCTAGCTGTCCATTACGATACCTTCGAACCCTTTTTTGCTCCCCATCCAAGCTCCTCGTCCATCAATCACGCTGTCATCCGAACCCTTCCATTTTTGCCTTTCTGGTCCTCACTCATCCGTCGACCTCCTTTCCAACCCTCAACTTCTTCTCCTTCCGTCGAGCTCCTGTCGACCTGCAAGCACTCAAACAAACTGCACACATAAAAAAGGAAAACACAAAATCACGTTAAATTTCTATCGGATTGATTTCATTTTAATGTATGGATTGTAAGGTAGCGTTTAGTCGTAGTTTCATTTCTTTTCTTTTTTTCGACTTTAGTTTTTAATTAGTGTTTTTTTTTAGATCTGAATTTCAACGAAGGTTAGACATAGGTTTTAAAATTAGTTTTTATTTTTATTTTTATTGATAAGTTTAAATTTTAATTTCATTGTTAGGTTAATTTTAGTTTTAGTTTTAGACTTAGCGTTAGTTTGGTCAAATTCGATTTTATTAAGTTCTAACATTAGATATTAAATAGATTTCAATTTTTTTTTTGTGTTAGTTTTAGTTTAAGGTTAAATTTTATTTTCGTTTAGTTTAGATGTAATTTTATTTAACTCGATTGGTTTGATTTAGCTTTTAACCTTTTTTTTAGATTTTGGCTATTTTTTAGATTTGTAATGTTTAGGTTTAGTTTCATTTAGTTTAAATTTTAATTTTCTAGTTTAGCTTTAGATTTAGATTAAATTTAAAGAAAAAAATATATAATATAAAAATTTCAAAAAAAAAATCCTAAAAAATCTAGAAAATACAAAAATAAAAATAAAAAATTTAGTCAAATGTGTTGAAATTTTTCTATCTAAGGTTTTGACTGTAGAAACATTTTCTGGATCGAAATTAATTGAAGCATCATAAATCTGGAAATATTGCAAATATCTGGCATTTTCATCTTGTGATAACATTGTTGTGGGTTTAGGATATCTTAATGCATGGTTGTGGTGTTTTTCAATTAAATATCATCGTGATCAATCATGTTTTAATAAGCAACAGTTAATCGTCACTTACTCGTTTATAATTGAATGGCGGGATTTTGTTTGACTCCATAAGGCACTGGTCTTAAACGTGAAATCTAATTTAGATCTGTGGAATCTCGTTCATTCTATCAAGTATTTGATGTATTAGCTGTGTCTCCTGGATTTGTCATCCTCATTTATAATAGGGTCTACCTCCCTTAGCTTGCAAGGAGACAGCGTAAATAGAGAGATTGGGGATAAGAGTGACAACCCCCAGTCTGAGCCGTTGTCGCGGTGCCTGGACAATCTGTGCGACAACAAGGACCCTAGGTCTAACTTAGGGAAACTAAAAAATTAAAGTGAATTAATTTACAAATGTAATGAAATGTTCTAAGTGATGTGGATCAAGTTTTCTTTTAATCTCAGTCGTTGCTAAGAGATTAGATCATGGCCGTTGATTTCCCAACGAGAAAAGTATAAGAGAAGGGCATGGGGTTAGTTGGAGAACACACAAACACACATTGCAGAGCACTAAAGCTAAGTCGAATTTCTGGGGCGGGGTTTGTGGAGGAATTCAAAGTGAGTTTGCAGTGCAGTGAGGGGTAGAGATCGACAAGGGATGATCTGATCCAAGACCGAGAATACAACAGCAGAGAGGCAACATCGTACTAGGGCAACGCAGAGGCTAGTAGGAGGGACGCAACCTAGCCAAGCTGACGCGGAGGCCACACAGAGGGTGATGCAGAGACCTTCAGAGTGACGCAGGGTCAACCTGCACTCTGCAGAGGCTGCGCTGGGCTAGAGCGCTGACGTAGAGGCTGGAGAAGACTGCGCTGAGGGTTTCCAGTGGGCCAGAAAGGGCTCGTTATCTGTAAATCCCGATTGAGGGTGTGATTCAACCATATTTTCTATTTCTGAGTGAAAGGTACAACTGCCGTGTATTTTCTCTGTAGGGTAGACCGTTTATGGTGCCCAAATTGTTGTATTCAGATTCTGCATAATAATAAAACCCTCTAGAGTTGTTGCACCGGTTTTCCTGCATTGGGTTTTTCCAGGGACATTTGTCTGAAAAATCTGTGTAATTTTGTCATATGTGTGTGTTGTTCAGTAAATGATCTGTAGATGTGTAGGCTACAGTTTGTATTTTCTTTAATATTTTTTTTGAATACTTCAGTTAAATAACTTGTTAAATTAATTAAACACACTGCAGTAGGGTTTCTATTTTGAGACTTTCACATGGTATCAGAGCATTGCAGATCAAGCTGATCCACCAGCAAAGCGACTGAAGATATTTGTTGCAGGAAGGGCAGCTGAAGCAACATATATCCAGAAGAAGGCAGCGCAACATCAGGAGGGACGCAAACCCTACAAGGTTGACGCAGAGTCAGTCTGCTCATGCAGAGGCTGAAGCAACACCAAAAGAGGGACAATGAGCCAGTCTACTCACGCAAAGGCTGACACAGCACCAGGAGGGTGATGCTGTCCATGTCGAGAATTTGCTGTGCAGCTTGCCCAGATCGAAAGTGTTGTTTGTAATCTTCAAAAGTTGTTGGTGTGGCACAAGTTTTGTCGGTACATAACAGTGCCTAACAAAGGTGACAAAAGAGGGAGGAGAACAATTGCTCGACAAATTCTCTAGCCAAGGAATCTGAGTTTGATCAAGAGGAGTGATCATAGAGGACCAATTCATTAGAATTGGTGAAGGGTTTCCGGGAGGGAAATCACTTGTCAAAGGGAGCACATTCTTTAGAGGGGTTCTTTCACCAAGAAGCCCTTTTTGCTGAGCATAGCAGCAACGAAAGGGAGAAGAGCTTGTGATTCAATAGTTTGAGCAGAGATGGTTTCTCATGGGCTGAGAGATCAAGATAGGTTGGACAGTGTGTCCAACTTTGTTATCTGGAGGGCCAAAATCCCGACAGTCTTGGATGAGTAAGGCATCAAGGACCAATGCAAAAAACGTCCTAGTTGTGCCAACTGATGCAGATACCCTGAAGAAATTCAACGAGAATCAGGCGTGGGCAAAGCGCTTGATCATGGATCAAATAAAGGATCACGTGGTCCCACATATTTCCGAGAAGAACACGACAAATAAGATGTGGACAACATTGAACACAATGTATCAGGGAAGCTCCGTCTAGAGGAAAATGCTTCTGGAGAATTAGATGCGGTTGTTCCAGATGCAGAAGAAAGAGGAAATTGATCCCTTCCTCATTAGACTTCAGACTATCTGAGACCAACTGATTTCCATGTGGTCAACTTCAAATGAAGGGCTCATGGTGAGGATTGCCATGAATGCAATCACCGATGAAAGGGAAACATTTGTCCAAAGCATCTTGGGCAGAGAAGCGTTACCATCCTGGGTGGACATGTGGGCAATCCTCCGTCAGGAGGAAATCAGGAGAATAACCAAGAAGCAAAGCAACAGTGTTGGAGTCAAAGTAAAGAAAGAGGAGGAGGAGGATGCAACCCTTGCATCTAAGGGGCAGAGGCAACAAGGGAAGAAGAAGAAGGACCTATCAAAGGTTCGGTGCTTTAAATGTGGCGAACTTGGACAATTCGCCAGCTCTTGTCCCAAGAGAAAGGAAAACGAATCTTCTAGTTCCAAGGCAGCAACATAGAAAGGGGACAATGGCAGTGATGATGATGTAGCCATGAGTGCTCATGAACCAAGGAAGTGGGGCGATATTGATCTGTAGAGCAGCTATAGATGGTGGCGGGATCCTTGAGGTGCCCAAACTCTTGGATCACATACGAGCTATGGGAGCCTTAAGATAATAGCAGGATGACTGGAGTCAGTGGGTGCAGAAGATCGCGGAGCAGCAGAGGCAGAGTTGGGACGCTAAAGACTGGAGCAGCACAAAGGAGAGGCAGCAGCAGTGTAGAGGCTGATGGGATTTCAGCAACGTAGAGGCAGTGCTTACGCAGTGAAGAGCAGAAGACAACGTAGAGCAGCAATAAAGGGTGCTTCAGTGATGAAATGCAGCTAGACTGACTTGTCTGTCAGTGATTGGGTGATGGTCCTTTAATTGCTTACTTCTCAGGAACTGAGTTGCAATGCAACAGTTAGCAGTGTTAGCGCCATAGGCAGCATGATGCAGCAATTTGAGAGGGAGCTGCAGTACAAATGTGGCAGTGTCAGTGGCAGTGACATGGGCAGCAGTACAGAAAGTAGCAGCACAATGGATGGAGGGCAGCAGGCCAAGCATCAACAACGCGGAGACCGATGCCGTGATCAGGTGATGCTTCAACGTGGAAGTTGTTGAGTTTTTTGAGTGTTGGGGTAGCATCAGATGTGCTCTAGCTCCCAAAATTTGTGGAGAGACTAGAGTACATGAGATCTCCAAAACCCAGAAAGGGATTTGGGAAATTTCCATCCAGTTTGGGAGATAATTAATTAATTAATATTTTTAATTAAGGACCCTAAGTCTAACTTAGGAAAATTAGAATATTAAAGGTGATTAATTAAAACATGTGATGGAAATGACTCAAGTCACACGGATCAAGATTTCTTTTAATCTGAGCCATTGATTCAAGATTAGATCATGGTCGTTGGTTTCTTAATGAGAAAGTATAAAGGAAAGGCTTGGGGTTAGTTTGAAGACACACACATGGAGGCAGAGCACTAAGACTAAGCTGAAATTCTAGGGCGAGTTTGCTAAGAATTTTCAGAAGTGTTTCAACTGTAGTGAGGGGTAATATTGGCCAAGGGGATGATCTGATCCCAGTGCCAAGAATCAGCAAGAGGCAGAGAGGCAGCATCAGAAGTAGTGCAGAGAAGCATGGGAAACAACAGCAGCTATGCAACAGTTGTGCAACGCAGAGGGCTTTAGTCGCTACGCAGGCCCAAAAAGCGCAGCGTTGAGCCAACAGGAGGCCCCCAGGGTTACGTAGAGGCCATCCAAGGCAGTGTAGGGACTATGTCACCCAGTCTGGGGTTACGCAACCCTCTCCAGGCCAGCGTAGAGGCAGGCAGAGGGTAGCAGGGCTGACACATGCAACTTCAGGCACAGTGCTAGGGTTTCTAGAGGCAAAAAGTGGCTAAGTCTTGTAAATCCCGTTTGATGGTGTGGATCAGACAAGTTTTCAGTCTCCAGAACAATAGGTATTACTGCAGATCTATTTTCTTTGTCGGGTTAACCAGTAAGGTGTCCAAATTCGCTGTATTCAGAAACTACTTAATAATATAAACCCTCCAACAACCAGAAGACCTGTTTTCCTGAATTGGGTTTTTCCGAGGACAGTTGTCTAGAAAATCTTGCATGTCACTTTATCTGTGTGTATGTATCTTTTTCTTAGATCTGAATCGGTGAAATTCTATTATGTGTCTACTTTGATGTTAATATGATTTTTCAACATTAATAACTTGATTAAGTAGGAGAAGTATAACCAGATCTAGCAGTAGGGTTTCTGCATAAAGTAATATTCGAAATTTTTCACAGAAGTATTGCTAGAGCACACTCCTTGCTAAGAGGGAGTGTTGAGATTTTGGGGTAGCATCAGGTGTGCTCTAGCTTTGAAACTTTGTGGAGGGGCTAAGACACATGAGATCTCCAGATCATAAAGTGTTTGGAGAAATTTCATCCGGTGTAATAGTTATTCAAATAATCAAATTTTTTAATGGGGACCCTAAGTCTAACTTAGGGAAATTAAAAAATTAAAGTGAATTAATTTACACATGTGAGGAAATGTTCTAAGTGATGTGGACCAAGCTTTCTTTTAATCTCAGCCGTTGATAATAGATTAGATCACGGTCGTTGGTTTCCCAATGAGAAAAGTATAAGAGAAGGGCTTGGGGTCAGCTGAAGAACACACACACATTGCAGAGCACTGAAGCTAAGTTGAATTTTTGAGGCAAGGTTTGCTGAGGAATTTGAAGTGAGTTTGTAGTGCAGTGAGGGGCAGAGATCGACAAGGGATGATCTGATCTGAGGCCGAGAATACTGCAACAGAGAGGCAGCATCGTACCAGGGAAGCACAAAGGCCATCAGGAGGGACGCAACCCAGCCAAACTGATGCAGAGGCCACGCGGAGGGTGACGAAAAGCCGTCTAGGTGACGTAGAGGCAGTGCAGAGGCCTTCAGAGTGACGCAGGGGCAGCCTGCACTGCGCAGAGGCTGCCTTGGGTTAGAGGGCTGACGCAAAGGCTGGAGAAGACTATGTTGAGGGTTTCTGGTGGGCCAGAAAGGGCTCGTTATCTGTAAATCTCGATTGAGGGTGTGATTCAGCCATATTTTCTGTCTCCGAGTGAAAGGTACAACTGCTGTGGATTTTCTCTGTAGGGAAGACTGTTTATGGTGCCCAGATTGTTGTATTCAGATTCTGCATAATAATAAAACCCTCTAGAGCTGCTGCACCGATTTTCTCGCATTGGGTTTTTCTGGGGACATTTGACCAAAAAATCTGTGTAATTTTGTCCTGTTCAGTAAATGATCTGTAGATGTGTAGGCTACAATTTGTATTTGCTTTAATATTGTTCTGAATACTTCAGTTAAATAACTTGTTAAAATAATTAAACAAGTAGGTGAAGTAGATCAAGACATTGCAGCAGGGTTTCTGTTTTGAAACTTTCACAGTTAAGACCTTGTATAGGGAAACCAAAACCAAAATGGACACCATCTGCAATCCTGCATAAGATCCAATGCGTCCCCTAACCTTCCAATACAACAAATCATTAAAGTAATCAGGTAAAAGAGCTTACAAACCATGGACAAGAAGTGGACACTTCTGAATGGCATGCCCTTCCATAGTGAGCTTTGGCATGTGCTAATGTCTCCAAGCTCCAAAGGGGGTTAGCCAAGTACCTTATTAGGTGGTTTCTACCTTTAGAGGGGATAATATGTCCAAGTTACATCCCTCAAATGGTGGTGGCATGTGATAAAGGGGTAAAATGGAATAGCGAATGAGAGGGGCAATCTTGGGCCACATGTCAGGGCACAAGGGTAGCTAGAACAATGGAGGCCCACACCTGGGTATATAATGTGTAGAAGGGAGCAATCGTGGTACATGACATGCCCCAACCTTGATTTTTCCACCCTTCTTTCTATGTCCTTTTCCTTTTATGAGTTTTCTTTGATTAACTGCTCGAGGCTCAAAGGATAATAGCATGATGTGTAAGATATAGTAGTGGATACTCCATTTTTGGTGGGGCGGTTCATTACCCTCCAGGGGTTGGGACAATCAGGGGTTCCTGAATGAGGCTCATCTAGGGCCTATGGAACTAGGGTGATGGCCATGGGTATGGGGTAGAGCTCATACATTGGCTTTTTCCCACGTGCTAAGTATGTTTGTCCCGACCATCTTTTGCATCTTGTGGTACATTTTGTTGTTGAATGTGGCCATTTATGCTTTTACTTTTCTTTTTAGCTACTTCAACCTCCAGGGCATTGTTCCAAGCCTGACCCAAGGTGGGGGAAAGGAAATGGGAAGGCTAACCCTATGTGGACTCAGTGAGGAAATGTGGACCCAGGTGGGAGATATGATGAATGAGGCTATAATGAGTGGAAGGGGAGTGATATGTGGAAAAGGGAGCGAGTCCACGCAACTAAAGTTGGGCTTTCCCAAGTAGTACCACCCTAAAACCAAATGGTCAGTACAGGAGATCCCACGGGACTAAAATCCGAGGGTAACATCCAAAAGAGGTCAAGGGGATAGAAGCACAAACTAAGCCCACTCTTTCCACCGAATCCCCCCACTAATCCATGCCCAAAAGTGTCCATGATAAGTAAACCGAATAACTCAACTACCGAATGACAAGACATACCTTTGTGTTCGGGAGACCCACTTTCAAACATACGATCAATACATATAGGTGAGGGACCACATGGCTGGCTCAGGTGGCGGAGAAATGGCACAACAAGCTAGTTGGTGGTTGTAAGGGGTTGTTGGCTGTCAGATGAGGAACATCATGGTGAAAAAAGTTCTCCTAGGGATATCACCCAGAAAGTGGTGGGTATTAGGGAGTAATAACGCTCCAACACATCAATACAAATGAACAGGTCGCGGACATCATCACGAAGCCCTTGGGGAAGGTCAAGTTCTTTAGCTTTCTGAGAGAGACTTGGAGTCGTGGAAAGACCCTCCCATGAGGGTCCCTCTAGAGTTAGACATTGAGCTCTAGGAGCTCCTGGGGGCCTGGGGTACTTCTTGGAGCTATGTGCGACCATAGAGTGAGTGGTTCACCTTCCCCTATGATACCCCATGATGATATATGTGAGCATAGGGTGAGTGGTTCACCTTCCCCTATGGATGATGACATATACATAAGATAAGTGGTTCACCTTCTCCTATGGCATATGAGCAGGATGAGTGGTTTACCTTCTTCTGCGGATGCCCCAACATACATCCTACCCTTGCAGTTTGGGACTCTTAGGAAGTACCTCTCATTTGGTCAATGAGTTGGGAAAAGTGGTTAGGGACCATAGCATTACAAATGGACGCATTGTGTACCGTCATACTCCCTATGTCTAGGATGCATGATTTTCAACAACTTGATCACTCAGGATCAAGTCTAATTGGGGTTCTACCCCTAATTATGTGGACTCACTTTTGTCAGTGAAGAGTGGCAACGTCTTGTGACTCACTCTCGATCGATCCTTCTTATTATCTATATCAATCTTCAGTATAGATGAGACAAGATGCAGAGATAGTACATGATGATTTGGAAGGCATGATGATGGATATTGGAAGGTGGAATTCTCCCTAGTTGAGAGGAAGTGTTAAAATGTGCAATTAGGGCCAAATTCCACTTTGGGCAACTCATTTGAAGAAGATGATTATTAGATTGAAATCCTCTTTTCGAAAGAACCAAAATCAACCTAAAGATCACTAAATTTGGACAAGGAGAAATATGTTTTTGAAGTCAAGCCCACATATGCAATTTGTCAAGGTCGACAAGGGGTCAAGTTGGACGAATTGACACTCCTCCAACACATATAAATAGAAGAGACCTGCATCCTCATTTGGCACATTCAACACACAACATATTCTTCTCTTTCCTTCACTGATTGAGTCGTACAAATTGAAAGGAAGCTTTTCTTCTTCACACGTGCGAGATTTTTGGAGGCTTCTTTGACTGTTTGGGTTGAATTTCTGTAGAAGAACTGTTTGACCTTGTTTGACCGAGTTTCCTTCATTGGTTTGACTTCATTTGACCACCAAAAGTTCGATTATGGAAGGCCAAATTGATGGGCACAAAAATTGAGGAAATATGGGAACTTTGACCAGCGTTGACTTCAAGGTTGACTGTTGTTTTGAGCACAGGAAATTACAACAGACTGTCTCTCTTTTGATCGAATTTGACTAGACTTTGGTGGACTATTTTGGGTTGACTTTGACCAGCAAGATAGGCCGAGTTTGACTGCCTTTCACTGAGCTCAAGAAGAGGTACGTTGACCATTGATTGCTGACTGGTTAGGGTTGTTTGATAGTTGTTGACTAAGAGCAGAATTGCATATTTTGATTGGGCTATTGAATCATCTATTTGGCAAGTCAACTTTAACTTTCATTTTGTATCATTGCACTCTATTGGATATTCTCTCTACTGAACATTTGATATTTGATAATTGTTGAGATTTTTGAGTGTTTGGGGTAGCATCAGATGTGCTCTAGCTCCCAAACTTTGTGGAGGGACTAGAGTACATGAGATCTCCAATACCCAGAAAGGGATTTGAGAAATTCTATCCGGTTTAAGAGAAAAGTAATTAATTAATATTTTTAATTAAAGACCCTAAGTCTAACTTAGGAAAATTAAAAGTTTAAACATAATTAATTTAAAAATGAGATGGAAATGACTTAAGTCACACGGATCAAGCTTTCTTTTAATCTTAATTGTCGATTCAAGATTAGATCACGGTCGTTGGTTTCCCAATGAGAAAAGTATAAAGGAAAGGCTTGGCGTCAGTTGGAGAACACACACCGTGGCAGAGCATTGAGACTAAGCTGGAATTATAGGGCGTGGTTTGCTAAGAATTTCCATAAGTGTTTCAGCTGCAGTGAGGGGTAGTATTGGCGAGAGGGATGATCTGATCCCAAGCCAAGAGTCAGCAGGAGGTAGAGAAGCAGCAGTCAGAGCAGCGCAGAGGGAGCAATAGTTGTGTACCGCAGAGGGCTTCAGTGCTACGCAGGCCTAGAAAGGGTAGCGCAGAGGCAGCAAGAGGCCATTAGGGCTTATGCAAGCCCAGCTAGGGCAGCGCAGGGACAACGTAACCCAGTCTAGGGTTACGCTGGCCTCTCCTGAGCAGTGCAGAGGGACACAGAGGCTAGCAAATCTGACGCAGAGGGGGTTTATGAAAACTAAAAAGGGTTGAGTTCTGTAAATCGCGTTTGAGGGTGTGAGTCAGTCCAGTTTTCTGTCTCCGAAACAGAGGTATTGCTGCAAATTTTGTATTTCTCTATCGGGTTAACCAGTAAGGTGCCCAGATTTGTTGTACTTAGAATCTACTTAATAATAAAAACCCTCCTGCAGCTAGAAGACCAGTTTTCCCGCATTGGGTTTTTCTGGGGACAGTTGTCCAGAAAATCTTGTGTGTCACTTTGTCTATGTGCATGTATTTAGTTTAGGTTTGTATCTGTGTAGGTTGTTAAAGTGTTTACTTCGATGTTAATACTGAACATTTTAGATTAATAACTTGTATAAGTAGGAGAAGTAAATCGTGATTTAACAGTGGGTTTCTGCATAACAAATATTAAGAAATTTTCACATGGTATTAGAGCCATTGCAGATCTAGCTGAATCACTAGCAAGAAGACTGAAGAATCCTTGCTGCAGAAAGCAACAAAGAAAGCAACAGCAGCCGCAGAAAGTCGGACCAGAGAGGACAGCGTAGCAATAGAGGGAAGAAAAAGCCACGCAGAGGCCAGAGTGACGTAGTCTCCACGCAGGCTCACGTACTTACGACGCAAAGGCAACGCAGAGACAGTGTTGGGAATGTCTGATCACGCAGAGGCCAACCAGGGTGACGCAGTCTTGAAGCTGTTGCCAATTTAGAGTGCCAGAAGCAGTGCTGCGGAGCTTCAGTAGTTGTTGGTGTGGTTAAATTTCTGAAGGGGTAGAAATTAGTCTGAGCACTAGTTGACAAAGAGCGGGAGGAGAACAACTTCTCTAGAGAATTTCCAGCCAAAGAAATCTATAGATCGATCAAAGGATCGAAGAGAGCTGATTCGTTGTGATTTGGCAGACTTCCAAGAGAGAAAGTCAGTTTTCAAAGGGACCAGAGGGTGCCTTTTCTCGCCAAGGACCCTAGATCCGAGTCTCTAGCATAGAGAGAAGGATTAGTTCCGACAGATTTATTGAGCAGATGGCACCTCAAGGACTACGTGATCAGGATAGGTTGGACAGCCTATCCAACTTTGCAGTCTGGAAGGCCATAATCCTGGTAGTCATGGAGGCATACGGTCTGAGGGAGCATGCAGAGAAAGTCCTGGCCATGCCGACCGATGCAAAACTCCTGGAGAAGCATGAAGAAGAAACGACACACGCCAAGCGTTTCATCATGGACGGAGTCAAAGATCATTTAGTGCCTCACATAGCCAAGAAGACAATGACTCATGATATGTGGATGGCTCTGACCACACTATATGTAAGAAGGTTCGTCTAGAGGAGAATGCTTCTGGAAAATCAGATGAGGTTATTCATGATGGCCAAGGGAGAGGAGATCGAACCCTTTCTTTTCAGATTACAAGTGATCAGGGATCAACTAACTGCCATGGGATTGAAAATGGAGGATGATGTTATGGTGAGGACTGCACTCAATGCAGTCACAAAGGACTGGGAAACTTTTGTCCAAATTATCTTGGGCAAAGCGGACCTTCCCAACTGGGATAGTATGTGGGCTATCCTCCGACAAAAAGAACTCCGGTGGTTCACCAAGAGACAGTACAGGACCAAACCAAGTAAGGTGAAGAAGGAAGAGGAAGAAGATGCAGCCCTGGAATCAAAGAGGCAACAAGGGAGGAAGAAGCATGATCTATCAAAGATCAAGTGTTTCCAGTGCGGCAAACTAGGACATTTCGCCAACAATTGTCCTCAGAAAAAGAAGGACAAGGAAGCTTCTACCTCCAAGGCTATTGTGGCGGACAATGGCTTCGAAGATTACGTAGCCATGAGCGCTCATGAACCACGAAAGTCAGGCGACATGGATCTATAGAGCAGCTACAAAGTGGTGGCAGTATCCTTGAGTTGCCCAACCCTTGGATCACATACGAGCTACGGGAGCCTTAAGACGGTAATGGGACAACTGGAGCAGTGGGTGCAGAGAATCACAGATGGAGAAAAGGCAGAGCTGGAAGCTGAAGGGAGCAGGGCAATGCAGATGCAACAACAACGTAGCAGCGCAGCACAGAGGGGCTGTGTGACTTCAACAACGTAGTGCAGGCTGGCTTATGCAGAGCAGAGTTGTACCAGTGCAATGGCTTCAGGAGGCAGCGTAGCGCAACAACAGTGTAGGGGAATTCAGCGCAGAGGGGTCGATGTGACTTCAACAGCTCAGAGGAGGTCTGCCTACGGAATGCAGAGTTGTAGCTATGCAGCAGTCTCTAGATGACAGCAGAGATCAACAGCCTATGGAGCTTCAGTGATGATGATGCAGCCCAACTGACTTGTCTGTCAAATATCGGGCAGGAGTTTTTTAGTTGCCTCTTTCAGCAACTGAGTTGCAGTGCAGCAGTTGGCAGCACGATGCAGCAAATTGAGAGGGAGCTGCAGTGGTGGTGGCAGTGTCATGGGCAGCAGTACAGGAGAGCAGTAGCAGCGCAGTGATGAAGGGCAGCAAGCCAAGCATCAGTGCAGAGACCCACACTAGAGATCAGTGCAAAACTTCAAGGTTACGTAGTGTTGTGCTAGAGCACATTCCTCGCTAAGAGGGAGTGTTGATATTTTTGAGTGTTTGGGATAGCATCAGATGTGCTCTAGCTCCCAAACGTTGTGGAGGGACTAGAGTACATGAGATCTCCAAGACCCAGAAAGGGATTTGAGAAATTCCATCCGGTTTAAGAGAAAATTAATTAATTATTCTTTTTAATTAAGGACCCTAAGTCTAACTTAGGAAAATTAAAAGATTAAAGGTAATTAATTTAAACATGCTATGGAAATGACTTAAGCCACACGGATCAAGCTTTCTTTTAATCTTAGCCGTCGATTCAAGATTAGATCACGATTGTTGGTTTCCCAATGAGAAAAGTATAAAGGAAAGGCTTGGGGTCAGTTGGAGAACACACACAGTGGCAGAGCATTCAGACTAAGTTGGAATTCTAGGGCATGGTTTGCTAAGAATTTCTAGAAGTGTTTCAGCTGCAGCGAGGGGTAGTATTGGCGAGAGGGATGATCTAATCCCAGGCCAAGAGTCAACAAGAGGTAGAGAAGCAGTAGTCAGAGCAACGCAGAGGGAGCAGCAGTTGCGCAACGCAAAGGGCTTCAGTGCTACGCAGGCGCTACACAGGCCCAGAAAGGGCAGCGCAGAGGCAGGAGGAGGCCATTAGGGCTTACGCAAGCCCACTAGGGCAATGCAGGGATGACATAACCTAGTCTGGGGTTATGCAGGCCTCTCATGAGCAGCGTAGAGGCACAACCAGGCTAACAGAGCTAACGCAGAGGGCTTCAGAGCAGGACTGGGGTTTCTGAAGACTGAAAAGGGATGAGTTCTGTAAATCCTATTTGAGGGTGTGAATCAATCCATTTTTCTGTCTCTGAAATAGAGGTATTGCTGCAGATTTTGTATTTCTTTGTCGCGTTAACCAGTAAGGTGCCCAAATTTGTGGTACTTTGAATCTACTTAATAATAAAAAGCCTCCAACAACTAGAAGACCGATTTTCTCGCATTGGGTTTTTCCGGGGACAATTGTCCAGCAAATCTTGTGTGTCACTTTGTCTATGTGCATGTATTCAATTTAGATCTGAATCTGTGTATGTTGTTAAAGTGTTTACTTCGATTTTAATAGTGAACATCTCATATTAATAACTTGTATAAGTAGGAGAAGTAAATCGTGATTTAACAGTAGGGTTTCTACATAAGTAATATTCAGAAATTTTCACAATAATAAGAATGATTGATCAAGAGTTTTCCCCATCTTGTGGTTTTGCCCTGGCTTGAGCCAAATTCTTGTGTTCTCTCTTGGCTTGTCTTTTGCATTTTATTGTTCATGTTCTATCTACAGTAATTGTCAGTGTGAATGGTTAATGTGATTGCTATTGGAAATTAATGTGGAAATTATCATTGGCTAATAAAAGGACATTGAAGTAATTGTTGAAAGCATAGAACATACCATTTTTGTGAAAATTTCAATTTATCACATCAACTTAAAAAAAAATTTCTAATTGTTAATTTATTTAACAATTCAATAGTTGTTTTTTACGACAAATTTCAAATAACTCACATTGTGATTTTCACAAATAAACTAGGAAAAATAATAGCGCTGGAAACTGAGAAAATTCTAGAACACACATAAAAACGACACCGTTTAGTTTGGACAAATGCCCCTAAAAAACCCAACTTGGGAAAAGCGATGAAGCAACTAAGGGTTTTTATTATTATGCAGTAGTGAGAAATTCTGAGTACAATAATCTGAATGCCAAAATCTGGCTATCCCGTAGAGAAAAATATTGGAAAAACTACTAGAGGGAAATTACACTCACTCCGAGAAATTCCGGCACTGGACTTCCTCTGAAAAGCAAGTTGTCCAATTGGGCCTGCGCTGTCTCTGTGTCAAACTGGAGCTTCCAAGCACACGTGCTGCCTGAATCGACTGCCAATCTAGCCGTCCTTCCTATTCCTGCCTAGGAAGATGTCTCTCCAGCACTTGGAACATCTGAATGCCAAAATCTAGCTATCTTGCAAAGAAAAATACTAGCAAAACTACTAGAGGGAAATTACCCTCACTCCGAGAAATCTCGGCACTGGACTGCCTCTGAAAAGCAACTCATCCAACTGGGCCTGCGCTGGCTCTACATCACACTAGAGCTTCCAAGCACATGTGCTACCTGAATCGACTGCCAATCTAGCCGTCCTTCCTGTTGCTGCCAGGGAAAATGTCTCTCTGGCACTCTGGAACCTCTGTCCGACCTCTGCAACTGAAAACGTCTGCCCTATTCAACAAATTGAACTACCTTCTTGTTAATTCTAGTTAACAATGGCATGTTCTATGCTTAGCACAATTTACTTCAATGTTCCTTTATCAGCCCAATGACAATTTCCAATTATTTCCAGTAGCAGACACATTAACCATTAATCACATTGATAACAAATGCAAATAGAACATAAAACAGAATGCAAAAGACAAGCCAAGACAAGAGAACACCATATTTGGCGGATGCCAGGGAAAAACCCCAATGTGGAGAAAACCGTTTGATCAATTCTTCTTATTATTATATCAAAAGTTCAATAGAGAGAGAAAGAGTACAAAAATCAATTTGACTTGCCCAAATCAAAGTCAAATGAGACCTGTCAAATTCTGCAGTCAACTGTAATCAAACTTCAGTATGATGCATCTGTCACCCGAGTCTCTGACTGCTACTAGCTACTGCACTGTCCAATGAAGACTCTGTGCTACTATTAACTCTGCACTACTGCCAACTTTGCACTGTGCTCTACAACACCTGACTACTACTAGTCTGCAACTGTCACTCTGAAATTTTGACTGCACCTCTAACACTGATTCGTCTTGCCACTGAATATTATGGGCCCCCGTAGCCAGGTAATGATCCAAAAGGTGGACTCCTCAATAGACCTTGTCCATCTCTGTAGCTCTCTGGGGCTATAGCACCAAATCACCCCACCTCACTCCTGCAGGTATATCTGCGAACATAGCAAACTCTTCCTCTAGCCTGAAGGAAAGCTTGTCTATCTACACAGATGTTGCCTATTGGTCCTGTTCTCCTGCTTGTCCTTCTTCCTCTGAGGACACAGGGTACTGTAGTGGCCAAACTCGCCACACTTGAAGCACATGACCTTTGACAAGTCCTTCTTCTCCCCCTGCCCTTGATTAGGACCCTTTGATGCTAGGGCCACATTCTCCTCCTCCTTCACACCCTTTGATCCGCTGCCCAAATCAAAGTCAAATGAGACCTGTCAAATTCTGCAGTCAACTGTAATCAAACTTCAGTATGATGCATCTGTCACCCGAGTCTCTGACTGCTACTAGCTACTGCACTGTCCAGTGAAGACTCTGTGCTACTATTAACTCTGCACTACTGCCAACTTTGCACTGTGCTCTACAACACCTGACTACTACTAGTCTGCAACTGTCACTCTGAAATTTTGACTACACCTCTAACACTGATTCGTCTTGCCACTGAATATTATGGGCCCCCGTAGCCAGGTAATGATCCAAAAGGTGGACTCCTCAATAGACCGTGTCCATCTCTGTAGCTCTCTGGGGCTATAGCACCAAATCACCCCACCTCACTCCTGCAGGTATATCTGCGAACATAGCAAACTCTTCCTCTAGCCTGAAGGAAAGCTTGTTTATCTACACAGATGTTGCCTATTGGTCCTGTTCTCCTGCTTGTCCTTCTTCCTTTGAGGACACACGGTACTGTAGTGGCCAAACTCGCCACACCTGAAGCACATGACCTTTGACAAGTCCTTCTTCTCCCCCTGCCCTTGATTAGGACCCTTTGATGCTAGGGCCACATTCTCCTCCTCCTTCACACCCTTTGATCCGCTACCCAAATCAAAGTCAAATGAGACCTGTCAAATTCTGCAGTCAACTGTAATCAAACTTCAATATGATGCATCTGTCACCCAAGTCTCTGACTGCTACTAGCTACTGCACTGTCCAGTGAAGACTCTGTGCTACTATTAACTCTGCACTACTGCCAACTTTGCACTGTGCTCTACAACACCTGACTACTACTAGTCTGCAACTGTCACTCTGAAATTTTGACTGCACCTCTAACATTGATTCGTCTTGCCACTGAATATTATGGGCCCCCGTAGCCAGGTAATGATCCAAAAGGTGGACTCCTCAATAGACCTTGTCCATCTCTGTAGCTCTCTGGGGCTATAGCACCAAATCACCCCACCTCACTCCTGCAGGTATATCTGCAAACATAGCAAACTCTTCCTCTAGCCTGAAGGAAAGCTTGTCTATCTACACAGATGTTGCCTATTGGTCCTGTTCTCCTGCTTGTCCTTCTTCCTCTGAGGACACAGGGTACTGTAGTGGCCAAACTCGCCACACCTGAAGCACATGACCTTTGACAAGTCCTTCTTCTCCCCCAGCCCTTGATTAGGACCCTTTGATGCTAGGGCCACATTCTCCTCCTCCTTCACACCCTTTGATCCGCTGCTACTATTGCCACTGATGGAGCTCTTAAGCAAAGTTCACCTCAATTCCTCCTGCTGCAAATCAGCCCACATCCTGTCCCATCTTGGTAGTGTGTCTTTGCCCAATATACTTTGGACGAAGACTTGCCAATCCTCAAAGACATTATTTAGTGCCAATTGTACTAGCTCTAATGGTTGAAGTGTTACTCCAACAACTACACGCTGATCTCAGACTTCCTGAATCCTGGTAAGGAAGGGATCTATGCCTTCTCCCTTCTGCATCCTGATGCATCTCAGGTTTTCTTCCAAAAACATCTTCCGCTGCTCGAAGCACCCTGATATAGCGTGGAGAAAGCATCCCACGTCTATTTGGTCGTTCCCTTGGCTGCTATATGTGAGACTATATGATCTCAAACTCCATCCAAGATCAATCACTTCGCCCTCGCCATCTCCTTCCTATATTCTTTGAGTTGATCTGCATCCCGGGTAACTGCCACCACATTTTCTATGTAGGCTTTCAGGCCATATTCATCTAACAGGAAGGATATCCTGTCCTTCTAGATAACACAGTTGGAAGAACCCTCCAACCTATCCTCATCTCTAAGTCCGGTTGTGGCCATCTCGAAGGATGTCGAAAACCCCTCTTTCCTTGTGCTTGGATGTTGCTCTGTTAATCGCACTCCCTTCTAGAATATGTGGATTTGCTAGCTGCTACTGCCAATCTGCTTGGAAAAATCGAACTTTTGACACTCAAAGTTCCTTGATAGAAATTTTCCTTCTGTCGTGTGTGCTTTTCTCTTCCACCTGACGTCGGTTCTGCTGCTGCAAAACCATGTGTCCAACCATGAAATCTACTCAACGAAAATGAGTTTTTGTTGCTCCCTCTGACTCCTAGAATCACTATCATGGGCAACTTGAATTTTCTGCAATCCTACAACTGAAAACCAATCTTTTGCACCAGCAATTCGGCTTGCCTGTCAAGGAACTGTGCAACCTCTAAGAATTTTGGTTCTTGCACTTCTAAGATTCTTGGCTGATCACTTATGCTTTGATACCATGTGAAAATTTCAATATATCACAACTCGAAATTAGTTTTCTAATTGTTAATTTATTTAACAATTTATCTGTTGTTTGCTATGGAAAATATCAAATCTCACATTGTCATTTTCACAAATAAACTAAGGAAAATAATAGCGCTGGAAACTGAGAAAATTCTAGCACACACACACATAAAAATGACACTGTTATTTTTGGAAAAATTGTTAATTTTTGTAGCATCGAAGGTGTTCTAGCCATGAAATTTTGTGGAGAGGCTAAAATAAAGGAGTTCTCCAAAACCCATAAATTGTTTATGGAAATTCCTCCTAGAAGTGGCTTAATTAGATTATCAACCCATTTTTAAATATTTCCAAAGTCTAAACTTAGGGAATATGGTTAATTAATCAAAATTAAGTAAGTCAAGGTGAGAATCATATAGAAACTCACACGGATCGACTCCAAGATGATCCTAGCCATCGATTATATTTTAATCTTGGTTGTTGAAGTCTCAACAGAGTATTATAAGAGGTCGATGTGGTGACGGAGAACACACTTGAGAGGTTTTATTTCATGCGCAAATCGATTTCTAGAGTAGCAGCAGTCAGTTACCGGAGAGAGAGCTAGTGAGATCGAAGCAGTGAGGAAGAGGGGCAGAGACAATGAAGCTAGAGGAAGGATTCTAGATCCGGTAAGTGCATTTGCAAAGAGGTAGAAAAGCCACAAAAAGGTTGATGTAGAGGCAGCACAGTAGCCTCTAGTGGCAGTTTCGATTCTGCTGGGGAAAGACGAGGTTCAGTACCAGAAGCTGCATAGAGGTTTCGGAGGCCAAGAGAGACATTTTCCCAGACATTAGCAGACTAGATGACTTGAGGAGAAGCTCGTTCGATCTGAGTGCAAAAGTGATTGTGCTAGTGTGACGCAGTAGCTGCGCAGAGCCACTTTGAACGGCTCACCTGGAGCCGAGGTTAGAGCTCGGATTTTTGTGTGGAGTGAGTAAATTTCCCCACTAGATTTTTCTTGCCAAAATTTCTTTGTAAGATTTCTAGTTTCGGCATCCAGTTGTACTCAGATTATTTCACTACTACTTAATAATAGAACCCTCATCTGTTGCACCGGTTTTCCAAAGTTTGGTTTTTTCGGGGACTTTCATCCAAAAATAATTGTTACTTATGTGTGTGTGCTAGCATTTCTTCCAGCTCTTATTCTTCCACAATTTTATTTCTGTAGATTGCAATGTGATTTATTCAGTATTTGTCGTATTAAATTGCAAATAAATTGTTAAATACAATTAACAATTAGCAGAATAATTTCCAGTTGTTGCAATAGGATTCAGGTTTCATGAATTTTCACATGGTATTAGAGCGCAGATGAACAACTAGAGACCTCAAAAGTGAAGACAAAAGGAGTTTCATTGTTCAGTGTGGGTAGTAGATCGAAACCCTAGAGGAAACACAGTCACTTTTCCAAGAGGCCGAGTCACTTGAGGAGAATCGATTTTTCTGAGAGAGTAACAGAAAAATTCGATCTCTCCAGATCTAGTACTTCCACAGGCAGAGAGAGCAACCCAGTATTTTCGCAGAGCAGATCTCTAGCTAGATGCAGTATTTTTGCAGCAATTTGCTAAAGCAGAGCTAGCATCAGGTGGAAGGAAGAAGAGCACACACTGCGGGAAAATTTTCCTTAGGGAACTTCTAGTCTCAAGAAGTTCGATTTCCCTTACAGATCAACAGACATTATGAGCTGAGTCTCTCACTCCAGAAGGGAGTGGGAATAGATGAGCAAAAGGGAAAAGGAGATTTTCGACATTTGTTGAGATGACCACTGTTAGGCTTCGTGATCAAGACAGGTTGGATGGGGCTTCTTTTGCAGAGATCAATAAGCTTTCCTCCAGGCTGGAGGAAGACTTCGCAATGTTCGTCGATATACCTCCAGGAGTGAGGTTGGGTGACTTGGTGTTGTAGCCCCAGAGAGCTACGGATTGGCAGGATCCTTGAGGAGTCCACCTCTTGGATCTATACCTAGCTACGAGAGCCCACGATGTTCAGTAGCAGGATGGACCAGTGGCAGTTGGTGCAGTCAAATGCCAAAGTGATAGTTGTAGAGACTAGTAGCAGTTAGATGCTGGGGAGCGCAGTGCAGAGTTGGAAGCATTGCAGTTGGCTGTAATATCCCAAAGGGGAAATAGACAGTAATACAAAGCATACAACAAGATATAAAATGCTAGAAACAGATCATGAAGTAGATACACATGAAATAGAGAGAATGCTAAGCCATTTAATTACACTGAGAAATAGAAATGAGTAAAAGAGGTGATCAGAATGATGGCACCTCAACTTGCACCAGGCAAGTGTAGGAATACTCTCAAAATATCAATGGAAATGGCTGCTCTTTGCTTTGTGTCCAAGCTGCTGGAATACTGCCGTGCTGTTGCTACTGCTGGAACAAAATGAGTATTTGGGGCTACTCCCCTACTCGGAAAAATCTGATACTTTGGAATTGGCCTCTACTCACAATATCCAAAAAAGCCCAGAGAGCGTTTCTGAAATGGTCAAGCCCCGAAAATGCCTCCCTTGAGGATCTACGCTATCCTCCCAAGGGCCACATTGGTGCTGAATGCTATCCTCCAAAATATGGCCTCCTTCTCCGGCAAATGTCTTGAATAGGCAAGGGTTGGCCCCTTGCTCAATCCTCCAGCCTGAATCCTCCGAAATGGCACCAATCTGGAGCTCCCCCAAGATGAACTGCGTCCTCCCTCTCAAGACTGCGTAGTCCCTAAATGCTCTGCTCCTCCACGAATGCAACCACCAATCCTCCTGCAAAATGATGATGGAAATACCTCACCCGAGCAAGCACTCGAAGTCTCCCGGGGCTGAGGGTGGGATCTTCGAACGGAGACACCCGATGTACTGAACAGTACTACAGACAAGCTAAACAGCCAGCGTGCTCCAAGTCGAAATGACTAGCTCAATATGCATAAACATGAATGATCAAATGAGGGAGCTCTCCTCCCTTTTATAATGATGGGCCTCTCTCACCCTAGGCCCCACCACCTCCACGTGCTCCTTGGCCCACGCTGTCCCTCTCATCTGCGTGAGGTACGCCCCACGCTGCCCACGTGGACTGCGTCCTCCTTTCCCTGCGCTGTCCACTTGGCCACTAGGCCCCACTCCCTTAATTTCGATGTGGACTTTAGGAAAGTGCTTTATCCTAAGTGAGTTAATTAATATTTTTCTCACTTTATTCATGCTCCAACTATAATAAGGCAAAATTGGTCAAAATTAATATTTCCAATTAGCTATCGCTAATTGGGAATATTACATTGGCACATTGCAGAGTTGGCAGCATTGCAGTTGGCACAGTGCAGAGTCAGCAGCAGCGCAGAGACTTCAATAGACAGTGCAAAGGCTAGTAGTAGTCAATGTGAAAATTCCACTAATGAAATCCTACTACAACTGATTAGATTTCTTCTATTTCTTAATTACTGAACAAATTATTTATGGTATTACACAGTAAATATCAAAATCAAATACACTACAGTCTACACAACATAAAACACTGCAGAAAATACAATGCAGGAAAGATAGAAAAACACACACAAGTACATCGTTATTTTTGGACAATCGTCCACCGAAAAACCTAGCTTGGGAAAACCAGTGCAATAGCTGAGGGTTTTAATATTATGCAATAGTAATATGAGTACAAATTGTTGGATGCCCAAAATGGCTATCCGATACAGAGAAATACTAATGAAAGAGTTAGTGAGAAAATCTCACACTGTCATGGGAAATCCGGCATTGATCTGGACTAGAGGAGCTGCCCTGCGCAGTAACTACATCACCCTACGCAGTCCCTGCATCATAGCTCTAGCAACTGCATCACATCCTCTTGATATTTTGTTGACTGCAAACTCGACTCTCTGGCCCTCCGGACTCACACCCCGATTTCCGGCACTAGATCTCGATTGTTTCCTAACAAACTAGCAGACTCCCTCTGAAGCTCTGCGCTGCCTCTGCGTGGCACTGCGCAACCTCTTTGTGGCTCTCGATGTCTTCTCTGACTTGCACTCCTCGGATCTGGAAAACTTCCTCCGGTCTACTATCTCTGCCGCTCACCGCAACGATCTCACTGGATCTCTCTCTAGCAACTCAGCACTGCCTGCCTAAGAATTCAATCTCCCAGCAAAACTGATTTCTGCAAATCTCAAGTGTGTTCTCCAAGTGCCCATCGAGCTTTTTCTTATAATCTCTCGTTGACATATCAACGATCAAGATTAGATCTTAATCAATGGCTCAGATTAACATGGACTCGATTTAGGCCTTTATCTAGAAGATTCGCACCCAATTTAATTAATAATGTTTAATTAATCACATTTCCTAAGTTTAGACTTAGGAATACATTAAATATGATTAATTATTTTAATTAAATCATCTTCGGGTGGAATTTTCCCAAACTATTTCTGGGTCTTGGAGAATGCATGTGTCTTAGCCTCTCTCCAAAAAACTTAGGAATACATTAAATATGATTAATTATTTTAATTAAATCATCTCCGGGTGGAATTTTCCCAAACGATTTCTGGGTCTTGGAGAATGCATGTGTCTTATCCTCTCTGCAAAATCTCGAGGCTAGAGCACATCTGATGCTACAAAAATCAACACTCCCTCTTAGCGAGGAATGTGCTGTAGTGTTGCAACCCATTGAAGCATCACTCTGACTCTGTATCACCTCTGCTGCGCTGTTGATGTCTGGCCATACTGCCCAACAACTACTGCGCAACTTTGATTCTGCGCTGCATCTGCATTGCTGCTGACTCTGCACAGTGCATACTGCTCCCAACTATTGCATCTGCACTGCAACATCTGCAATTGTCTCACATCTGCTGCTGCTGCAACTGAGAGATGTCCATCATACTGAACCAACTGTGTTAAGTTTGATGCATCTATCACCCGAGTCCTGACTGCTGCTAGTCTTTGCGCTGCTGCACTGTGCCCATTGCACTGCTTCCAACTTTGCTCTGTGTTGCTCAGTCTTGACTGCTACTAACTAGTGCACGTGTCACTCTGGCACCTAAATACACCAACTATCACTGGTCCATCCTGCTACTGCTGCTATGGGCTCCCATAGCAAGGAATCGATCCAAGACGTGGACTCCTCAAGGATCCTGCCCAACTTGTAGCTCTCTAGGGCTACAAAACCAAATCACCCCACCTTACCCCTGGAGGTATGTCAGTGATCATGGCAAATCTTCCTCCAATCTGGAGTACAACTTGTCGATCTCTTCAGATGTAGCCTGCTGATCCTACCTCTCCTCTTTTTCCCTCTTTCTGAGCGGACAATAGGTAGCATAGTGACCAAGTTCACTACATTTGAAGCATTTGATCATCGAAACATCCTTCTTTCTTTTGTGTTGCTCCTACCGCCCCTTTGATGTGAGGGCAACATTTTCCTCTTCCTTCACCTCTGCCTTCATCCCACTGTTGTTGTTGCCTTCTAAGGTGCTCTTCACCAAGTCTCACCTCAACTCTTCTTGTTGTAGATCTACCCACATCCTATCCCACTTTGGCAATGTTTCTTTGATGAAAATACTTTGGACAAACACTTGCCATTCTTCTAAGACTGCATTTAGAGCTATCCGCACCATCTCTGTAGCCTGAGGTGCTGACTCTATAGCTTCCAACTGATCTCGGGCATCCTGAAGTCTGTGGAGAAAGTAGTCTATCTGTCCTCCCTTCTATAACCATGTGCTACTCAATTTTTCTTCCAGATTCATTTTCCACTGCTCGGAAGATCCCTCGTACAACGTGGCAAGGGAGTCTCACATCTCTTTGGTCATTCCCGGGGTCGCTATGTGAGATATAACATAATCTCAACTCCATCAAGGATCATCCTCTTCGCCTTATCCATCTCTATCTTGTACGTCTTGTTCTAATTTGGATCTGTGGGGACAACCACCACATTATCGATGTAGGTTTTGAGATTGTACTCATCCAGAAGGAAGGAAATCCTTGCCTTCCAGAACACATAGTTAGATGCTCTATCTAACCGACCCTGATCTCTCAACCTAGTTGATGCCATCACGCCAAAAAGTGGAATTCTGCCTCTACCCCTTTGCACAGCTGCTACTGGCTCTACGCACTCCCTGTTGGAATGAGCAAATTTGCTATTGTTGCTCTGCGTGGAAAATTAGTATTTCCTGGCTAGAAATTCTCTGAGGACAAAATTCCCTCGATGTGCTCTTCTTTCCTCTTGACGCTATTCTGCCAGCTACTACTGCAAAATCACTACGTCCCAGCTGAAGATTTTCTTTGCATGGAAATTTCTGCTACTGCTCTTTCTTCCTCTTGAAAATCTCGATCTAGAAATTTTGTGCTATGTCGACTCACTTAGAGACAAATTTCCTCAAAATTTTCTCTGCTGGCCTCTGGACTGCGCAACCTCCTGGGGTTTTGAGCAACTGCCTACGCAGTGCCTCGAAGCTCCCTCTTTCCTTCTGCTACTGAGCTCTTCCGCTTCTTCTACGCTTTGATACCATGTCATAATTTCACTAATGAAATCCTACCACAAAAACTGATTAGATTTCTCCTATTTGTTAATTATTGAACAAATTACATACAGTGTTACACAGTAAAAATCAAAATCAAATACACTGTAGTCTACACAACATAAAATCCTATGGAAAATATAACGCAGGAAAGACAGAAACACACACACAAGTACACCTTTATTTTTGGACAATCGTACCCAAGAAAATGCAACTTGGGAAAACCGATGCAGCAACTGAGGGTTTTAATATTATGGAGTAGTAATCTGAGTACAAATCGTTGGATACCTATCTGATACAGAGAAATAATGGCGAAAGAGTTAGTGAGAAAATTTCACACTATCACAGGCAATCTGGCACTGATCTGGACTGTAGAAGAGCTACCCTGCATTATTTCTGCGAAGTAAATGCGTCACCCTACGCAGTCCTTGCGTCACAACTCTAGAAACTGCGTCACCTCCTCCTAATCTTCTGCTCACTGAACAATCGACTCTCTGACCCTCCGGACTCACACCTCGGCTTCCGGCACTAGATCTCGACTGTCTCCCAGCAAACTAGCGGACTCCCTTTGAAGCTCTGCATTGCCTCTGCGTGGCACTGCGCAGCCTCTCTGTCGCTCTTGATGTCTTCTCTGCCTTGCACTCCCCAGATCTGAAAAACTTCCTCCAGGCTACTATTTCTTCCCCTCACTGCAACGATCTCACTGGATCTCTCTCTAGAAACTCAACATTGGCTCTCTGAGAATTCGATCTCCCAGCAAAACCAATTTTTGCAAATCTCAAGTGTGTTCTCCAAGTTCCCATCGAGCTCCTTCTTATAATCTCTTGTTAACATATCAACAACCAAGATTAGATCTTAATCAATGGCTCAGATTAGCTTGGACTCGATCCACGCTTTTATCTAGAAGATTCACACCTGATTTAATTAATCACATTTCCTAAGTTTAGACTTAGGAATACATTAAAAATGATTAATTATTTTAATTAAATCATCTCGAGGTGGAATTTTCCCAAACGATTTTCGGGTCTTGGAGAATGCATGTGTCTTAGCCTCTCTGCAAAATCTCGAGGCTAGAGCACATCCGATGCTACAAAAATCAACACTCCCTCTTAGCGAGGAATGTGCTCTAGTGCTGCAACCCACTGAAGCATCACTCTAACTTTTTATCACCTCTTGTTGTATTAATGGCTAGCCTTACTGCCCACCAACTACTGCACAACTCTGATTCTGTATTGTTGCTAACTTTGCATACTACTGCCAGTTACTGCATCTACACTGCAACTACGTTGCTGCTGCCACTGCAACATCTGCAACTATCTCTCATCTGCTGCCGTTGCAATTGAGAGATGTCCATCATACTGAAAAAATCATGTTCAGTTCGATGCATCTATCACCCGAGTCCTGACTGCTGCTAGTCTCTGCGCTGCTGCAATGTGCCCACTGCATTGCTTCCAACTCTACTCTACGCTGCTCAATCTTGACTGCTACTAGCTAGTGCATGTGTCACTCTGGTGCTTGACTGCACCAATTGTCACTGGTCCATCTTGCTACTATTGCTATGGGTTCCCGTACCAAGGAATTGATCCAAGAGGTGGACTCCTCAAGGATCCTTCCCAACCTGTAGCTCTCTGGGGCTACAAAACCAAATCACCCCACCTCACCCCTGGAGGTATGTTGGTGATCATGGAAAACTCTTCCTCCAATCTGGAGGACAACTTGTCGATCTCTGTGGATGCAGCCTGTTGATCCTGCCTCTCCTCTTTGTCCCTCTTTCTGAGCGGACATTGGGTAGCACAGTGACCAAGTTCACCACATCTGAAGCATTTGATCTTCGAAACGTCCTTCTTTCTTCTATGCTACTCTTGTTGCCCCTTTGATGCGAGGGATGCATTTTCCTCTTCCTCCACTTCTGCCTTCGTCCCACGACTTCTGTTGCCTTCTAAGGTGCTCTTCACCAAGTCTTGCCTCAACTCTTCTTGTTGTAGATCTGCCCACATCCTATCCCACTCTTCTTTGGACAAACACTTGCCATTCTTCTGAGGCTGCAATTAGAGCTATCTGCACCATCTTAGTAGCCTGAGGCACTCACCCTCCGATTTCCAACTGATCTCGGACATCCTGAAGTTTGTGTAGAAAGTGGTCTATGTGTTCTCCCTTCTGCATATGTGTGCTCCTCAATATTTCTTCTAGATACATCTTTCGTTGCTCAGAAGATTCCTCGTACAATGTGGCAAGGGAGTCCCACATCTGTTTGGCTGTTCCTAGGGCCGCTATGTGGGACACAACATGATCCCAAACTCTGTCAAGGATCATCCTCTTCGCCTTAGCCATCTCTTTCTTCTACGACTTGTTTTGATCTGAATCTGTGGGGAAAACCACCACATTATCGATGTAGGTTTTGAGATCATACTCATCCAGAAGGAAGGAAATCCTTGCCTTCTAGATAACATAGTTAGACGCTTCGTCTAACTGATCCTGATCTCTCAACCTAGTTGATGCTATCATGCCAAAAATTCGAATTCTGCCTCTATCCCTCTACGCAACTGGTGACTGGCTCTACACACTCCCTACTGGAGTGAGCGAAACTGCTCACGGCTACTGCTTCTCTACGTGGAAAATTAGAATTCCCTTGCTATAAATTTTCTGAGGAAAAAATTCCATTAGTGTGCTCTTCTTTCTTCTTGACGCTATTCTACCAACTACTACTGCAGAATGACTGCGTCCCAGTTGAAGATCTGCTCTACATGGAAATTTCTACTGCTGCTCCCTATGCCTCTAGTAAATCTCGATCTGGAAATTTTGTGCTCTACTGACTCACTCAGAGACACAAATTTCCTCAAAAATATGCCGTGCTGGCCTCTGGACTGCGCAGCCTCTTGGGGTTTCGAGCAACTGCCTACGCAGTGCCTCGAAGCCCCCTCTTTCCTTCTGCTACTGAGCTCTTCCGCTTTTTCTGCGCTTAGATACACTGTGAAATTCTCACTAATGAAATCCTACTACAACAATTGATTAGATTTCTCCTATTTGTTAATTAATGAACAAATTATTTACGATGTTATATAGTAAATATCGAAATCAAATACACTACAGTTTGCACAACATAAATACCGTGGAAATACAGCGCAGGAAAGATAGAAACACACGCACAAGTACACCGCTATTTTTGGACAATCATCCCAGGAAAAACCGAACTTGGGAAAACTGGTGTAGTAGCTGAGAGTTTCAATATTATGGAGTAGTAATCTGAGTACAAATCGTTGGATGCCCAAACTGGCTATCCAATATAGAGAAATACTGACAGAAGAGTTAGTGAGAAAATCTCATAATGCCATGGGCAATCCGACACTGATCTAGACTGTAGAAGAGTTTCCCTGTGTTGTCTCTGCACAGTAACTACGCCACCCTATGTAGTCTCTGCGTCACAGCTCTAGCAACTGCGTCACCTCCTCCTTCTGATCTTCTGTTGAATGGAAACTCGACTCTCCGGCCCTCCGGACTCACACCCCCGACTTCCAACACTAGATCTCAATTGTCTCCCAGAAAACTAGTGGACTCCCTCTGAAGCTCTGTGCTGCCTCTGCATAGCACTGCACAACCTCTCTGTGGCTCTCGATGTCTTCTCTGCCTTGCACTCCCCGGATCTGGAAAACTTCCTCCAGTCTATTATCTCTGCCCCTCACTGCAATGATCTCACTGGATCTCTCTCTAGCAACTCAACGTTGCCTCTCTGAGAATTCGATCTCCCAACAAAATCGATTTCTGCAAATCTCAAGTGTGTTCTCCAAGTGCCCATTGAGCTCCTTCTTATAATCTCTCGTTGACAAGGTCCAAACTCCATGTTGTGATGCTCAGATGAAGATACCAATATTTTTATTGGGTTCCTCTTTCGGAGAGGTGCAAGATTGATCTAAAGATCATCCTGATCCGATGAGAAGAACATTTATTTTGAATTTATTTTCTAATATATTCAAATATGTGCAGGTCAGCTTTAAGGTTCTATACCCCAGCAAATGTGTCACGACTCACACACCCTCAAGTGATGGATATAAAAAAGGTCAACATTGGAGGACATTTCACTCATCTCATCATCACACATATTTCTCTCTCCACTTCTGATTGGTTCAAGCTACTTGGAGGCAATCTGCGGTTCACACGTGGGAGAAGGACGAAGACATTTCTGTGGCAGCTAGGGTTTCCACCGCAGGTTTGACCAGCATTGACTTTGCTCAACGCATGGTCAAAAGGAGTTGAATTTTGGCATAGACTTCGATTTCTGCAGTTCGTACATTTTGGCACAAGAACCGAGGTCAAAGGTTGATCGTAGACTGTGTTGCATTGACTTTGACTTGCTGTTGTTCTGCATTGACTTTTCTGGGGTTGACTTTGAGTTGACTGTTTGCCTGTTTTGAGGGTTGTGTGACATTGCTAGTTAGCTAACCATATCGAGACTTTGCTGGTTGAAGCATCCCGTTGACCGTCGTAACGCACCAACACAATTATCTGTTTTTGGCTTGTCTTCTGTCGATCTACTGGTATGTTCTATCAGCATTTTACTTTATGGTTTATGTGATTGTTGTCTAGTATTGAAGAAAAAGTAAAGTTGCATCAAGCATAGAACATCTACATAAATTTACATGGTATCAAAGCTGAGGTGAAGACAAAACCCTAATTTGTAGCAATCACCGAAGAAGAAAATGGGTTCCACAAACTATGGCTTCAAGGAGGATGACAAATTGACTAGGAAGGACGACTTCCATGCTTGGAAAATGACATTGGATCTTAAGTTGGAAGACCAAGATGTCATGCACTATGTGCAGGGTAAAATCCAAGAACCTCCATACACTGCTACTGCTGCTGCCAAAACAAAATATAAGGGAGAGATCAAAGCAAAGCTGATGATTGGGGACTCAATTCACAAGAGTTTGGTTGCCTAAATCTTTGAGATGGGCACATCCAAAGAGATGTATGATAAGTTGGTCCACATGTTCAAGGCCAACAATGCGAATCAAGTCTTATTCTACAAGAATCAATTGAAGAATCTGAGGAAAGGCAGGGATGAGTCTGTTCAATCATATTTTCTGAAGCTGACCGAGATCAGGAACAATCTGCTGGCTATTGGGGAGACAATAGCTGATCAAGAGATGGTACTCACCGCACTTGGAGGGCTCCCATCCGAATGGCATGCGTTCAACACTACCATTCTAAATAATAATGTGATACCTGACTTTGACAAAGTACTATCAAGATGCGTTCAAGAAGAGACAAGAATGAAGGAGTATGAAAATGAAGGAAATGATGCCTATGTTGCTCATTCTAGAAAGAACTTTGGTTGTCCAAAGAGCAAAGGAAGAGCAGGGACCCAAGGAAAGAAGGGCAAGTGTTACACTTGTCATTGCCCAGGTCACTATGCTAGAGAATGCCCCTTTAAGAAGGATTCTCCTGATGGTGATGACAACAACAACAACTGGAGGAATGGAAATCAAAGGAACGACAGGTTAAGGGAAAGAGGAAGGCTCCCTCTGGCGGAAATGGTCAACCTTTCAAAAGGTCAAGGAACTCTAGGTATGAGGAATCAAATGTTGTTGATAAAAGAAATGAATACATTCTTATATCTGCCCTCTCTGCTGCATCTCCACCCAACACTATGGATGTCTGGTTGATAGATAGTGGTGACTCAAGGCACATCACTGGGTTCAAGGAAGCACTCTCTGATATAGTTGAGAAGGATACCAATCTGGAAATTATCCTTGGAGATAATGCCACATATCCTGTGAAAGGGACAGGGACTGTGACCCTCCACTTGTCTCAAGGTCAAGTCCTCCGCTTGCAGGATGTACTCTATGTACCAAATTTGAAGAAGAACCTTGTGCCTATATCGACCATGGAAGATAAGTGTTTCAATGTAGCATTCATTGATGGAAAGGTGTGCATGTGGAAGAAGAGCTTCAAGGAAGCTATCACGATTGGGTTTAGAGTTGACACACTCTACCAGGTTGGAGGAAGTCCACTGGGAGTGATGACATGTGATACTATCCGACAGACTGAACTATGGCACCAAAGGTTTGGACACCTTCACTACAAGGCCCTTCCTGAAGCAAGGAAGGTGGTGACGGGGATGCCCGAGTTCTCAAATAATCATGAAGGTGTATGTCAGGGTTGTGCCGAAGGAAAGCATACAAGGGGACCTTTTCCCTCAAGCGTCACAAAGACATCTGATGTCTTACAATTGATCCATTCTGATTTGTCTGGTATGCTGTCTGTGACATCCTTGGGAGGATGTTCTTATTATATGACGTTCATAGATGACTTCTCTCGCAAAACCTGGATAAAATTCTTGAAAAAGAAGGATGAGGCTTTCATGTGGTTCCGTACCTTCAAAGCCTTGGCGGAAAATATGATAGGGAAGAAGATCAAGATTTTGAGGACCGATAATGGCACTGAATATGAGACGAATGAGTTCAAGAACTTTTGCAAAGAAGTTGGCATCAAGAGGGAGACTACAACTGTCTATACTCCTGAGTAGAATGGCGTTCCTGAACGAAAGAACAGGACCATTGTGGAAGCTGCATGTGCCATGCTATGTGACCAGGGTCTACCGAAGTTTCTGTGGGGAGAAGCTGCGAACACTGTTGTGTACATACAAAACCGATGCCCGCATTCCGTTCTGGACTCCAAAAATCCCGAAGAGGTTTTCACTGGTAAGAAACCTGACGTCTCACATTTTAGAGTTTTTGGATGTCCTGATTATTTTCATGTGCCAAAAGAGAAGAGGAGCAAGCTGGATGCTTCTGGGAAAAAGGGAATGTTTGTGGCTACAACGAAACTTCAAAGGCCTATAGAGTCTATGTGCCTGGTCAAAGGGAAGTAGAGATATGCCACGATGTCACTTTTGACGAAGATGCTTCCCTGAAGAAAGTAGTCAATCTTCCGAGATTTGAGGAAGATTATGCAACAAGGCCTGGAAATCAAGAAGAACCGAATCATGAAACGATGCCTGATATTGAAGGACCGATGGACCCGATTGATCCACCTCTTTCACTGGGGAAGAAACCATCATGGCTTAGGGACACTCTCGAGGAAGCTAAGGGACATATGGCCCCAAGGGGGACATTCCATGAAAGCAAGAAGCCGAGTACATACCAAGGGTATCTAGCAGCCACGAGTACTATTGTAAGATCCAAGCCTGGATCTTTTGAGGAAGCTGTAAAGCATCAAGTCTGGAAGGATGCTATGCACGAAGAGAATGAGTTCATAATGAAGAATGATGTCTGGGATGTGGTTCCAAGACCAGAGGACAAAGCAGTTGTCACCTCGAAATGGCTCTACAAGATCCAGCATGGATCTGATGGAAGTGCTGAAAAGTTCAAGGCAAGATTCGTTGCCCGTGGCTTCTCTCAAAAGGAAGGCATAGACTATGATGCCATATTTGCACCTGTGGCCCGATATACCACCATTCGATCTATCGTAGCCCTTGCTGCTACGCAAGGATGCAGTCTTCATTAGATGGATGTGAAGACCTCAATTCTGCATGGTGCGATAAAGGAAGAGGCGTATGTAGAGCAACCTCTGGGGTTCGAAGTCCAAGATCAAGACACCCATGTCTGCAGGTTGAAGAAAGCTCTCTATGTGCTGAAGCAAGCACCCAGAGTTTGGTACGAGAGGATAGATAGCTACCTGATGAAGCTGGGCTTCACTCGTAGTAATGTTGATCCAAACCTTTACTTCAAGGTTGATAGAGAGAAGCCTCTCATTCTGGTGCTGTATGTGGACGACCTCTTCCTGACAGGTGTTGACGCTCTCATTCATCAGTGCAAGAGGGAGCTCGCTGCTGAGTTTGAGATGAAGGACCTAGGACTGATGCACTACTTCCTAGGCCTAGAAGTCTGGTAGAGACCTGGTGAGATTTTCCTTTCTCAAGGAAAATACATTGTGAAGCTTCTGGAAAGATTTAGTATGGTGGAGTACAAGTCTGTGTCGACACCGATGGAGCTCAACTTTAAGATGTTGAGTGCCAATGCTACTAGGCCAGTATTGGCAAATCCTACTGAGTATCGTCAACTCGTAGGGGCCCTGATGTTCTTAGTGAACACCTGTCCAGATATATGTTTTGCAGTGAACAACTTGAGTCAACAGATGGTTGAGCCTCATCACACTCACTGGGTTGGTGCCAAGAATCTTCTGAGATATCTTCGAGGCACGATAAACCATGGGCTGAGATACACTGCCAAGAGCGTGACACTCCTTGGATATACTGATGCCGACTGGGCTGGCAGTGTGGTGGATTGTAAAAGCACATCGGGATGCTGCTTAACACTTGGATCTGATTCGATATCATGGATGAGTAGGAAGCAGAAGTCGGTGGCTTTGAGCACCGCGGAGGCTGAATACATTGCAGCGAGTATGGCTGGTTGTGAAGCAGTTTGGTTGCGAAAGCTCTTCAGTGAGCTGTTCGGGCATGTGCTAGATATCACTGTGATACTCTGTGATAACCAGAGTGGGATTCACTTGTCTGAGAATCCCGTGTTGCACGATCGATCCAAGCATATTGATATTAGGTACCACTTTATCCGAGATATGGTACAGCGAGGCGCCGTAAGGCTCGATCATATAGGAACTGATAAGCAGGTCGCGGACATTCTCACAAAGCCCCTGGGGAAGGTCAAGTTCCTAACCTTTCGTCAGAGTCTTGGTATCGTGGAATGACCCTATGATGAGGGTCCTGTTGGACGATGAGCTTTGGGAGCTCTGGGGGCTTTGGGGATAGCTTCTCGGAGCTATAAGCAACCACAGGGCTAGCCTTGACGAACTTTGTTGGTGTGCTTGGGCCCCACCATTGTGATGATTGAGTTGGTTCACCTCCCATTATCTGTGCCTCGTATGCATCCTACCCATTGAGTTCAGGGCTCATGGGAAGTACCTCTAATTTGGCCAATGATGTGGGAAAAGCTAGAGACTAGTAGCAAAGACTGATGGATGCATCAGAGATTGCCATACTCTCTATCTAGGATGGCACGGTCCAACCACTTGATCTGGGATCAAGTCTAGGGAGGTTTCGGACCTCCTACTGACTTCGGGTCAGATAAACTAACTTCGGGTTGGTATGAGACTCTTTGTGAGTCCTATAGAGGTTTCAGACCTCTAGCTGAATCTGTCAGCCGGGAATGATGTCTTTGTGACTGACCCACTTCTGTTCTGAAATAAAGAGCCAACAAAGAAAGTTACGGCGGGATGATGCACGATGTTGAGTTGCACAGGTGGATGGAGTTCTCCCTAGTTGAGAGGGAGTGTTAAAATTGGACAACTAGGTCCAAACTCCATGTTGTGATGCTCAGATGAAGATACCAATATTTTTATTGGGTTCCTCTTTTGGAGAGGTGCAAGATCGATCTAAAGATCATCTTGATCCGATGAGCAGAACATTTATTTTGAATTTATTTTCTAATATATTCAAATATGTGCAGGTCGGCTTTAAGGTTTTGTACCCCATTAAATGTGTCACACACCCTCAAGTGATGGATATAAATAAGGTCAACGTTGGAGGACATTTCACTCATTTCATCATCACACATATTTCTCTCTCCACTTCTAATTGGTTTGAGCTACTTGGAGGCAATCTGCAGTTCACATGTGGGAGAAGGATGAAGACATTTCTGCTACAGCTAGGGTTTCCATGGCAGGTTTGACCAGCATTGACTTTGGTCAAAACATGGTCAAAAGGCGCTGAATTTTGGCATAGACTTCGATTTTTGCAGTTTGTACTTTTTGGCACAAGAACCGAGGTCAAAGATTGACCGTAGACTGTGGTGTGTTGACTTTGACTTGCTGTTGTTCTTCATTGACTTTTTTGGGCAGCATTGATTTTTCTGGGGTTGACTTTGAGTTGACCGTTTGGCTGTTTTGAGGGTTGTGTGACATTGCTGGTTAGCTGATGATGCCAAGATACTGGGTTAAACAGATCCTAGCATATAAAAACTCGAGTGCTTCCTTCAGCATTCAAAATCTCATCTAATTCTTCATTAAAAAAAACATTTGATGCAGCTCAAGATATACATAAAGGAAAAGAGAGCCATACAACAAAATATACTGATAATAATAACATAAGAAATTCCAAATTCAAAACATCTGGCCAAATATTACAATGAATGGCCTTTCGGCTCTCGGTCCTTTACAAAAAGCTCACGACCCATTTCTCTCTCTCTCTCTCTGTATTCCTCACTTGTCTTTCATCCTCACATAATCCTCCTATTTATACATAAATATGAATTTATTCCACTCCATAATTTCCTCCACACAAACCTCTGTTTATGGAATTCCTAATCCCTAGATTATCTACCTAATTCAACTCCACTCATATCCTTAATTTATTAAAGCAATATTTACAATAATACTCACATTTATATTTTCTCTCTTAATTTATTAAAAATGAGCAAAATAATTAATAAAATAATTAAAACACCTCACCCCCTAAGTTACACAAATGAATAATGAAAATTTAGCTTTGATGCTCCTGCATTAGCCGACCATATCGAGACTTTGCTGGATGAAGCATCCTGTTGACCGCCGTAATGCACCAACACAATTATCTATTTCTGGCTTGTCTTCTGTCAATCTACTAGTATGTTCTATCAGCATTTTACTTTATGGTTTATGTGATTGTTGTCTAGTATTGAAGAAAAAGTAAAGTTGCATCAAGCATAAAAGATCTACATAAATTTACACATATCAACGACCAAGATTAGATCTTAATCAATGGCTCAAATTAACTTGGACTCGATCCATGCCTTTATCTAGAAGATTTTTAGGAATACATTAAAAATGATCTATTATTTTAATTAAATCATCTCTGGGTGGAATTTTCCTAAACGATTTATGGGTCTTGGAGAATGCATGTGTCTTAAACTCTCTACAAAATATCGAGGTCGGATCACATCCCATGCTACAAAAATCAACAGTCAAGACTCAGGGGACAGATGCATCATATTGAACACAGTTGGTTCAGTATTTTGGATGCTTTTCTGTTGCAGATGCAGTGTTGACAAGAGTTCAGCAGGGTTAGCGGCAACACATATGTAGTGTAGTGGTTTGTGGGCAACAGTAGCTAGACATCAGAAGTGTGACAAGAGATGATGTAGAGATAGGGTGTTGTAAGAGCAGGTGCGGAACTAGTGCACATTCATCGCTAAGAGGGAGTGTTGATTTTTGTAGCATCAGATGTGTTCTAAGCACAAAATTTTGTGAAGAGGCTAGAATACAGTAGTTCTCCAAAACCCATAAACGTTTCTGGAAATTCCGCCTAGAAGTGGTTTAATTACATTATTAACCAGTTTTTAAATATTTCCTAAGTCTAAACGTAGAGAATATGGTTAATTAATCAAAATTAATTAATTCAAGGTGAGAATCATCTAGAAACTCACACGAATCGACTCCAAGATGATCCTAGCCATCGATTATGTTTTAATCTTGGCTGTTGAAGTCTCAATAAAGGATTATAAGAGGAGGTCAATGTCGTGATGGAGAACACACTTGAGAGGTTTGATTTCATGAGCAGATCGATTTCCAGAGTAGCAACAGTCAATTGCTAAAGAGAGAGCTAGTGAGATCGAAGCAGTGAGGAAGAGGGGCAGAGACAGTGAAGCCGAAGGAAGGATTCCAGATCTGGTGAGTGCATTTGTAGAGAGGCAGAAGAGCCACAGAGAGGTTGACGCAGAGGTAGCGTAGTAACTTCTAGAGGCAGTTTCAATTTTGTTGGGGAAAGACGACTTTCAGTGCCAGAAGTTGGATAAAGGTTCCAAAGGCCAGGAAAGACATTTTCTCAGACAACAGCAAACAAGACGGCTCGAGGAGAAGCTGGTTCGATTTGAGTGCAAAAGTGACTGTGCTAGTGTGACGCAATAGCTGCGCCGTGCCAATTTGGACGACTCACCTAGAGCTAAGGTTAGAGCTTTAATTTTCCTGTGGAGTGAAGAAATTTCCTCACTAGATTTTTCTTGCCAGTATTTCTTTGTAGGATTTCCAGTTTCGGCATCCAGTTGTACACAAATTATTTCACTGCTACTTAATAATAAAACCCTCATCTGCTGCACCGAATTTCCCCAGTTGGGATTTTCCGGGGACTTACGTCCAAAAATAACTGTGTTACTGATGTGTGTGTGCTAGCATTTCTTCCAGCGCTTATTCTTCCACATTTTTATTTGTGCAAGTTGCAGTGTGATTTATTTAGTATTTTCCGTAGAAAACTACAAATAAATTGTTAAATAAAATTAACAATTAGGAGAATAATTTCCAGTTGCTACAATGGGATTTTGGTTTCTGGAATTTTCACACAAATGTCCCCGAAAACCCAATTTGGGAAAACCAGTGCAACAGTTGAGGGTTTTTATTACTATGCAACAGTGAGAAATTTTGAGTACAATAATCTGAATGTCGAAATATGGCTATCCTGCAAAGAAAAACACTGACAAAAATACTAGAGGGAAATTACCCTCACTTTGGGCAATTCCAACACTGGACTGCCTCTGAAAAGCAAGTTGTTCAACTGGGCCTACACAGGCTCTACGTCATACTGGAGCTTCCAAGCACACGTGCTACCTGAATCGACTGCAAATCTAGTCATCCTACCTGTTGCTTCCTGGGAGAATGTAATATCCCCAAAGGGAAATAACCGGTAATAAACAGAAATATGCCAGACAGATATAGAAAATACAATGCTGAACCAGATCACTGAATAATGACACATAGAATTCCAGAAAGCTGAGCCATTTTATTAATCTGAAAGTACATAGAGAGGAGTACAAGAAAATCAGAAATGCAAATACCTATCCTTCATACCAGCAGTGGAGATCCTCTACGATAGAATAATACATTTGCAACAAGGGCAGGCGTAATGTGCTGGAAGCCCTGGAAAATGGGCGATCTCAAGTGCAAACCCTCCCCCGCGGAAACGACATCTCTGCTAGATTTTGCGCGAAATAGATGAGGCACCAGTGCAGACACTCCGAGACAAAATAGATCGACTCTTTGAATGCTAGGAAAACGGCCATTTGAAGGCCCCTCGGACAACTGCTCCTCGAGATGCACGTCTACGATGGATACGCATACGAATGCTCAGATCTGCTGGATCTGAAACCTCCAATCAGATCTGCGTCCTATCCTCCTGATCTGCGTCCTCCTATATCAGATCTGCTACCAAACCTTCAGATCTATGCTGGATCTGACAATATCTCTTCAGATCTGCAGCCTCTAAGGCTGGATCTGATGTTATCTCTTCAGATCTGGACTAGATCTGCCAATATCTCCTCAGATCTGCAATCTCCCAAGCTGGATCTAGTGCTAAACCTTCAGATCTGCAACATACAAAACTAGATCTGTAAGTATCTGCTCAGATCTACCCTCTCCAAGGCTAGATCTATCAATAGGCCTTCAGATCTGCAACCTTCTCTTCAGAACTGGACAGCGTCCTCACTCCCAGGCTGATCAGCGTCCTTCCTCCTCCTGGACAGCGTTCTCTCTGCTCAGATCTGGACTGCGTCCTCCCTGGGACAGCGTCCTCACCCTCCTGGATTGATCAGCGTCCTCTCTCCTGATGAGACAGCGTCCTTCCTTCTCTGAACTGCGCAGCCACAAGAGGGCTCCTCCCTCTCCAGATTTGCACCAGAAACTGCTACTGAAACTGAAAGATGTACTCAGAACAAACCTTACTAGGGCGGGCACTCGAAGTCCCCCGAAGCTAAGGGTGAAACTAGAACCTTACCAGGGCAGGCACTCGAAGTCCCCGAGGCTAAGGGTGAGATCTCCGACCGGAGACACTCGTGCACTAAACAGTGCTGCAGACCGACTAAACAACCGGCGTGCTGAAGCAGACAGAAGTCCAGCTATCAATAATAATATCAAATCATGAATGATCCAAATGAGGTGAGAACCTCTCCTTTTGTAATGCCAAACTCCCTCCAAAACTTAACTGCGTCCTTACTCTCCTTTGACCTGCGCAGTTTACCTTGGGTCAGCCTGATGCCTCCCCCATCATACTCATGTGGACCCCCAAGGCCCCCTCTCTAAGTTATAACGTCAATCTACTAGGAAAGAACACTTTATTATAAAGTGAGGTGACTAAAGTGAGGTGACCCCTCTTATTTCTCACTTTATTTATTATTTCTAGCTAAAGCGGCAAAATAAAGCAAAAATGAAATATTCCAATTAGCAAGGCTAATTGGGAATATTACAGTCTCCCCCGACAAAACGTTGCTTGTCCTCAAGCAACTGAAGTGATGGATGCTGTAAAGTCTGCTCGCTCTCCCAAGTGGCATCCTCATCCGGCAAAAATTGCTTGTTCTCAAGCAATGCTTGAACAAGCCTACTCTCTAGCTGAGGCTCCCTGCCAATACTGCAAAATGTGCCTGGGTCCCACTGAAACCTCTCTGTCTCCTGCATCACCCTGACATGAAGGGATATCTCAATGCCAGGATCCCAAACTGGCCTCTCATGGTACCAGCCAATCAATAGTCCTCCCAGATCCCATCGCCACTGTGGCCAATAATCGTACAAGCCCCATGGCTCGGACTGCTCACTGCCTCTAGCTATGACTGAAGACCATGACCGCTGCTGCTCTGTATCTATGGCTGTGTAAGTTGTCCCATCGACTGTGCACCAGCTCATCATCTCTCTCCCATCAAGGCATGGAGTCGAAAATATAATGAGGAATATCTCCCTCCTGTGGATCATCCATCTCCAAGCAATCATCCAGACCAAATGAGCCACCTCCCAACAAGGCAACTCCCAAAAATCTCCTTCCACCTCAAGCTCTGGTAATGAAGGTGGGCTGAAAATATGAACTTGGCAAGCATCATAGCTTACCTCATGCTGTCCTTCTCTCCACTCATGACAGGTGTAGAGTCTATGCTGATTCTGGGTTGCAAAATCATTGCCCTCCAATGGCAAAGTGAAAAACAATCCACCATAGAAGGTTCCTCCATCGATGAAGAACAAGCTGGCCCAAAACAAACCATAGTGCAGTCTCATCCACTGCAACCTCAGAAAATCACATGGCAAGCAATGTACAAGATCCAAAACATCTACTAATGGATAGCAATTGGCTGAATATGACAACAACATAGGTCCAAACACTTGCCCATGGCTGTAAATATCAATCTCATGGCCCAGATCAAAAGAGAACGCATACATAGTAGTGGTGGCCATGCCTCCTCCCATGCTCCCATTAGAACATGTAGTGCAGAAATTGTGAGAATTTTTCCCACTCACGGATACATCCAGCTCATGTGTCTCCCTCATAATCAAGCCTCCCATACAAATCTGATATATATCAGCAAATGAAGACATGATCAGCAGCAAAATGAAGTGATCCTGGGACCTATGGGTTATAGATCCACCATATCTCTGCTGCGCACACTTCATCCATAATGTTCTGCTCCAAGGTGACAGCGCTGTGTGCTCATGCAAATAAGCTCCTGTCAATACAAGACTCTGTTCTTTGACATGCTCCTTGTCAAAGATTCCTCTAATAATGCTGCAACAAATATGGAATACCTCCCAAGATGGAAGTGCTTCCCAATCAAAGACCAAGGAGATAGTGCCATCTCCTCCTCCTGCAACATCATGCAAAGTGTGGGAGCAAATATGCCCTTGCTCTCCCAAGCAAAGCAACAAGAAATTGTGTTGCCTCTCCATACCTCCATCAAACGACTCATGTGATGAAGACACAATGAATGATATGAGTAACACATCAACACCATGCATCCATACTCTATGCTGTTCAAGGATGCAAGTATCCATCCATCTTTCCCCCATCCTCCTACTCTTAGGAAGAGTGTTTGCCAAGTGATGGCCAAACTCTTTCAAGAGTAACCAGCGCAGCCAAGCCTCCTGCTGCCTGGTGTCATAGATCTGCAAGTTGCCTCCTAGCTCCTTGCTCATCATCCCCATCCACTCAATCACTTGTGGAGGCCTCCTTCTCCTCATCCTGGTACTCCTCCCATGAGGGCTACCATCCTCCCAAATCAAATTTCTGATTTTGCACTTCATGGGATTTTGAAATATAAACTTCTCAAGGATCAATGAGACCCTATCAAGAATCAAATAGGTGGTAGGCAAAAACCTCCCATCATGATGTGTATGGCTCAAGGGATGTCCAACACAAGCATGAGAGATGTTATCCATCCTAAGATGTCCACCATCTTCTATTTGCTCTTGTGAGAAGGGAAGAAAGTCATTGCACCCCATGGTGTTTCGAAGTGCATCTCCAGTGAGATCTCTCCTTGAGACCTCCTCTTCATCCATAGTCTGCTCCATCGAGTACCAACTCAAAATCTCTCGCCATCCAACCTCAACACGTGGCTGCTGTACCCTGTGCAACTCTAATCATCTCATACCATTATCCAAGTCAACATATGAGACCTGAATAGGTGGCTCTGCCTCTCTCTCTCTAATGGAAAGAGATGACCCAACAATACTGCTAGTCCCATTCATGCATGCCTGAAGGGGAATGATCTGATGCTCCCTCGTGCCCTCTGGTTGTACCATCAGGGAATCCAACTGTTCCCCAATGCGGACCAACTGGGCCGCCGACTTGGCACAAGTCACTTTCATACCCTCCAGCTCCTGGTCCTGCAACAAAATGGTCTCCCGTACTGACGCGGCCTTCTCCCTCAAAGCTCGAAGGTCCGTCCGAAGCCGATGATACCGCTGTCTGCGACCATCATCCGATGCCTCTGTGTCTCCTAGTGCCTCATCGATAGTAGATATATCTCCTGATACCTCACCCATCTGTCGTGTGCTGCTACCACCCGAAGACTCGGACATGGCTCCAGTCATCACCTCAGTGGATGGCTCTATCGGGGTAGGCTCTACCTCCTCCACTACGATATCAACCGGCACGGTCAAGGTAGTCTCTAATGATGGTGAGTCCTGTGTCTCACTAGGTGTAACCTCAGACTCTCTGCAACCCCGTGTTCCCTCATCCTCTTCTCCACTGCTCTCGGAGAAGACCTCAATGAAGTGTGCCTTCCCTGCCGTACACCTGTGTCCTCGTGCCCATGGCTCCCGGCAAGTGAAGCACACCCGCTTCCTCCTCAGCTCTCTCCTGTCCTCATCATCAAACTGCCCTCGTCCAGGATTCTCCTTGGGAGGCGGAGCCGTCATGTCCTTACCCTTAGGCTGGAAAGCCTGTCTCTGGGGATAAGGTGTCCGAGTCCTGGGTAAGACATCCTGTAAGTCCCGAGTCCTGCTGATAGCATCCTGAAGGGTAGCCGGTCTGTTCGACCGGACTAGGCCACGAAGTGGCTCGGACAGCCCCTCCACAAACATGTAACCCATCCAAGCTGCAGATAATTCAGGTACCAACCCCGAAATCCTCAAGAAGTCTGAAATGTATGTCTCTATACTCCCAGTCTGTTTGAGCTTGGTCAGCTCAACAAAAAAATACTGATCCGGATCCCTCCGGTCAAAACGCTCTACCACCCTCCGTGTAAACTCGGCATATGTCGTCACTGTAGAATGCCCGAGTGTCACCATCCCATGGAACCACCAATCCCGGGCCTCACCATCCAGATGCAATGTTGCCACCTTAATGGCCTTCTTCTCTGACATTTGGTTAAGCTGAAAATAGATGTCCAGTTTCTCCATCCAAGACTTTGCCGTAGTCTTCTGTGAACCATCAAACATCGGCAAATGAAATTTGCTTGCTGCACGGTGACTCTCACGGTGGGAGCCACGTCCCTTGTTTCGCTCCCGATCATAAGACTTGCCGCCACATCGGAACTGGATATATTGATTAAAAGGGAAAGCATCCATGAATTCCTGTCCCATGCTCCGCCAATCTGCAAACATAGCCGCATGTTGAGCTGGACTCACATCTCCTGCCATTGGCATTTTCTGCTAGGTGCCTACAGGCTCCTCAGAAACTGCACGGCTGCTGCAAAACCATACTGCTGCTTAACTTCGACCTCCGATTTACCCACTGAAAACTATTCAGAAAATTCCAAGAATTTGGGAAGGTAATCCTTGCCCAAAACCCAGAAAAACCCAGAAAACGTTTCTCCTAATTCCAAACTTCAAAATTTGACCCTTTTTATTTTGGCCCTTTTTCCAACTGCGTTTCTGGTATTGCAACTGCTATTGCTCTGTATGATCTCTTTTCCGATGTCATAGACCACAGGCTGAGCCAGAATTATGCTCTGATACCACTGTAATATCCCCAAAGGGAAATAACCAGTAATAAACAGAAATATGCCAGACAGATATAGAAAATACAATGCTGAACCAGATCACTGAATAATGACACATAGAATTCCAGAAAACTGAGCCATTTTATTAATCTGAAAGTACATAGAGAGGAGTACAAGAAAATCAGAGTAAGTGCACCTATCCTTGCCCTAGGCAAGTGGAGACCCTCTCAAATAGAATAATGGCTGCAACAAGGACAGCGTAATGAGCTGAAGACCTGGAAAATGGCTGATCTCAAGCCGCAAACCCTCACCAAAGGAAAACGTCGTTCTGTTGAAGGATGGCCACAGAACTGGATGAGGCAATTAATTACCAAACTCTCCCGTACAAATAGATCGCCGATCGACGTTGTGGGAAACGCCGTTGAGCCCCTCGCCAAGCCTCGCTCGGATCCGCGTTCCCACCCGATGAGATTCGTCCCGAATGCTCGCGTATCCGCCGGATCCGAAGCCTCCAATCGAACCGCGTCCTATCCCTCTCCGATCTCGCGTCCTCCTACTCGTATCTCGCTACCAAACCTCGTATCTATGCTGGATCTGACAATATCTCTTCAGATCTGCAGCCTCTAAGGCTGGATCTGATGTTATCTCTTCAGATCTGGACTAGATCTGCCAATATCTCCTCAGATCTGCAATCTCCCAAGCTGGATCTAGTGCTAAACCTTCAGATCTGCAACATACAAAACTAGATCTGTAAGTATCTGCTCAGATCTACCCTCTCCAAGGCTAGATCTATCAATAGGCCTTCAGATCTGCAACCTTCTCTTCAGAACTGGACAGCGTCCTCACTCCCAGGCTGATCAGCGTCCTTCCCTCTCGATGTCTGCTTCTTCTCGCTTCGTATCCGACCTGTCCCTCTCGGGATGTCGTCTCACCCTCCCTCGGATTGATCGCCGTCTTCTTCCTCGATGAGACAAATGCCCTTCCTTCTCTCGAATCACACAGCACTGCCAGAGCTCTCCTCCTTTCCGCATTTGCAATGTAAACTGCTATCAAACCGGAAAGATGTACTCAGAACAAACCTTAATAGGGCGGGCACTCGAAGTCCCCTGAAGCTAAGGGTGAAACTAGAACCTTACCAGGGCAGGCACTCGAAGTCCCCCGAGGCTAAGGGTGAGATCTCCGACCGGAGACACTCGTGCACTAAACAGTGCTGCAGACCGACTAAACAACCGGCGTGCTGAAGCAAACAGAAGTCTAGCTATCAATAATAATATCAAATCATGAATGATCCAAATGAGGTGAGAACCTCTCCTTTTATAATGCCAAACTCCCTCCAAAACTTAACTCTCCTTTGACCTGCGCAGTTTACCTTGGGTCAGCCTGATGCCTCCCCCATCATACCCATGTGGACCCCCAAGGCCCCCTCTCTAAGTTATAACGTCAATCTACTAGGAAAAGAACACTTTATTATAAAGTGAGGTGACTAAAGTGAGGTGACCCCTCTTATTTCTCACTTTATTTATTATGTCTAGCTAAAGCGGCAAAATAAAGCAAAAATGAAATATTCCAATTAGCAAGGCTAATTGGGAATATTACAGAGAACGTCTCTTCGGCACTCTGGAACCTTTGTCTGCCCTCTAGAACTGAAAATGTTTGCCCTTTTCAGCAAATCAAATTGCCTTCTTGAGGCTCTCCGTCGCCTTTGCGACGCCTCTTGGAGAAATCTTGGCCTCTCTACAAATGTACTCACTGGATCTGGAAAACATCCTCCACCCTCACTGTCCCTGCCCCTCACTGTCTCTGCTTCCTCATTGAAGCTCGAACTCTCTGGCAACTGACTGCTGCTACTCTGAAAAATAGAATTCTCCAAGTGTCTCTGGTGTATTCTCCAAGTGCCCATCGACTTCTTCATATAATCCTTTGTTGGGGCACCAACGACCAATATTAGAACTTAATCAAGGGCCCAAATTAATTCCTTGTCGATCCGTGTGAGTTTCTAGAGAATTCTCACCTTGATTTAATTAATTCTGATTAATTAACCATATTCCCTAAGTTTAGACTTAGGAAATATTTAGAAATTGGCTAATAATCTAATTAAGCCATCTCTACGTGGAATTTCCAAAAATGATTTCTGGGTTTGGAGATCTCAAGTATTCTAGTCTCTCCACCATGTTTCATGGCTGGAGCCTGGAACCAATGCTACAAAAACTAACATTGTTATCTAAAATTAATAGTATTGCATGCTGGTAGTAGCAAGCCCAGTTACTATCAGTGCACTCCATTGTATTCAGCTCAAGTTTGAAATTCAATAAAATGGCTTATTTTCTATGGTTCACTGATTTATATTTGCTTGTGTAAATTTGTGCTTGCATGTGTGAATTTTCTTGCTGTAGTCTAGTGCATGTATTTGATATTCATAGTATTTCCTAGTTTGGAACACTACAGACTCGATACACTAGGACCCACTTATGATCTCACCATCAAGCCCCACTCTAGCTTTGGGGCATGCTTTGGAGAAAAAATCTAGCAATTATAAATTAAAAACACACATAATTGGCGGAAGAAAAAAAACTCCCTAGAGTGAAACTCTTTGGTAAAATAGGCTTACCTAGATATTTCACATGGCGTTATAAACATACTAGAATCATTTTTACATCAAGGCCCACATGGCTGCAAAATTTGGATTACATTATGATGACCAGAAGTTGCATGATGATAATGAAATCTGAAAAAAAATTGACTGCTCTGGACTGTACTTTGCTCAAGCGGTGGTCGACACATGAGTGGTCAACAATACCTAATTTCAAAGGGTCTGAATATATAAAGAATTATTTCTTTTGAGCTATATTCACATTGAATCTAAAATGTTCTATTGGTAAAACATTGATGAATGAAAACTTACATATTCAGAAGTAAAGCTGGCAAATAGACTTGAATGATAGCTGTCAGGCATGTTCTCTTTGCAAAATTTGTTTACTTTTCCTATAATAGATTGTATCATTTGTAGCTTGCTGCTTGATATAAACCGAATAGTATAGCATGAAGAGTCAAGACTTGGTTCTATTATTAATATTGCATTTATATTCATAGGTAGAAAGGAAAAATTAATTGAGACATTAAGTTTTCACACAGTCAACCTAAAATTTTCCAGCAAAAGTATTGACATATTGCCAGCACAGCATGGGCTAGGGGCGGGCAAACATTGAGGTCCTTTCACATCGCAGCCAAAAACTACATGTGAATCCTTCCACTTACAATACATATGAAATAAGTACAATGTAACTGCAGAGAGAGCAAATGTAATATCTTTCCTTGGAAATATTTATGCAATTCCTTATTCATAGCTCCTGAAATAAGTATCAAGGATGTGTGGGTTCATGCATGTTTTCTGTCATTTTTCACTCTTTTAGCCTCTCAGTATGCTTCCTTCTTACTTGTGTGGGGATCCTTGTACATGTGTGTGCATGTAAGAGAGAGAGAGAGAGAGAGAGAGACCCGTGACGAAAAAGGAAATCGATGATGACAATCACACAATTTGGCTTGAAATGTTTGGTTTTGTGAATGACATTTGCAACTTGAGCAACTGGAACCAACATGAAGCTTTCCAGCTCTCCATCTGCCACACACAATCCCACAATATGCTCAGGACAATATAAAATCCATTTGATCAATCAACAGCACCTATGAAGATTTCATATCAAGCAACAGAAGGAAAGGTAAAAAAAGGTTCCAATCTTTTTGCAAAAACCAAAAGAACATGAACTGAAGGGCAGAGATAAGACAAGAAACACATGGAGATAATATTCAAGAAAAATACCTACAAAGGTGATTACAAAAATAAGACATAACATGCAATATTAGGTGCATAGATTTTGAAAATGTGACTCAAAAAAACCAAATTCAAGAGGATGCTACCTAGTCCAGTGTGAAAAAGCGAAAGCTAAATATCCTTACCAAGGTCCAATTAGTGACAAAAACAAGAATGAAGGATACAGTTTATATGACAAGGCTGTAATATCCTGTTTCAGCGATATCTCTAAAACACGGCAAACTCCAACTAGAGATGGACTGGGAGGGCATTTACCGGATGTGCCGCCTCTGAAAAGAGGACGAAATCCGGAGGCTACCTGGCCCTTTCCAGACTCTGTCTAAGAGTGAAAGGTAAACACACCAAGTGGTATAGAACTAGAATGCCCGGAAATATATAAAGATAAAAGTGCAGCAGACATATAATAACATAGAAGCAATATATGACAAATCATCCAGAAATATAGAGAGAGAGAATGCTAAGCCATTTTATTAAACTGAGAAATATAATGAAGTACAATAGGTGATCAGAGTGATGGAACCTAAACTTGCTCAAGGCAAGTGAAGAAATACTCTCAGAATATACAGGAAATGGCTGCTCTCTGAACCGCGTCCCAGCTGCTGGAAAACTGCCATGTAGCTGCTACTACTGGAATGAACTGGAGACTAGGGGTTGTTCCCCTTGACAGAATGAGCTGAAAATCTGGAAACCTCCTCTACTCACCAATCCCGACAAAACCTAGAAAACATATCAAAAATGGCCGACCTCCGAAAAACACCCCCTTGGGGAATTACGCTGGCCTCCAAGGCTCTACGCAGAGGCTAAATAAGAATGACTGAAATACCGCCTCAAACTCCACCAAAATCCTTCCGAAGGCAAAGGCTGATCCTTTGCTCAAAATCTCAGCTCAATTTCCTGCAAAACCCCCGATCCGGAACACCTCCAAGATGGACTGCGTCCTCCCTCTCAGTGACTGCGCAGTCTCTATGAATGCTCAGCTCCGCAACAAACCCAAACACCAAAACCTCTCACAAAATGCTGAAGAAATAACCTTGCCTGAGTAGGCACTCAAAGTCCCCCTGGGCTAAGGGCGAGATCTCCGACCGGAGACACTCAATGCACTAAACAGTGCTGCAAACAAGCTAAACAGCCAGCGTGCTCAAGAAGTCAAAACGACCAGCTCAATATCATCAATAACAGAATCAATCAAATGGGAAGGCTCCTCCCTCTTTTATAACGTTGGCCTTCCTCCAACCCTAAGGCCCATCTCCTCAATGTAGCCTCCCTCTCTTGCCACGTGCTCATCCTCATTTGTGCAGTAGCTTCTAGAGCCTACATAGGCCCCCTCTCTACGTGGTGCTTGGACCCCCTTGGCTCCCCTTTAAGTCACAACGTTGTGCTACTAGGGAGGGTGTTTTATTCCACTTAAGTGAGTTAGACCCTCTTCAATCACTTTTGATTTAATAATAAACTATAGACGGCAAAACTGTACAAAATCGAATATTCCAATTAGCTGTCACTAATTAGGAATATTACAGTCTCCCTCGGCAAAATGTTGCTTGTCCTCAAGCAACTGAAGTGATGGATGCTGCAAAATCTTCTCACTCTCCCAAGTGGCATCCTCATCCGACAAATTCTTTCACCTCACCAAGAATTCCCAGACTGTCCTGCTCCATAGCTGCCTCTCCCTAGTATCAATAATAGCCTTTGGCTGCAACACCAAATGCCCCTCATCATCCGTGGGTGGTAGCTCATCTGTCACTGTCACCTGCTGCCCCAGTGCCTTCTTCAGGCATGATACATGAAAAACGTTATGGATCTTGCTGCCTTGGGGCAGCTCCAACTCATACGCAACCTGTCCAATCCTGCGTATCACCCTATATGGCCCGTAAAAGCGGGGCTTGAGCTTTTTAACTCCCTTTTGCTTCAGTGACGACTGTCGGTATGACTGTAATCGTAGGTAGACCAAATCCCCTACCTCAAACTGTCTCTCCACTTGACCTCTGTCAGCATACAGCGTCTGCTGGTTTTGTGCTGTAGCCATATTATCCTTGAGAGCTCGGAGAATGTCCTGACTCTCTTGGATCCAAATCTTGGCTCTAGGAGCCTTGCTAGCACCGAACATCACATCAGCAAAAGATAAGGAATGATACCCATACAAAGCATAAAATGGTGACATACCAATGGACATGTGATGTGTCGTGTTATAGCAGTACTCCCCCAGATGCAACCACTTCAGCCATGCACGCTGCTGCCCACTAACATAGTTACGCAAGTAGCCCTCCAGCCACTTGTTAACTATCTCCGTCTGTCCATCCATCTGTGGGTGATAACTGGTACTCGGTGTCAACTCCGTTCCCACTAATCGGAAAAGCTCCTGCCAAAATCCACCCATGAAGCGATTGTCCCTGTCACTGATGATGGTCTTGAGAAGACCATGTAACCTGAAAACCTCCCTGAAGAACAGCTCGGCCACCTGTGCTGCTGTGTAGTGCGCGGATATGGCGAAAAAATGCGCATACTTCGTCAGTCGATCCACGACGACAAAGATACAATCCTTGCCCTGCACCATGGGCAACCCTGTGATGAAGTCCATTGATATGCTCTCCCATTTCCCCTCTGGAATGGGAAGAGGCTGCAATAATCCTGCGGGATGGCTCATCTCCCCCTTGTTCCTCTAGCAAACATCGCACTCCCTGATGTGCTGGAGTACATCCTCCTTGAGGCCCTTCCATGAGAACCTCTCTCTAATGGCCCTGTAGGTTTTGGTAAACCCCTGATGGCCTGCCAATGGTGAATCATGTGATGCCTGGAGTATCTTCTTCTTGAGCTGAGACCCCTTAGTCAAGAAGATCCTGTCCTTGTAGTAGATGATCTCATCAACCACCTTGTACCTGTCATCCGCCACCTGTCCATCCAGCACCTCACATGCAAATCTGTCCTTGGAGTACTCCACTAAAAGTCGAGCCCTCCAATCTGTATCCAAGCTCATAAGAGACAACGTGGCTGGTCTACGTGAAAGGGCATCTGCTACCACGTTATTCTTACCCTTGACATACTCAATGTCAAAGTCATATGCTTGGATCTTACTGATCCGCTTCTGCTGCCTCTCCTACAGTTGCTTCTGCTCCAAAAAACACCTAATGCTGTTGTGATCAGTCCTCACCCTGAACCTGTTCTCTACCAAATACTGTCGGAATTTGGCCAATGCATGCATAATGGCCAACATCTCCTTGTCGTATATAGAATACAACCTCCCGTGCGGAAGGAGCTTCCGGCTCTCAAAGGCTATAGGGTGTCCTCCCTGCATCAATACTGCGCCGATCCTCTCTCCCGACGCATCACACTCCAAGACAAATGGCTGCGTAAAATCGGCAATGCAAGCACTAGGCAGCTACTCATCACCTCCTTGAGCCTGTCAAAGGCTCGCTGCACTGTATCCGACCAACTGAATGCCCCCTCCTTCGTCAGATCTGTAAGGGGTGCAACAAGCTGTGAGAAACTCTTGACAAACTTCCTGTAATAGGTACATATGCCGATGAATCCTCTAAGTTCCGTCACGTTCCTCGGCTCCGGCCAATCTGTGATGGCCTTGATCTTCTCCTCATGGACTCTGACTCCGTCCACTCCAATAATGTGACCTAAATACAACATCTCCGTCATCCAAAACTCACACTTGGAGAGCTTAGCATAGAATTGTTGCTCTTCCAAGATATGGAGTACTGCCTCTGTATGCTGGAGATGCTCCTCCCAAGTCCGGCGATAGATGAGTATGTCATCGAAGAAAACCAATACAAACTTCCTCAGATGACTGCGGAAGATGTGGTTCAGGCAAGACTGAAAAGTAGCTGGTGCATTGGTTAGCCCAAAAGGCATAACCAAAAACTCAAAGTGCCCATAATGACACCTGAAGGCAGTCTTGGGAATGTCCTGTTCCCTCACGCGAATCTGATGGTACCCTGATCTCAAATCAATCTTCGAGAAGAACTTGGCTCCTCTCAGCTCATCCATCAACTCATCGATCCTGGGTATAGGATACTTGTTCTTCAGGGTCTTCTTATTCAGAGCCCTGTAGTCAATGCACATCCTCAAGGTGTCGTCCTTATTCTTCACCAACACCACGGAAGAAGCAAACAGAATCATGCTCAGTCTGATGTGCCCAAGAGCCAACAACTCCTGGATGGCCCGCTCAATCTCATCCCGATAGGCTTTGGGATGCCTATAGGGGGTAGTAATCACCACCTGAATGCCCTGCACAAGCTTAATGGTGTGTTCAAACCCTCGGTCCGGTGGCCAACCTGGTGGTATATCCCCAAACACTGCATCATACCTGTCAAGAATGGCCTGTATATCAGGATGAACTGCTTGACCAATGGTCTCTGCCTCTGATGCATGCAACTCAACCGCCCACTCTATGTCTCCCTTCCGGAAATTTGCCTCCATACGGTGTGCCGAAACTGTCTAAGGTGGGTAAGTGTGCATCCCGCAGATCTTCTCATGCTTCCCGATCTTCTTCTCATCCCACTCCATCTCTAAGGCCTCCCAATCCGTGGTGACCTTCCCCAGAGTAATCAACCGCTGAACACCTAATACCACATTGGTATCTGGTATGTTGACCACGAAAAAGTGATCGGTCACGGTGTAGGTACCCATCGTCACTGCTAACTCTGGAACATACTGGGCACACTGCATCGTCTGGGCTCCTAGGACCAAAACTGAAAATCTGTCAAAGCTCTCGGTCGGTATACCTCTCCGCTTGACCATCTGTGCATCAATGAAGTTGTGGGTGGCTCCACTGTCAACCAAAACTGACACTCGCTGACCACGTATTGTCCCTCGTACGCGCAGCATCAAATACTTGGGAACTCCTCGCAAGGCTGCAAGGGTCCCCCCTGTGGGTGCAAAAGCTGCACCACCTGTCCCTGGAGGTGGAGGTGGCAACTGATCCTAGGCCATCTGACTATCTCCTGCCTCCTCATCATCCTCCTCATCCTCTTCCCCACTATCATCGGAGAAGACCTCAATGAAGTGTGCTTTTCCAGCAGCAAACCTATGCCCGAGTGCCCACGGCTCCTGACAAGTGAAGCACAGCCGCTTCTTTCGAATCCCTCCGGTCAAATCGCTCCATCAACCTCCTGGTAAACTCGGCATATGTCGTCACTGTAGAATGTCCGAGTGTGACCATCCCATGGAACCACCAGTCCTGGGCCTCACCATCCAAATGTAATGTCGCCACCTTGATGGCCTCCGTCTCTGACATCTGGTTAAGCTGGAAATAGATGTCTAGCTTCTCCACCCAAGACATTGCCGAACTGTTTGATGAGCCATCAAACGTAGGCAAATGGAATCTGCTAGATGTGCGGTGGGTATCTCCATCATGATAATGTCGGTGCCCCCTATGATGGTCGCGGGGTCTATTGTCCCGCTGGAGCTGAACAAAATCTCGAAATGAGAGAGCATCCCTAAAATCCTGCCCATAGGCCTGACACTCTGCAAAATACTCGCCCATGTGTCCAGGCTCTGCCTCCTGCTGGGTTCCTACCCCTGTGTCTGCTCCCAAGAAAGTGGGCATGGTAGAGCGGGTAGGTGCACATGAAGCCATCAGCTGAGGACTATCACGCTGAGCAGCACCATGCTTCGTCAAATGATGGGATGTACCTGATCCCTCACCTACCTGGAAAACCCGTGGGGTCTCACGCTGTCTAGCGTCTACAGCAGTGAACCTCTGACCCATCACCTCAATCTGTCTAGCTAAATCCTGCACCGATTTGAGGAGTGCCTCCCCAAATTGTTTGGCCTCTGTGTCATCTGCCATTGGCCTTCTCTGCTCTGAATCTAATACAGGCTCCTCCTGCTCTGCGTCTGTCACAGGCTCTCTCTCCTGCTCTGTGTCCACCACCCGAACACAGTCTCCCTCTCCGTAGGTGTTCTCCAACCTACGCTCACGGTCTCTGTACTTCCTGACTCTGTAACAAATATATGGTCTCTTCCCCGGTGTCATAGACCACAGGCTAACCCAGAAATATGCTCTGATACCACTGTAATATCCTGTTTCAGGGATATCTCTAAAACACGGCAAACTCCAACCAGAGATGGATTAGGAGGGCATTTACCAGATGTGCCGCCTTTGAAAAAAGGACGAAATCTGGAGGCTACCTGGCCCTTTCCAGAATCTGTCTAAGAGTGAAAGGTAAACACACCAAGTGGTATAGAACTAGAATGCCCGGAAATATATAAACATAACAGTGCAGAAGACATATAATAACATAGAAGCAATATACGACAAATCATCCAAAAATATAGAGAGAGAGAATACTAAGCCATTTTACTAAACTGAGAAATATAATGAAGCACAATAGGTGATCAAAGTGATGGCACCTAAACTTGCTCAAGGCAAGTGAAGAAATACTCTCAGAATATACAGGAAATGGTTGCTCTCTGAACTGCATCCCAGCTGCTGGAAAACTGCTGTGTAATTGCTACTACTAGAATGAACTGGAGACTAGGGGTTGTTCCCCTCGCCGGAATGAGCTGAAAATCCGGAAACCTCCTCTACTCACCAATCCCGACAAAACCCAGAAACCATATCAAAAATGGCCGACCTCCGAAAAACACCCCCTTGGGGAATTACGCTGGCCTCCAAGGCTCTGCGCAGAGGCTAAATAAAAATGACTGAAATACCGCCTCAAACTCCACCAAAATCCTTCCGAAGTCAAAGGCTGATCCTCTGCTCAAAATCTCGGCTCAATCTCCTGCAAAAACCCTGATCCGGAACACCTCCAAGATGGACTGCGTCCTCCCTCTCAGTGACTGCGCAGTCTCTATGAATGCTCAGCTCCACAACAAAACCAAACACCAAAACCTCTCACAAAAAGTTGAAGAAATAACCTTGCCCGAGCAGGCACTCGAAGTCCCCCAGAGCTAAGGGCGAGATCTCCGACCGGAGACACTCAATGCACTAAACAGTGCTGTAGACAGGCTAAACAGCTAGCATGCTCAAGAAGTCAAAACGACCAGCTCAATATCATCAACAACAGAATCAATCAAATGGGAAGGCTCCTCCCTCTTTTATAACGTTGGCCTTCCTCCAACCCTAAGGCCCATCTCCTCAACGTAGCCTCCCTCTCTTGCCACGTGCTCATCCTCCTCCTCGCATTCGCTTCTAGAGCATATGTGGGCCCCCTCTCTACGTGAATTGCTTGGCCCCCCTTGGCTCCCCCTTAAGTCACAACGTTGTGCTATAGGAGGGTGTTTTATTCCACTTAAGTGAGTTAGACCCTCTCCACTCACTTTTTATTTATTTACAAACTATGAACGACAAGGCGAACAAAATCGAATATTTCCAATTAGGCGTAAGCTAATTAGGAATATTACATTAACCCCATAGCTTCTTCCCCTCTCATTAAGCAGGCCAGTAGCCATCTAAAGGTATGATGCTACGAATTTATCACCATGGTGCCATATTCTAAAATATTCTTCTTCGTACGGAAACCCCACTTGTTCACTAATTTACTATAGGTATATGAAAGGGTAGCGTGGCTCTAGTTGGCCAGAAGATGGTGGTTGCGCGGTGGGTACGAAATTTGATCTCATGGGCCCAAAGAGGCTTTGAAAGTCTCTCCAAATAGAAAATTTCGTGCTTCGCTCGAGTTTTTCATCTTGATCTCATTAAACATATCTTTTTGCCCCTCGACCAAATCATTGATGCAATTCAAAATCTTGTCAAAGACCATATCGTCCTTTCCCTTCGGTTCTCCCATGTCTTCTACTAACACCTCCTTCCCCTCGATCATAGTGTTTGCAGTAATCTCCAACTCCCACTCTCTTTGCTTCGGTACCTTTGCTTCCTATAAGTGATATATTATCTATCTCCTTCTCTCATAAAATAAATCTTCCCATGGTTAAGCCAAGATTTGAAACAAATTACTTTAATGTTCCAAAATAGGAAAAACAATGCTAATATAGAAAACCATAAATTTACACCATGGAAATTTTAAACCATTTGATAATAATTAGAACAATATGAAATATGGAAAAACACGAGCCATTTTATTATGAAATGGGCAAGAGTACAAATATATAGAGAATGCACCTAGGATTGCCTTTTGTACTGGTGAATAAAGCTCGAATGAGACAATACAACCCGAAAAACTTCCTAGTGATGCTCTGCACTATCCCACGATGAATGCCAACCCTGCGCAATGGAATATTGGAAACCCCTTAGGTACTCGAGAAAATTCTCTGGTACACTCCTCAGCCAAGTAGGCCAAAACCCAAAATGGTTTGGCTTTGATCCTTGACCCTCCAAAAATAGCCTCCAACGGACCCTACACTCCCAGTAGTTGTTGAATAGATGTCTACGAAACTACCAATGAAATACTCCACAACCCGCCAAGAATGCAACAATTAACTCCTTCGACACTTCCCTATCTCTCCCGGCAAACAAAGGCCCAAATGGGTAAGGCACTCTCCCATCAATGTGCTCGGTTTTCCTCCTCTGTCTTGTGATCCTTGTCACGATGCTCCTCGAATGCGCTATAAACGACCCCGATGTTGGGCTGTAGCTTAACAAGCTAATGAACCTTTCTCGTCCAAATATTCTCTGTTCAGTCTTGAATCAACCAATAACAATCATACAAAGAGCTAGCTGGTCTCAAAAATACGCATTGTTGGGGAAACCCAAATGCAAATGCGAAGATATCACAATGAAGCTCTCTCGGTATTAATGGAAAATTGATCTAGAAGATAGCCTTTGAAGTCCCACGAAGAATGGGTGAGTTCTACACTCGGAAAACTCATGTTAAACGATAGTGACCAGGCTAAGCAGTTCTAGAGCAAGCTGAGATCAAAATCTGGAAATAATCAAATGATGCCAAATGAAGTGAGCTTCCTTCTTCCATAATCTTTGTTGGGCCTTTTACCCTCCTTTTCCCCTCCATGCTGTTCACACACATGCTTTCCCAGACCATCTAATAAGGTTATGTATTTCGTGTGTAGGTGGTTCCCATTCACCACTAATAAAATAACATAACATAAGGTTACCAACTTCACTCCTGATGTTCTAATGAAAAATCAAATGGGCCTGTTTTTTCACCTAAATTGGCCCTCAATACATGAAAATAAATCTAGTGACAAAATAATTTAGGAAGGGACATTTACATTCCCGTAAAACGGGTTATGTAGGATGTTTTAGTATTTGCACTTAAGGTATGAGAATTTGATTATTTGGAGGAACACTTTAGTGTAATAGCTTATTGGAATTAGGGAAAAAGTTTTATAGGGAAAGATGATGAAAAAGGGATTTGGTGGTACAGTGTGATCATGGATGCAAAATTAAGCATTTTTTTGGGTTAAAGGTGGCTTTAATTAGTTAATAAAAAAGTCACTTTATTAAATAAAGAAAGGAAAAGTGCTTTTATTATTTAATCGAGAGGAAAAGGTAAAAATGGCAAAAGAGTCAGAGTGAGTTATAAAAAAGGAAATGAGGGAGTGTCTCCTCATTCCTGTTTACATTTTGCTCATTTGAGATAAAGAAATTTGGAGAGCTCCTTGATGAGCTCTAGTATTACAACAAGAATGTTGCAACTCTCATGTCTACTGGCTTTAATTTATCAATGCGAGGACTCTTACAAATTTAAGAAGTGATAGTGATGTATGCATAGTAAGCACGATTCTACTGGTGCTATGCGGCAGTGAGTCAAACCAAGGTGTACAAAGACCATTTTGCAAGCGGAAACCACATTTTTTCATAGAGTTTTGTTGATTTTGAGCCACTCTAATGCTATGTTGAGAGCCCACAAAATACTGTCTATCTTGTATTGTAATATTCCAAATTAACGGTCATTAATTGGAATATTAATTTTGTCAAAAATTTTCCTTTTCTAATGTTTAGAAGGAAATAAAGTGGGTGAGGGGCCCACAAATAAACTATATAGTTATAGTTACTTTCCTAAAGTCAAGACAATTATTAGAGTTGGAGTAGAGTGCAGAGGCAGATCTTGCTGTCAGAAAGGCAACGTCTAGTGGCGGCGGGAGAGGCAACAACGTAGTGACGGCGTGGGAAAGCGACGACGGAGTGGCAATGGGGGTGGTTAGCGGAGAGAAGTGATAGGTCAAGGTGGGCCCCAAGGGAACATTGGGGGGCTCGGCCCTAGGTAAAATAGGATGAGAGAAGCTCATTCCTCATTCATTCAATCATTGATTTTTCTGTCGATAGGCGTAGCACGCTTGAGTTGTTTGGCGAGTGTTTGCCAAGTCTTCATTTTTTTTAGCACGAATGTTACGGCGGAGATCTCAACCTCATCCTTGGGGGACTTCGTGCCCGCTCGGGAGAGAGTTCCACTAGTGTTCAAAGGAGATTAACAAGAAAGCATCCGGGCATATGCAATCCCTCCGGGGCCGGCACGGAGGCCACACGGTGGCGTAGGGAATACACGGTTCAACGAGAAGAGTTGGAGGAATGAGTACGGTTTTCGATCGGAGCTTAGGAGAGGAGAATTCGGCCACTTCATGAGTGTTTTGGGAAGATTTCCGGTAGTTCCTTCCAATACAGTCAGAACTAGATCACCCAACCCAGACGGTGTGGCAAGCCCAAGACGGAGGCTAATTTCCGAGTTCGAGGTTACGGGAAACACTTTTTGGTTTTGTGGGTTTGTTGAGAAAGTTCGGTGTCCAAGTCCGGTACATGAAGCGGAAGGATCAACCTCAACACACGGAGGTCTTTCTAGCCGATGTGATGCATTCTAGTTGGCGGCCTTGAGAGAAGAACCACGTAGAAGCGAGAGCTTTCTATCCAAGATTGAGGGTTAGTTCATCTTGTCTTTTGCATGCCTAGGTGCTACCTTTCTAAGCACCTCATTGTACTTATTCCCCGCGAAACATAATAAAATGGCTCGGATATTTTTGGCTCTATTATGGGCAAGTGTTTTTAATAGGCTAATCTCTGTTTTGTTGTAGTTTTAGTCATAGTATTAAAAACAAGACGGGGTGATCGGGCCGTGGACCTAATGGTAGGTAATCGGGCCGGAACCGGTCTAACGTGCCGAGTCGAATCCTAAGCGAACCGGTTTAAAAAAAAAATACATTAAACAATTATTTTTTAATAAAAAAAACTATTTTTAGATTTGCAACCATATTCCAAGCCAATAGAGACAAAATATGCAAAGTTTGCTCATTTATATACCATGTAAGAGAATATATCAAAATAGCATCATGGAGCCAAGGTACGATACATATCATTGAAAAAATACATAAACGATGAGACTCCAAATGACCCATAAAATCCAAAATCAATGCTACAAGCTATGAGCATTGAGGCCATTGGCCTACATGGTCTGATGTGGATCTACTACAAATCTACATATATGATATTACTAAATTCTAATTAATGATCAACACCATTATGCTTGAAAGTTGAAACTTTAATCATGATCAAAGTTCAAACTCGGTTGGTTGAACTTGAGTCTCTCAACTCTTGACGCAAACTTTGCAAGCGCTCAGTCATAAACTTCTCTGCGGTTCCAATGGCTTGAGTTTCAAACTTCGAAGGTATTACGCCTAATATGCTATTACTTGATTTGGTGCGAAATGGGGTGCACCGACCGGGTTTTTGACCGGTTTGGCCAAGCTAGGCTCACTGACCCGGCCGATTTGATAGGGATTCTTGGTTCAAGGCGACCGGTTTTTAATACTATGGTTTAGTATTTGCATGCTTTATATTCTTGTTATTTACCAATTTGGGATATTACATTGGTATCGAGCTCATAGACTTAGCTTGCTTGTGGAATAACCGATCGCAAACTTGAATAGGCATGCGTCATATGAAGACGTGCAGGCAGAGAAAGAGGCTCGAAATCACACCGGACCAAGTAGACAACGTTGGTGAAGGTAAAAGAAAAGAGGAAATACAAGTAAGCGGAGAAAGAGATGATGGAAAGGAGTTTGCTAAGCGTAGAAATTTTTGAATCTTGATTTCTTATGCGTGTCTTGTTAATCCGGGTTAGCTCCTCCTACTTGTAAGTTATCAGCGGGAATAAATTCAAGTTAACATGACAAACACATAACATATTTCTACCAATTGAGATCTAGAATAAGCACATGCACACATTGACAAAGTGACAGTTATTTCTAGACAAACTAACCCGAGAAAAACCCAATGTGGGAAAACCGGTCTTTGGTACAGGGAGGGTTCTATTGTAAGAATATTTACGAATACACAACCTAGGGTTCCCGGTCACGGGGATTTGTGAGGTGGAAATTCGACCCCTAGAGGTGGGGATTTGTAGTTTTGAGTCTATATGTCTATGTTTTGATACAAATCACAAGTTGGAATCTTTGGACGAGGAGAAGGTGAAGAACTTTGGAGAGTTTGGTGTATTGTTTTGGTAATAAAACCCGGAAATTCATGACTATTTCTTAGGAATTCTTTGTGGTGTATACAAATTTGGTAATATTTGCTTCCTTGTGTTAATAGTTACGCTTTTATCATCTGTTTGCTTTCTAATGATAATCTCTAGAGTCTATAAGCAAATTCTGTGAACATATTCTGTTTTAAAATGAGATTTTCATGTAATTGCCATTTTATTTTCTATCAAAATGAAATCACCTTTGACTCTTTGTTTGATTTAACATAATTAAATCCTATATATAAAAAACTAAAAACTCAAATACCTCTTATGCATACCTACCTTGCTCCTAATTATCTATGTAACTTATCATCGAAAGTCTAAACCTAGCTCCTAGTTTTCACCCTCCTTAAACCATCATCCAATACAACCAATTCAAAACTTAAGAAACCCATATGCACTTCTTAGCTAGCCTAAAACCTTTTCGCCACAACCTTCTTGGCTATGATTTTTGTGGAGAGAGCCCTCTCAACTTGGTAGGAGCTAGATACCAAGTTAAAAGGTTGGTTTGTGGTTACTGTTTGGATTCCTTCTTCGACCTTAGGAATGCGATGATAACAATACGCAAATAAAATCTTCCTCAATTCTAGATACATACGAGACATCGTGATCCATCATCTTTTGTTGCTTCTTCCTTAGTGAGGCTTGCGTGAACCCTTACGCGTTGTTGCTCTAACAATGATTTCGTTCAACGATAGATGCCCCCTCTCTGTTATTTCATCTAAAGCTCACGATGCCATATAATTTTCAAGGCGAAAACTAACCGATTCTTGAGTGATAGATTTATTCTCCTACTTATTATTTCAATAAGTTATTATTAGGAAATCTTGGAAAATATTGAAATAAATACTACGCAACATTCACAACTATATACGGAGAGAAATAAACAATAGAGAACATAAGCACAAGAATCAATCACATGTACACGGTTATTTTTGGACAATTGTCCCCGGAAAAACCCAATGCGGGAAGCGAATTCGACAAATGAGGTTTTATTAATTCTTTAGCAAATGATATCTTTACGGGGAAATATAATGGCGGATAAATTCGAAACACTTGGGGACTGGACTAGGCTTATAGGAGGATTCTCGACACATTGATGGGTCTCCATCTAAGTATTTGTACGCGTGATTCAATACTCGGTCAACGGCTGAATTTGCGATGATGCCTGTGGGCCCTGGCTGAGTTCTCTGTGACTGCCGACCTCAGGTGCCTCCCGGTGACCTTTGCGCCCCTTCATCCTTGATCCCGATCCTCCCGACTCCCCTCCCCTGCAGCACGCGGACTTCTGCATCTGCAACTCTCTCACGAAATCAAATTCTACTTGAGAATGGATCTCCTTCGGGTGCGAGTGTATGCAGCTTGTTTTCCAAATGACCCCTCAAACCTTCTTTTATAATCTTCACATTGGAGAATAGTATTTGATTGGTCAATGTTAGTATAAATTAAAACCTTGACTTCATCCATGCTTTCTCGAAGATTCACACTCTTACTTATTAATACCCTTTAATTATTTCATTTCCTAAGTTTAGACTTTGGGTCTTCATTAAAATAATTAATTATTTTAATAATTCATGAAGCAAGTGGAATTTCCACAAAGCATTTTTGGTTCTTTGAATCTTCCCTTTGTCTGAAACCTCTGTAGTTTAGAGACTTGGAACACTTCCGATGCAAAAATCAACAAAAGGGTGATGCGAGGCCCACGCAAAGGTTGTGTGGTGTTTTCATGAGATAGTCCAATATTTAATGAGGAATTTGGGTTAGAAAGTCCAGGCCGGAACTCGGCTGGGGGTAGTGGTCCCCTGGGAAGGAGATGACGCATGGGTCCAAGGAGAATCCCCACGCGGGCCTACCACCGAAGCTGCGCATAGAGGCATCGTAGTGGATGCTGGGTTCGTTGTTCGACTCTTGGATCGGCCAAGACTTGGAGTGTGAGGTAAAACTCACTATGTTGCCTCGTATTCAATTCTTTGTATCTTTTGCCATGACAAATAAGTCAATGTCGAAATTCTTTGCTTAATAATAATAATAAACCCTGGGGATACATTGCTTGGGATTTTCCCGCATTGGATTTTTACGAAATTTCATCCAAAAATAATGGTATCCTATATTTGATTTATTCTTTGCTCGGTTCATGTTCAGAATCATAAAGTATTAAGTGTACGTTGCTTGAGTAATTTACTTCAATATTTTCATGAAAAGTAGAAAAAATAATTATGTAATGTAATTTACTGCAAGTAGATGAAGTAGATTCGGTTGGTTACGGTAAGATTCCTAAGATTGTCGGATCTAGGAATTTTTCACCAGACATATCATTATTGGCGACTCCATTGGAAGAACGAAGGCGCCAATATCCCAAATTGAGATTTAGTAATATGAAGACAAAATAGAATAAAAATTACGGCAAAATAAATTCTCTACATCCAAAACACATAAATTGGAGCCAAAAACAATTGTTGAATACATTTTATTATATTGGTCGAGAAGAACAAAATGGTGCTAGAAATATAACCAACTGGGCCTTCTCTGAAAGCGGAGCTAAGGAATCGGCTCTGTGTGTTCTATTGAAATGTGCTGCGTGGCTCTTCCTACTGTGACTGCCAGATCACAGAAGGCTTCTTCTTTGGTTGAGTTTGGAATGCGAGTTTGGCCTAGCTCTCATCTCAGAAAATTCCGAAATTCGAAATCGGACTCTCCTCAAAATACCCTCAAAAACACACGAAGGATTTCCCGAAATATAGACCAGGAAATTGGTCACTTTGGGCTTGGTACGTTGCTCCTCACCAGAAATTGATCTCACATTTTGAGCTGCTGGAAATGGTCTCCAAATCACGCCAAAATCCCTGGTAGAAGGTGGCTATTTCCCTCAAAATCCTCCCGGCCCCGACTCCTCACTTTGTTGCTCCACTTCCCACACTTGCTCTTGGGTAAGATGCGCCAATCTAGCTGCCGTAGTACGGTATCCAACTGAATTATCTGAAGGAGGCTATAGTGTTGTTGTTGATGTCTCTGGAAATATCCTCCCAAAATTGGTGAATCGCACCTCTCCTCAACGGCACTTGAAGTCCCCCCGAGGCGAGGTTGAGACCTCCACTTGAAGATCTTTGTGCTAAACAACCTTAGGACTTATTTCAAACGACTCAAACGTGCTCGGTCAATGAGAAAAATCATGAATAGATGAATGAGCCAAAATGAGTTAATTTCTTCTTCCCTTTTGTCCCGATTACGGCCTCCAATGTTCCTTGGGCCCACCAAAGACTGTGCTGCCCCTTATTGACTACCATTCTGTACATGCATCCTTGCCTCTCCCGCAACCACCTAGGACGTTGCCTCCATTCGATGGGCGGCCACATAGACCCCACTATAGGCACAATATTTCCTTAGGAACTATAGGGAAAACAATTTTCTTTAGCAGCTATTATTTGTGCGTCGCTTACCACTTTATTCTGCCTAACATTGAAAAACCAAAATTAACGAAAAAATAATATTACAATTAGTTGGTTGCTAATTTGGAATATTCTGATCCTCCCATAAAATGTTGCTTTTCCTCAAGCAAGCGCAAATATGGGTCTTGAAGAATCTTTCCCCTCCAAAGTGACCACTCATCGGAAGGTTCCTCATCACGATCCCTTCACCACCCTACTCTCCAGTGCCTCTCACACAGTGTCCAAGATGGCTTCAAGCTAGCACTAAATGTCCCTCATCATACGCGGAGAGGGCTCTGATGAAATTTTGTTGTCACCTCTGTCCCAAAGCCTTCTTCGGAGCATGACACATGGAAAATATTGTCGATCTAGCTCTCTGGTGGCAACTCCAACTCATATGCCACCTCTCCAACCTTTGAACCCAACTTGAGTACGGCCCATAGAAGTGAGGTTTGAGCTTCTCGCTCATACCTTGGCGTAGACTTCTTGTATGGTTGAATTCTAAGGTACACCAAGTCCCCCGACTCAAGCGCCTCTCCATGCGGCCCCAATTTGCGTACATCTTCTTGGTTCTATGTGGTCCTCCAAGTTGTCCTTGGGAGCCTGTGGATGTCCTTACTCTCACACAGATCCGATCTTTGGCCCTAGGAGCCTTGCTTGTCCCAAACATTGCATCCTTAAACGTCAATGTATCATACCCATATAAAGCAAGGAAAGGGCATACCAATGGACATATGGAAAGTGGTATTGTAGCGATTACTCCCTAAATGTAGCCGATGCGACCGGGTCTTTTGCCATGTAACATAGTTCACAAGTAGCCTTCCAACCACTTGTTCACTGTCTCTGTCTGCCGTCGGTCTACTAATGATGCTCGGTGAGAGCTTTGTACCTGATGAAAATAGCTCTACCAAAAACCCCCATGAATCTGTTGTCACGATCGTAACTATGGTCTTGGGAAATAATATGGCAAGAAAAATATCTCTGAAGAACGACTCAACCACTTGTGAAGTTGTATAGCAATGGAGATAAACAAGAAGTGTGCATGCTTCGTCAACCGGTCAACTACGACGAAGAAACCGGTCAACATACACTTCATGGGCGACCCGATGATTAAGTCCATCGAGATGCTCTCCCACTTTCCTCTTGGAATGGGAAGTGGGCGCAACAACCTGTCTGAATGGTTCAACTTTCCCTTATTCCTCTAACCATAGACTACGCACTCTCGGACATGCCGAAGTACGTCCCTCGTTAAACCCTTTCGGTGAACCTCTCTCGAGATGGCTCTATGGGTCTTATTGAACCCCAGTTCCTTGGAAGTGGAGGGTCATGTCTTGCATGCAAGATTTTTCCCTCAACGGGGAGTTGGCGGCATCCAAAAGATCTGAATCTCGATAATAGATGACCTCGTCCATCACACGATACCAGTCATCTCTCACACGACCATCCAATACCTCACATACAAGGCGACCCTTCGAGTTCTCCACCAATAACTACAACTTCCAATCTACATCTATGCTCATCGGGGAGAGGGACGTGGTCTCGAGACAAGGCATCAACAACCACATTGTTAGATTTGAGACTTTTGTGATCCATAAAGTGAATATGATGTCTTCCGGACCAAATCCTAATGATATGATTAATCCTGAAAAGACATTTAACTACAATATTCTTCCAACTGACATACTCAATGTCAAATTCATAAGCAGATCTTCTTGACCAACCACATTTGTCTCTCACCAGACGGCTTGCTCCGGAAGTACCGCAAGATGTTGTGATCAGTCTTGACCTTGAACCCGGTTCTTACTGGGTATATTTTGAACTTGGCCAAGGCATGCATGATGGCCAACATTTCTATATCGTAAATGAGGGCAGTGCCTCTCATGAGGCAAAAACCTGGCTCTCGAAAGCGACAGTGTCTGTCTTGCATCAGCATTTCTTTCCTACTCTGGATACATCGCACTCAAAGACGAGGAGCTTGGTAAAATCGAGGAGTGCAAGTACCAAGCGACTGCCTCATCACCTATTTGGGGAGTGGTCAAAATCCTCCTACAACTGTGGGAATCTAGGTAGATACTCTTTCCTTAGGGTCAAGAGTACGTGAGGGTGCGGCTAGCTGAGAGAACCCCTTCACAAACTTTCGATAATATGGAGATGCCCACAAAGCCTCTTAGCTCAAGTGACATTCTTGGGCTCCGACCAATCACAATGGCCCTAATATTCTTCTCATGCACCCAGCACACCATCCTCACCTATGATGTGGCCCAATTATAACATCTTTGTTAAGCCAAACTCTCACTTGAATGACTTAGTGTAAAATTTTTGCTCCTTGAGAATACACAACACTTTGTCTCCACATGCACCTAATTACTCCTCCCCATGTTAGTTTGTATATCGAGAATGTCGCCAAAAAAAAACTAGCACGAACTTCCACAACCCCAACCCTAAAAATGTGGTTCATGCGTGACGGGAAGGTGGGCATTTTGGAGTGTTCGTTAGCGCAAAGGCATCTCTAAACTCAAAGTTCCCATGTGGCACTGAACATTGTCTTGGGGACATCCTTGTCCCTCACGAGAATCGGTGATGCCACGATCTATCTTGGAGAAGAACTTAGCTCCCCTCGACTCATCCATGTGACTCATGTCAGGTAGCAGAGATGGGGTAACGATTCTTCATCGTATTTTTGTTCGGGACCTTGTAATCATGCATCTCCGTCCCATCCTTCTTCTTCACCAAAACAACTAAAGAAGCGAAAGGACTAGAGTTGGGCTTTGATGTGCCCCAAAGTGTAATATTCCCAATTAGCAATGGCTAATTGGAAATATCGATTTTGGTCAATTTTGCCTTATGTAGCTAAATTATAAATAAAGTGAGGTAGAGGGGGACATAACTCACTCTAAAAATGAAAATTCACTCCCTAGTAGACACAACGTTGTAACTTAAGTGAGCCAAGGGAGCCAAGAGACCACGTGAGGGGACCACGTAGACCACATGGGAGGGAGGCTAACAAGTTGAGTTGAGCACGTGGCAAAGGGAGGCTACGTTGGAGGAGGGGGCCTTAGGGTTTTGAGAAAGCCAACGCTATAAAGAGGGAGAGCATCCCTCATTTTGGCCATTCGATGTTTATGATATTGAGCTGGTCACTTCGACTTCTTGAGCACAGCTGGTTGTTTGGCTAGTACGTAGCCTTTGTTTAGTGCACGAAATTGTCTCTAGTTGGAGAGATCTCTGCCCTCGACCACAGGGGACTTAGTCTTTTAACTCGGGTGAGGTTGTCCCATCCAGTATTTTGTAGGAGGATCGATGTTTGGCATTCGTGGAGGAGAAGCGGTGCATCCATAGGCTAGCCGATCTTGAAGGGAAGGCCTTGATCCATTTCTTGGGAGCTCGGTTGGGTTTCTTTGGGGGTTTCGAGCTTGGAGATTGAGCAAGGGGCCCAGCCCTTGCCTATTGGAGGATTTTGGCGAGTTTGAGGTAGCATTTTGGTGGATTCCTTCCCCGGTGTCGGCGCGAGCCTTGGAGGATAATGTAGATCTTCAAAGAGGTGATTTTCGGGGGTTGGCTATTTCGAAACACTCTCTGGGCTTTTAAAGGTTTGGTGAGTAGAGAGTTACGAGTTTTGACTTTTTCCGAGTAGAGGCTTGACCCAAATACGCATTTTGGTTCCGGCGATGGCCGGCACGAGCGGTTCTCCGTGACTTGGACGCGAATCGGGGAAATGACCATTTCTTTGTCATTCTAAGAGCTTTTTCTTCACTTGCCTGGTGCAAGTCTGAAGTTACCATCTTTCCAGTCACCTATTGTACTCATTTCTATTCTTGGTATAATAAAATGGCTTAGCATTCTCTGCATTCCTTGAGTATACGTACATGTTCTATATATGCTGTGTATGCTTGCACTACTATTATTTCCTTTTCGAGCATTCAGGTTACTAGACCACTTGGTGTGTTTTCCCATACTCTTGACAGTACGAAGGGCAGTGTCGCCTCGGATCTCACCCTCTTCCTCGGTGAAATATCTGGTAAATGCCACTCAGTCCATCTGCGGATTTGGAGTTTGTTTGTGTTTGAGGGATATCACGAAAGGGATATTGCACAAAGCCAGGCTCATGGATGCTTCTCTCAATCTCATCACGATAGGCCTTGGGGTGCCTATATGGGTAGAGATCACGGCTGAATGTCGGAGCTCCAACTAAATAATGTGCTCAAATCCCCTTCAGGGTGGTTGTCTTGATGGAATGTCCCAATAGATGGAATACTTGATGCAGGAAGTGCTATCTATGAGGTGCGTGGTACAGCCTAAGACACCACTGTCCCCGAAATCCTCAACTCCAGCTGCCCACTCTATGTCTCCCTGTGAAAGAATTTTCCTCCATCCTATGCGACCAAAGCCACTGAGAGGAGTATGTATACATGCCTTAAGCATCTGTTCCGCTCTTCTTATCCAAGAACTCCTTCAATGCCAATCGATGGTGACCCTACCAAGGGTAATGAGCCACTAGACCCCCAACACTGCATCTTTGGTGTCCAAAATATCGACCACAAAAAAATGGTTGGTCAGAGAGTATGTCCCCATGGTGGCAGGCTCAGGCCAGGACGTAACGCATGCACTACATGGTCTGGACCTAAGTAGCATAGAAAACCCATCAAAACTCTCCATGCATGTGCCCTTTCTGCACTATTTGGGCATCGATGAAGTTGTGCATAGCCCGCTCTCTACTAGTACGAGATATGTTGTCCCTAAGCTTGTCCCAGGACACTCAACATTAGGTACTTGGGTACCCCTCACAAAAGATGCAAGGACACCTCTAGTAGGTGTAAATGTTGATCCTCTGTTGGAGGAGGTGGTGGTGGAGGATTCTACTTTCGTTCTCGTGTCGGCATCTCAGCCCCATCTCAAAAGAAATGTCTCCTCTTCCTCCTCCCAGCATCGAGAGAAGACCTCAATGTAGTGTGCCTTCCCTCGGCACACATATGACCGGTGCCCACGGTTATTGGCGGGGAGAAGCAAGACGCTTCCACCTTAAATCTCTCCAAGTCTCATCGCCCAATGGCCCTCGGCCCTAGTTCCCCTCTCGGGGGTGGAGCTCTCGTGTCCTCCCTCTGTGGAAAGTCGGTTTGTTGGGTATGAGGGCCACGAGTAGACCTCAATGGCCCACGCAAAGGCTACCTTTAGACCATCTATAAACATGTAAATCCTCCTTGGTTTCGATAGCTGCGGAACCATCATTGAAAGTCTCGGTAACTGCGAAATGTAGGTCTGCGGGTTTTCCTGTGCGCGAGCTTGGTCGGCTCCATGAAGTGCTCCTCTAGATCTTTTGGATCAAAACCTCTCCAACACCCTCTGGTAAAATCATCGTCTGCTTTATCACTCTTGAGTGACCCAGGTGGTCATCCCATGGAACCACGAGTCTGCTGGGTTCTCTCTCTAGGTGGAGCGCATCCACCTTGATAGCCCTCCACCTCCCATCATACGAGCAGTTGAAAATTTGGAAATAGATGTCTGGCTTCTCCACCCATGCTTGATGAGATTTTGTGTATTGGGGTAGCATCGGGTGCGCTCGACCACCGAAACTTTGTGGAGGGGCTAGAAACACATCACCTCCAAAACCCGAGAGAAAGAGTTTGCGAGAAATTTCATCTTTTTGTTGAAGTTATTCAAATAATTAAATATTTTAATGAGGACCCTAAGTATAAACTTAGGAAATTAGAAAAATTAAAGTGAATTAATTAAACACATGTCTTTAAATATTAGAGTGACATGGATCAAGGAGTCTTTTAATCTCGGCCGTTGATAAGAGATTTAATCATGGTCGTTGATGTGTTTAACGAAAAAAGTATAATAGAAAGGATTGGGGGATTAGTTGGTGACACACACGGAAGTGGGGCGAGGGCGATTTGGAATTCTAGGGGCGAGAGTTTGCTAAGAATTTTCGGACGAGTTTTACGCGGCGAGGGTAGTATTGAGCGGGGGATGATTTGATCTCGGAGCCAAGAGTCGGTAAGAGGTAGAGGAGCGAGAATAGAGGTCAACGTGGGGAGCAAGGGCGACGCACTAGTAGCTACGCGGCACGAAGCCGAGAGCCTGCTACGCGGAGGTACTATGCGAATCCCGGAGAGCGGCGCGCGACTCACAGAGGCTTCAAGAGTAACGTCGAGAGGAGCCTCCGAGAGGTGCGTCTGGGTTGCGTCACCCGATGCGGGAGTTACGCGGTCCCTTCTAACGGCGCGAGAGGCACGCAAAGCCTAGCGATCTTGCGGGAGCTTCAAGAGCGACAGGGTTGCTAGGAGTTGGAATCTAGGCGAGTCTAGTAAATCTCGTTTGGGGTGTGGATCGGTTAGCCTTTTGGTCTCGAAACAACAAGTATTATTGCGGATCTATTATTTTCTCAATCGGGTTAACCGGTTGGGTGCCCGGTTGTTGTACTCAAATTCTCGCTTAATAATAATAAACCTCATGTATCTGTACACTTTTGATTTTTTTTCCCGCATTGTGATTTTTCGAGACTATTATTAAAAAAAAATTTGTGTCACTTTGTTTGAATAAGCATATTATTCGGTAAATTATGCGCATATGTGTAGGTTGTTAGTAGTGTTTACTTCGGTATTTTCTGAATATTTTACGGAAATAACTTGTATAATTTAATCACTTGTTGCATCATGCTACCCATGTACCCCTTATTTGCTAATTCTTTTAACGCAACTCGATTGTCGAAAGTAAACAGGCGAAAGACTCATAACCCCATCGTTGACAGAACAGAATCTAGAGTACATCATCACTTGAAACTCCCTTGGAAATTTCTTTGCTACCTTTGTCCTCGAAGCCTTTGCGTTGCTCAGCTACGCACTACGCTGACACTTGCCTCTCTGTCTTGAGTCCCATTGGCACCTCTACGCTGCTGCCGCCTACGCACTATATTGCTCCCTCTTAGCATCTCGTAATGTTGCCCCTCTAGCTTCTTGTGATCATATGCATCCATCTCCTACTTGTCTGCATCGTCTTAGTGTCCGTGGCTCGTATGTGATCCAAGAGTAGGGCGGTCCATCGCGGCAGTAGCCGAGCTGCAGGCCTAGCCGGGGTTGGCCAGGGCTCGAGGGGGTAGCGTTGGGGTTTCTAGGGCAGAATCTAGGCGAGTCTTCTAAATCCGTAAATGATACGCATGTGTGAAATTTGTTAGTAGTGTTTACTTCGGTATTTTCGGAATATTTTCTAGAAATAACTTGTATAATTTAATCACAAGTAGAAGATAAGCCATGATACTACGATGAAGTTGCATTAATGTATTTAGAAACTTTCACAATGCTTTGGTGAACTTTTTGATGACCTAAAAATTTATGTTGAAAAAGCACGCTAATCTTTTCAGTCATTGCCACGCATGTGCCCTCCCCTCTAGCTTGGCCCACAGATACATTATTGTTCTTCGGTAAATAGAAACTCATTGAAGGTGACATCCCCAAACTCCCACCCATAGGGCTGATAATGTTAGGGTAGGATGCATTGCACATGATGATTTTCACATTAGAACTAATTTCATATGATATTTCTCATGGCGACTTAGTTGCATTTAGATTAAAATTTGCATATTTTATTTTCTATTGATTTTACGGCCTAACACGAGCATGGGTATCATAAGACCTTTTGTACAAACATGTTTCCTAGTGGAGTTAAGTCTTTGATATGTACAAATATGAGTCTCCAATAACTTGAGAGATTGTTAGATGCAGCGAAAGTAAACCATGATACTACAATAGGATTTACGCATTAATGTATGCAAAAAAATTTCACATGGTATCGAGTGATCGCGGATCAAGGCTGAATCTCCGACAAATCGGTGAAGAATATTTTTCTACGGGGTAGCGAGAAATCAGAGAGGCATCTCGGCGGCGGAGGCCAACGGATCCCACTTTAGAGGCCTTGAGGCTTACGCGAGCTAACCGGAGCCAACGTAAGAATTGCACCACCGATGCAGGGTTACACAATCCACTTTTTGAGTAGCGCGAGAGGCTGCACTAGGCAGTCTTATCACGCATATGATAGCCGGACGCATTCGATCTTCTTATCGATTCCGAGATGCGGAAGCAATGTGAGTTCTTCAACGATCTTTGTGTGGTGGAGATGCATCGGTGGAGGGTATGCAGGCTAATTCCAGCAAAGAGCGCGGGAGAAAACGGAGTCACTCGGCCAGATGTGAGCCAAATGTGAAATTTTCAAATCTAAAAATTATTACTACAATGATTGATTTATTTTTCCTACTTATTAGATAAGTTATTTACGAATACTTTAGTAAATTTTGAAATAAACATAGGCATTTGCAGTACATCACTCTAATCAAAAGCGAGAACAAAACCCACATGTAGCACAATAGAAAAAACCATATGAACACGGTTATTTTTGGACAATTGTCCCAAGAAAAAAACCCAATTTGGGAAAAGCTGATTCTGCAGTTGAGGGTTTGTATTTATCTTAAATGACCAAAAGTTATTTTATAGAAGTCTTGGTGAACAACGTAAATTAGTATACACTTGGCAATTTTCGAACACTCTGGAAAGATTCCGGACTCTCGAAGTCTCCCTGCTGCCCCTACTGCATCATCTTCCGTAGCTTCTCTATCTGGAGTCCTCCTTGGATTGCTAGCTTTGCATGGAGGAGACAATGTTGCTCGGCCTCCTTCCACACTTATGCACTTCTCCTTCTCCATTAAGTGACTTCTCCTCCTTCTGCCTCTGCCAATCTACCTCTACAAACTCACCTTTGAGAAATCAAATTCTCTTACTTGAGAATTGATTTCCTTCAGGTCTTGAGAATGTCCGGCTTGATTTCCAAATGACCCTTAAGCCTCTTCTTATAATCTTCTTGTTGGTGAATCAACGGCCAGATTATATCTTTAATCAATGGATCAGATTATAAGATGACTTGATCATCGTTTTCTAGAAAATTCACACTCTCCTTTATTAATATCATTTAATTATTTAATTTCCCTAAGTTTAGACTTGGGGTACGCATTAAAATAATTAATTATTTTAATAAAGCAAGATTCGAGTGGAATTTCCACACAAACGATTTATGGGTTCTCTAGATAACTATTATTCAGCCTCTCCACCAATTTTGGACTCCAGAGAACACTTCTGATGCTATAAAATCAACACTCCCTCTTAGCGAGGGAAAGTGTTTAAGCAAGATACCATTGTCTTGCTTTCTGACTCTAGAACATATGTTGTGCTAATGATGTCCTAGGCTTGCTACCCCTCATCCTCTGTCTTTGTTGCCCTACTGTCTTTTCTTTGCTTGTGTCTGTCTCTACCAACGCTGCCTCATCCGTACGCGGCTCCCCTCTGTCTCTTGTATACCACCCGTTCCTCTAATGGAAGGGGTTCTCGACCATCCCCATCTTCTCATTTGAAGTAAGTGAACTTAATCTTACTCGAAAGCCTTGGTGAGATATACGCACGATTTCCCCTATAGGAGTGTACCTCAAGCTGACCTCTCCACCCATTGGACATGATCCTGACGATGAAGTGGCACCGAATGTCAATGTGTTTCGGCGGGTCATGAAACATGGGATTTTTAGAGAGCTTAATGCAACTGCGGTTATCACACATGTTCTTGGTCGGTTCCATCCTCTCTTCTTGAGTAGGTTAAAGAGTAGTTCACGAATCCATATGGCCTCGCACAAAGTTGTGCTTGCTTTGCCATATACTTTGCCTCGGCGGGCTCGGTCTGACGAACTTTTTTCCTGTTTGCACCAAGGGGTCATTCTTGATCGGAGGCGAAGCGACACTTTGGTACTCTTCGATCCCTGTGCTTCCATCCCGATACTGCATCTGTAAACCCACTCAATTGAACCTCATTGCCCTTGGTGTACTTCAATCCATACTCGACTCTCCCCCTTGGAATGTCTAAGAACATGTTTAGCTACGCAGTGAAGGCCCTCATGGTTCCACCATGAAGCGGCGAGGTATTCACTACATAACGGATATTACGGTCTAGTATTGACCCGAGATACATCAATGATCCGATGAGGCTGCCTATACAAGGTGGGATCGGCCTTTGATAAATACTCCTTTGTGTCTATCTTCTTCCCGATTAGTAATCAATGGTGTGTGCCCATGAGTCTCTGATCCTCCACATCCACCGAAGCTCTCTTGAGTTTACGTAGTGTATCTTCCTTGCCCAAGGAATATTTCTCCCCTTACGCGCCATACTTCTAAACCGAAAATAGTGTGCCCTTTGAATCCTTCATGTCGAATTTCATAGCCAATCTCTCTTGTCGTCCTTGATGAAGTTTGAATGATCCGATGAAACGGAGCATCTACATATATCACAAAATTAACGGCTCATCCCCTACTCTCCGGTAGTAGAGATTGAGATCTGTCGTCCTCTTGACGAACCCCATCTTACGCAAATAGCTATAAATTCGCCTATACCATACCACGGGAGAAGCAGTTGGCTCATACAAGGCTTTCTTAAGCACATAGGCTTATCGATCTTTTGCTCATGTCAAGTATCTCGAAGCCCTGCGAACATTTTATGTACACTTCCTCCTCTATCACCCCATTCGAAACGTTGTCTTGACATCATCAGTGAATCTCCCATTCCATCCATGACTGCTAGAGAGATCACGGATCTAATAGAAGTGTAGCGAGCTACGGGCGAAAGAGTTTCTCTGTCCCGATCCCCTTTCTTTTGTGCATACCTGCTTCTAAGTCTAGCCTTGAACTTCTCTATGTTGTCGTCTGTGACATACTTGATCTTGTAGATCCACCTTGATCCTACAACTAATTTGTCTTGTGGTCTGAGAATACTTCAGTTATCGTTTGTCATGATGGAGCTATACTCCTCCTTGGCATCCACCACACCCCCGATCTTTGTTGCCTCCAGAAAGTGGAGAGGTTCTCAACTTGAGCTACAAGGACACAGTGTCTTGTCAGAAGTTTCCTCAGGTACCCTCTTCCCATCTCCTAGGGGCTCCAACAAATTCTTCTGCATCCTTAAAAATTTGTTGAATTTCTCTGCTCGATGCCTTGCCCCGGTGGTGTACTGGACTACACGCTCTCCTTCTGCTCTTCTTCGGAGGAACTCACCTCGAGAATCCTTGTGCCATGGAGAGGAACTTGACCCATCCTGCGGCAGGCCGTTGAGGGTACAATGCTAGTGGATCCTCCTCAATCTGTATCGCCAGCCATTTCACGAGATTTCACGAAGGCTCTCTGCTCGATGAATTTCACGTCCGCCTTACTATGATCTTCACCTTTTACACAGATAGATGCGATGTCTTTCGCATTTCTTTATAGCTCACAAGATAACCCTTTTCCATGATCGATCCAACTTCTTCCTCTTTTCATCTAGAACGTGGAAATGCACCATGTTGCCAAATATCCGGATATGCCTACCTCCGACTTACTTTGTGAACACACTCTCGGGAGTTACCTTCCGAATGCTCTATGGGGTACTGCATTTCTACACATACACCGTTGTATTGCGGGCTTACCTTACAAAATTTGGGCATATCTTGGTCATACTTCTTGTGCCCTTACCAACCTCTACAATGGTCGATTCTTAGTTCTACAACTCCATTACGCTCACGGATTGTATGGGTTGTCCATTCTCTCTTGATGCCTTTCTTTGCGCAAAGATTTGGTGAAGTCTTTATTGATATACTCTCCACCATTATCCGGCCATGACTTCTTGATCTTCTTTCTGTTGAGTTTTCTACCAACGCTTTGAACTCTTTTGGTAGTTTCAAAGAAGACTTCATTTTTTGGTTTTGAGAAAATAGATCCAAGTCTTTCACGGAATGATCATCGATAAAGGTAGCAAAGAATTTCTGCTTGGCTTGATTGTGGAAATTGGACCGCAAATATCTGTGTATCAACTCCAATACGCTCTTAGACCCTCTGGCACTGCTTCTTGGAATTCTTGCTTTTAGCATACTTCCCCTAGTACGCATCCTTTGCGGACTTCATCTCTCCTTGTTCGAGTTTAGGAGCTCTATGACGATCTTCTTGAGAATCCTCCAAGCTCCATGATGGAGATGTCCCATCCTTACGTGCCATAATTCATTCGAGATTTCTTTCTTACGTACTCCCAAGCTCATAGCCACGGGGGATTCAGTTGGAGTTTATATAGTTTATGACTCCTTACTCAATTTGTACCTTCTTGACTAAGGATGTTTGACATAAACTTGTTCCCCGATAAATTATACGTCATAACCCTTGTTTTCAGCTAAGACAGTAAAATTCATTCCCGACCACGGTACATGTAGAAAGTTTGTGGCCAGAATCTTGTTGCCAACCACATTTTGAAATGTTATGAATTTGCCTCTTCCAACGGTACATTATGACCTTGTTTCACATAGTAATATGGAAATTCATCTACATTCTTCTTGGTATCTTGAAAAACATTCTCGAATCCCCATCATATGAACAAATGCTTCCTTGTCAATATACAAACACTTGGAGAATTTGTGCTTGACATACAGCGAGATCCTTCTCTGATCGAATCACAAACCTTGTCATGTCATGTTCCCTACACGTTTTTGCATGCTTTGGGGGCTGACAATGAGTCCTTACGACTATGAACCCTTTCGAGTGTTAGATCTTTGGTCCATAAACGGATCCTCCTTTACTGTCTTTGGCATTTTTGCTGCGATACCGTAGCAAATTTTCAAATCTATGAAAATTATTATGCTATGAGTGATTGATTTATTTCGCCTGCTTATTAGATAAGTTATTTATAGATGCTTCGATAAATTTTGAAATAAATACGTTGCGATTACTTCACTCTAATCAAAAGCGAGAAGAACAAAAAATATACATGTAGCACAATAGAAACAACCATATGAACACGAGTTATTTTTGGACAATTGTCCTTTTGGAAAAAAAAACCCAATGTGGGAAAAGCGGGTGCGACGGATGAGGAGTTTTGTATTATCTTCAACAATGAAAAAGATCTTTTTACAAAAGTCTTGGTGAGAAAATAAATTAGCATACACTTGCAATGATTTTTCTGGACACTCGAGGAAGAATTCCCGACTCTCGAGGTGACCTCTACACTCTCGAAGCGTCATCCCTCGTAGGCCCCACTCCTGGCGCGATCCTCCTTGGGCTAGCGTAACTACTACATGGAGGGATTAGTCTTCTTGCTCAACACTCACTTCCCTTCACCTTCTACCTTCTCCTTCTCAGTTGGCTGACTTCTCTTAACTCACGGTTGTCTTTGTTTCTACAAACTCATTCCATTGAAATCAAATTCTCTTACTTCGGGATCGATTTCCTTGATGCTAAGAATGTCCCAGAAGCTTGATTTCCAAATGACGAATCACGCCTCTTCTTATAATCTTCTCGGTGAATCAACGGCCAAGATTATATAAGATGACTTGATCTTCGTTTTCTAGAAGATTCACACTGTACTTTATTAATACCCTTTAATTATTTAATTTCCCTAAGTTTAGACTTGAATTCTGCATTAAAATAATTGGTAATGCTAATAAATCAAGATGCGGTGGAATTTCCACAAACGATTTTGCAGGTTCTCTCGATAGCGTGTCCATGCCTCTCCACAATTTTGAGACTTGGAATACTTCAGGTACTATAAAATCAACACCAAACATATCGAGATTCGATCAGTGGGATCGGAAAGTGTCCAGATTATCTTTGAGTTTGAAGATTTCCGGGAGGGAAATTAGTTTTGGGAAGAAGCGGTTACGAGAGGTTTCTAAATCCGGATCAACGTTTACGTAGTGCCACGAAGAGGGAGAAAAAGTGCTGTTCCTATCGAAGTTTGAGCTAGATGGCTTCTCATGGGCTAAGATATTAGGACGAGGTTGGACGGGATGTTCAACTTCGTCATTTGGGGAGCCGGGGATCTATCATTCCTGGATGAGTACATCATCGAGAACCATGCGGAGAATTTCTAGGCGAGGCCTCGGATCACGATCTCGGAAGAAATTTAATGAAAATCAAGCGCAAGCTAAGCATTTGATTATGTCTGGTAAAGGATCATGTCGTGCCACACGTTGTTGAAAAGCTGACAAATGAGATGTGGGCCGCTTTAGAGGCCATGTATCAAGGAAGCTCCATTCAACGAAAATGCTTCTTGAAAATCAAATGAGGCTATTCCAAATGTAGAAGGGTGAGGAGGTGGATCCCTTCCTTCTAAGTTCTGGAGACTATCAGGATCAGCGGTGCCACGGGTGCACCTCCGGACGAAGGACTCTTGGTAAGGAGGCGCACGGATGGGTCAGAATGGGAAACATTTGTCCAAATCATATTGGGCGGGCGGTGTTACCATCTTGGGCGGACATGTGGGTAGTCCTCCGTCGAGAGAGTCCCGGAGAAGTCACCAAGAGAAGCGGGGAACAACGGCGGTCGAAGGCCGGTCGGAAGTAAAGAAGAAGAGGAGGATGATGCGGCCCTTGCATCGAAGGAACGAAAACGACAAGGAAGAAGAAGATGGACCTGTCAAGGTCCGGTGATTTAAATGTGGCGAACTTGTTGCTTCGCCAACACTTGTCTAAGAAGAAGGACAAAGGAGCTTCGATTGAGAGCACGTGTAAAGGACGATGGAAGATAAGATGACATAGCCATGAGTGCCATGAGCCACGTAAGTGTAGGTGACATGGATACGCCGACGACTACGAATCAAGTAGGCGAGGATCCTTGAGTCAGACCTGCTCTTGGATCACCGCATATCAGGCTACGAAGCCTTAAGATGGTAAGCGGGGACAACTACAAGTAGGAGATGGATGCAAAAGTTCACCGGCAAAGCGAGAGGGCAATGCGAGATGATGTGGAGGGCAACGAAGTGTAGCCGGTATGACTGACATAGAGGCAACAACGCGAGAGGCTGATTTGACTTGTTAGTCATCAATATTTTCATTGTTGTAGATGACTAAAGATTGGTTCTAGATTTCTAAAAACAACATTCCTTGAAATATTGTGAGTTTAATCTCCTTGCCTTCATTATCCTTATAGAAGGCTTTTCACTATTTCATCGACTTGTTATTCCATGGTCATCTTGTCATCCCCACAAACTCTTCCTAGCTTATGCCTCTCATCTCCCATCCTTCTTTCCTACCAATGACCTCATTACTCTATTTTCCCCTTGCCCATAACTCTACTTTCCATCTAGGGTTTTTCCTATAAGCCTATTCATTCACATGTTCTAGGTCCTCAAGCATTGATGGTCTCAAAAGCATCTCTGTGGAGGCTCTTTAGATAAATCAAGTACATTGGATTTTGAATTAATAATGCAACACTATGACAAATATACGTTTTCACTAAAAAGTCCCCGAGCCAAATTTTAGCCAAATCGGTCGAAACCATCCTTTAGGTAAATGAGGATTTCATATGTTCCAATGTCATCATTAGTGTTTCGGACATTGTTTTTCTTTGTTAAGAAGCGCCGATGTAATAGAATGTCGAGACATGGTTATTCAAGAAAGATCTAAAAAGTTTCCAAAGACTACCTTAGCAAGTTCAAGGTACGCTCGAGGTAAATGTAAACTTTGACACTTTTGCGAGTGTTAAAAGGTCATACGTGAGAAAGTTGGTGAGGTAGAAGGTACGCTCCTTAATGAAGACATCTTGCGGCTAAGGACGACAAGAAACACTTATTCTGCGGGGAGTAGGGTTTTGAGCTTGTGGTCTAGCGGTGTGCCAAGCAATGATCAAATGCGAGAAATGACCACGGAAGTGCAAGAGTAAACATGAAGAAAAGTCCATCGAGAGATTATTGACGACATAAGGGAAAAAGGTGAGGTATTTGGGCAATAGGTAATTTGAAAGAACTATAAGAACTGAAGACAACAACAAGGTTTGTCTTAAAGCACTCTAGATGCCTAGGGTCTTGGAAAAGTAACCGGAAGGTGAAATGATGATGTTAAATCTCATGGTGAAAGCAAAGGAAGGATTCGAAAGATGTCATTCTTTGATCAAATCACAAACTTGTCAAAATGAATTTGTCATGCCTAAATGATGAAATGATGAGTTTAACTCCTTGATGACGTAAAGGAAGGATTGTGAACGTCTTTGTTGTGTGCAATCATCCCAAAGTTTGCCGGTGGATGTGTCACACCTCAAAAGAGCAAAGGTGTAGAGAATATCGGTAAGAAAGGTAAATTCAAGGTTTTCGGTCACACATGAAGCAAAGATGAGGTTAAGCTCCAAGGTGGAAATCACTTGAGGTTTTAAGGCTGTTGTTGTGTCAAAATAAGCATGTGAAGGCTCTAGGATCAAAGAAGAGCAAGTTTCATAACTCCGGCCCTCCCTGACAAAAGTCAAAGAATATCGATGCAAAAGTGAAAGAACTTAAACATTAAAAGTGGGTTTTCTAAGGTTGTGTTCCCTAGTCTATAAAGGCTCATTTTGCATCTCTATCAATCATTGTGCCACAGCAAAAGTTAGAAGTTTCCCGGAGAGAAGTTTTTCGAGTTTCCCGAAAAATTTGAGAAAAATTCTTGTGTACTACTTTTTGGAATTAAACCGCATTTTAGCGATTGCTCCCCGTGCAAATTACAAAGCTGACGTATTGCACAGCCGGTATTTGCGCTCTTGCTCGGCAGTGGCCCAGAGTGAAGAAAATTTGAACAACGCCTTGCGCGCACAGGTTGAGCGCTACATGTTCAGAACTAAGCATTGTGCCCTCGGTGGGCGTTGCGCTCAGCCGGGAGGGCCTTCAAGCCATACTTGAACCACCTCAAATTTGCTTTAAATTGTCCTGCAAAGAGATTTTTCAAGCACTAGTAGGAGTAAGTCTGGTCATCCATCCCATTTTCAAGCATTTTGTCATCATTTAATGGAAGAAATTGAAACCCTAGATGCTGCCTAGGTGTTCAAACTTGCAATCATTGTTTGTCATTCTTCACATGCCTATGAAGCATCAATCGAAAGGGTGAATTAGGGTGTTGTGGAGTTGTCATTTATCCAAGTTTGGTCATAACACTCATACACTTTGTCCTTCACTTGCAAAAAATTGACACTCCATCATCTCACTTTCATCTCAATTTCACATTTGGCCAAATGTTCAAAAACAAAGTTTAAACGGATATGCAGAGGGTTATCATTGGGTGTCGACCTATTCCTCATTCTCATATGTACACCCTCACTCATTCATCTCATTCACTTGTAAAAGTACCATCCTGTCCCTTCATCTCATTTCTGTTGCGGTCTAACATTTTTTCTCAAGGAAGAGTTTTGAAATGTCAAGAGAGAGCCGATGTGATCAGTGGAAGACCTCAAATGTAAAAATGAGCACCAAAGTGGAAAGATAAATAGGTTTGAACCCTAACATAAGGGGAGCTAATGGCATCTCCCCTTATTGTTCAATGTTCCAAGCATGTAGGATGCTTTGATTTTGTGAGAAGGTACGAGCGGTGCAAAACCACCACAGGCTAACTAGGCTCTTCATACTTAACTTGCATGAAAAAACAAGTTAGCCTTACGGGGAAGTAACCTTTGTTGTCACATTGATGCTATTGCCAATGCCAACGGAATACCAAGTGTGGGTGAGAAATCGTTCAAGCAAGCCAATCTAGACATGAGCCATACAGACCACCGATGCTGAATGCAAAACCACAATAAATCCATCTTTCCTTTCTCCACATTTGCTTAATAGATATGCACCTATGATGAGGATCATTATGAAATATTTCACATATGAAGGAAAATACTCCAACATTTACTCTAACTCACATGACTGCATACACTTTACTGGGAACAGGGATGTTGCACCTACCCTATTACCTCTCTGGCTTATTGACAAAATGTCCTATATTGTACAAAGAGAGACTATCCTCAACAAATGCAAAGCCTCTTTCACCACTCTCTTATCAAAATGGTTGTTTTGCATCAATTGTAGCAAGGGGTATTCCTTGGGGAAACCTTCATTGCCCGATTGAGTCTTCTCCCACAAATAGCAGCTGACAAGATGCCCCTTTATCTTCTCATCCTCCCATTCTCACCATCCACTCCATGAGTCCTTCACATCATATTGAGCTTCCTCCTTCATCACCTTTACATAATCCTCATCGTCCTCTCATGGTACTAGTGCATCAAACAATGAAGGAGGCAATGAGGCGAGAAAGAGTGATGAAAGAGAAAGAAAAGCGATGAGAGATAGAAATGAGAGTCAAACAATGATAAATCAGTGGTGCGGCAATCGGTGAGGCAAGTGGCGATTGAGGCAGTGGCAATGAGGATGATGGAAATGAAGCGGTGGTGAAGATGATGACGGTGGGTCAAAGAGTCATGGAAGAAAGCGGTGATGGTGCAGATAATGGCAGGTCATGATGGCAATGATGATGGTAGTGAAACAAGTGGCACGGAGATGGTAAAAATTGAACCTTTTCCTTTGACCTACCAAAGGAAATAGGCATGTGTTTGCTGCCCTTAGAGGCAAGGGGCCATCCTTCTACATCAACCCGAAGCAACTTGACAAAGGTAAGAAAGGTCATCGAAGAAAGAAGACAAACATGAGGTAGAACAAAATTTCCAGCTTATTCATGTTGTGAGTGATGATGAAATTGAGCAAAGGATCACAAGTTGTTGCTCAAAGAAAAGATGCCCAAATTAAAGACCTACGAACAAATATAGGCGGGGCTAAATTTGATTCACTATTTTGAGGTTGAAAACAAGCGGTGGAGGCACGAAGGCCATCTATGAGATAAGAGCTATTAGATCTTGGAAAGAGGCTGCAAAGACAAAGGTAAAGATAGATGAAGTCTTGGGCACTTATGATGACATGGAAGAAGAGGAAGAACAACTTCCTAGGAGGAGGCCAAGAACAATTGGCTTGAGAAAGGCCTTCGCCAAGGAGAGAAGAGAGCTTGCCACCTTGGAAATTGAATATGATCGGGAACCTTGGCTTGAAAGGGGAAAATATACACTTAGAGGGTCTGTTGGAGAAGACCAAGAGGGACCTTGACCTCGAGAAGAAGATGGCAAGGCATTATGCCTTAAGAAACAAGATTGCAAGAACCAAAAACAAAAGAGCCCTTGCAAAAATTCAAGTCTAAAGGAGGAAAAATGAAAAGAAAAGATTTGACATCCTTACATGCTGATGCATCCTACAAGCATCTAGACATAATCAGCAAGGCAAATCCCAATTTTGAAACTTTTTGCAAAATTTTTAAGTTTTTGAGTTTTTGACTGTTTTGGAGGCCAAACACACAGCGCCAGCGTTGTGCTCTTTTTTGGGGCATCTATTGGAGGAATGGCTTACATTTTCAGAATCCTTAGGCCAAGGACATCACCCTCACAAAATTTCAGATCATTTGGGCAAGCCCGGTACTCCAAAATTACCAAAACATGCAAAAATCAACTTTCTGCCCTATTTTCAGAGCTGGCATTGCGCCCTGAGCAGTCTTCAGAATTGAGTTTTTGAGCGGGTAAATGAGTCTAATCAGCAAACTAAATGCAGTTTGGAAAGTAGACGGGACAAGCTTTCCAATGAGCTATCATGGAGCTCATTTGGACAGGAAGACCTCCAAAAAACAGATGCAAAGACCTATTTTCCCGGTGTTGGAGCTGCGCCCTTGCCCGGAAAGTCAACAAAAGACACTTGGAGTTAATGAAATAGATATTTTGATGGTTTTTGAGGCAAATCACTCGAGTTGGTTGGGGAGTTATGTTAGCATTTATTTTTGCATTTATTAAGTTAGATATTTTGTGCCTTGGGCCTTGCATGGTCTCTTTGGTCAAAAATGGCATTTATGATGTAATTAATGATATTTTGGAGACTTAGCTAGGGTTTTGGTCCTCCTTTGCAAGTTAAATACTTCATTGAGGCCTCATTGTACATGTTGGTTGATTGTTGAGCTGAGCATATGTAATATCCCCAGCGAGGAAATGGACAGGTAATACACGGAAATACAAACATGCAACTATATAGGAAAAATCAAGACTAGAATATGAAACAGGCACATAAAATACCGAATGCTAAGCCATTTTATTAATGCGAGAATACATATATGGGTACAAGAGATAATCGGAATAAGTGCACCTATCCTTGTGCAAGGCAAGTGAAGAACCCTCGAATAGGAAATGGCTGCAATAGAGTAACGTCCTGAAGTTTCTTTGGAGAAATCTCTTGGTAAGAATGTTTCTTTGCTGTGTCACTGGAACAGAGTGGAATCTAACCGAATGAGGCGAAAATCGGTAGAGCTGCCTGTGCCTCCTTTGCCTGGGACAAAGGCAGAAACCATGAAGCAAATGCACCACCTCAAACCACCACGAAGCCCTCCTCGAGAGCTTATTTGTCTCTCCCAAGCACGGACGCGGAGAGGCCCCAAGGAGAATCTTTGGAAAAGGGCCACAAATCCCTCTTAAAACTCACTCCAATGAATAAGGAACAATCCCTCCAAGCTGAAATACGGCGAGGACTCCACGAAAATCCCCCACAGGGGCACTAACACCAAGCTGCGTCCTCCCCTCCCCGAATGCTGCAGTCCTCTATGAGACCGACTCCTGCCAAAACGTCCACCAAAATATCCTGCAAATCAGCTAACGAAAGCGGAAGAATACCTTGCCCAGAAGCGGTACTCGTCCCCGGGGCCAAGGGCGAGATCTCCGTAGAAGACACTCGGTCGCACTAAGCAGTCTTGCGGACAGGCTAAACAATCGGCGTCCTCAAGTAGACGAGAAGTCTAGCTCACAATATCATCAACATATCAATAATCCGAAATGGAAATTGAAACCCCCACCAGCACTATGGTGCTAAACTCCCTCCAAAAACCCTAACTGCGTCCTTGACCTCCTCCTTGACACCAGAGTTACCTTAGGAGCCTACGTGAGGCCTCCCTCATGTGTGTGTGGACCCCCGAGCCTTCCCCTTTAAGTTACAACGTTCATCTACTAGGAAACCACTTTATTTTATTAAAGTGAGTTGACCCCCTATTTCTCACTTTATTTATTAATTTAACTATAGGCGGCAAAACTATACAAAAAATGAAATATTCCAATTAGCGATGCTAATTGGGAATACAGTCTCCAAAGCCCGAGAATGTTGCTTGTCCTCAAACAGCGAAGTGATGGATCTTTTACCAATATCCTCTCATCCTCCCAAGTGGCATCCTCATCAGCGGACTCACCATCTCACCAAGAACTCCCAGTCTTCGCTCCTTGTTGCCTCTCCCTAGTATCAATAATAGCCTCCCGTGCAACACCGGTCACCTCATCATCGTGGGTGGTAGCTCCTCTTGTGGCTTGTCACACCTTTGGCCCAACGCCTTTTTTTCGAGGCATGATACATGAAAAGATGTTATGGATCTTGCTTGGCATGGCAGGGCCGCTCAGCACCATATGCAACTTGCCGTCCCACGCGTATCACCACCGCCCATGGCCCATAAAGCGGGGCTTAGCTTCTCTAGCCCTTACCGCACGACGGCGCTCGGTATGGCGCTAGTCGTAGGTAGACCAAGTCCCCTACCTCGAAGTCCCTGTCCACCGACCCTTATCGGCATGCAACCTGCTGATTCGGTGTTGTGTGGCTATGTTGTCCTTGAAGGCTCGGAGGATATCTTGGCTCTCTTGGATCCATAACTTGGCTCTCGAATCCACATAACACCAAACATCATGTCCCACAAAAAGATATGAGAATGATATCCATACAAAGCATAGAAAGGTGACATACCAATAGACATATGATGTGTCGTGTTGTGGCAGTACTCGCCCCGAGATGCGACCACTTCGACCATGCCCCTCTGCGTCGACGTAGTTACGCAAGTAGCCCTCCGACCCTTGTTAGCTATCTCGTACGCCGTCCGTGCGGGGGTGATAACTGGTGCTCGGTGTCTGACTCGGTCCCCACTAGTCGGAAGAGCTCCTGTGAGAATCCGTATGAAGCATTTGTCCTGTCAGCCGACAATGGTCTTGGGTAGACCATGTAATGCGAAAATCTCCCTTTTGAAGGAAACGACTCGGCCACCAGCATTTGTGCGTAGCCGATGTGCGGATATGGCAAAAAAATGGGCATAACCCATTCGGTCGGTCAACGACGACAAAGATACGGTCTTGCCACCGCACCATGGGCAACCTCGTGATGAAGTCCATGCGTGTATACTCCCATTTCCCCTCGAGATGGGAAGAGAGTACACCAACAACCTACGGGATGGCTCATCTCTCCCTTGTTCCCGTGTGAGCATGTGCTCTCCTTGACATCTTTGATCGTCTCCTTGAGAGCCCTTCCGCTGAGAACCTCTCCCGAATAGCCCGGTAAGTCTTGGTGAACCCACGATGGCCCACCAATGGAGAATCATGTGAAGCACAGTATCTTCTTCTTGGTGGAATCGATCAAGAAGATCTGTCCACAATAGATGATCTCATCGACCACCTGTGTCATCTGCTACACCGCCCATCCAGAACCTCACACGCAAACCTGTCCTTGAGTACTCTACCGGCCGATCTGAGCCACTCAATCGGCGTCCAAGCTCATAAGTGATATCGTGGCCGGTGCAGCAGAAGAGGCATCGGCTACCCGTTATTCTTGCCTTTGACATACTCCTGTCAAAGTCGAGGGCTGGATCTTGGCGATCCCGCCTGGCATCTCTGTGCTACGCTCAGTACCTCGGTGACATGATCTTGTCACTCACCACAGTCTGTGTCCCACTAGATCTTGTAGGTATTTGGCCAATGCATGCATGATGGCTAACCATCTCTCGTAAATGGGATACAACCTCTCATGTGGAAGGAGGAGCTTAGAGCTCTCAAAGCTATCGGGTAGCTAATACTGCCATCAAAAGCTGCACCAATCCCCTCTCTGATGTCATAGGACAAAGTACATGTAAATGCGGCAATGCCGACACGGGGCAATTTGCTCATCACCTCCTTGAGCTTGTCGAAAACTGTTGTCTTTGTGTCGACCAAGTGAATGCCCCCTTCCTCGTCAGAATTTGTGAGGGGTGCAACAAAGGCTGGCAGAAGCCCTTGACGAACTGCACGGTATGTGCAAATACCCGATAAATCCCTGAGAAGCTCGTCACATTCCGCGGCTGCAGCCAATCTCGGTAAGCCGCGATCTTCTCTCGTGGACTCTCACCACGATCCCTCCCCTTAATGTGCCCAGATACGGCGTCTCATCCTTAGAACTCACACTTGGAGAGCTTGGCATAGAGCTATTGCTCCTCCAAGATGTCTGCTTGTCTCAATATCTTGGAGATGCTCCTCCCAAGTCTGCTTATATAAGTATGTCATCGAAGAAGACCGGCCTAAGCTTCCTGAGATGACCCACGAAAATGTGGTTCATGCACAACCCGGAAGGTAAGCGAGTGCATTTGGTCGGCCAGATAGCATGACGAGAAACTCCAAAGTGCCCATAATGACACACAGAAGCGGTCTTGGGAATGTCTGTTCCCTCACGCGTATGCGGTAATTTTTAGGATCTCAAGTCAATCTTCGAAGAACGTGCTCCTCTCAACTCATCCATCGGCTCATCGATCACCGAGGATGGGGTACACTGTTCTTCGGGGTCTTCTTATTGAGCCACATGGCAGTGGCAATGCACATGCGCCAATGTGCCATTCTTCTTTACGGCACCACGGAGAGAAGCGAAAGGGACTACGTCTTGGGCCGAATGTGACAGGGCCCGGCAACTCTGAATAGCCCGCTCTATCTCGTCCCGATGAGCTGCCAGGATGCCTATACGGTGTGGTAAATCCTTCTTTTGTATCCCCTGCTCAAGCTCGATCGTATGCTCAAACCCCCGTCCGTTGGGCGTCACAGTGGAATATCCCCGAAAACCCTTGCATACTGTCGAAAATGAATGCCGCTCGGGGATGCATTATGCCGCCTGTATCCGCCTACGAAGCCGCAACTCTACCGCCCTCTATGTCTCCTTGCGGAAGATCGCCTCCATCTGTGTGCGACATGCAGAGTACGGCGGAGTATGTGTCTTTGCCCGTATCTTCTCATGCCTCCCCAGTCTTAGGATCATCCCACTCCATCTCTAAGGGCCTTCCAATCTGTCGTGACCCTTCCCCGAGTAATGAGCCACTTTGAACACCCAATATCAAGTTGGTGTCAGGAATATCCACCACAAAGAAGTGATCTGTCAATGTATAAGTGCCCATCGTCCGCGATAGCTCGGGACATACGAGCACATGCCATGGTACGTCTCTGGGACCAAGACGGAAAATCCATCAAAACCTACATGCATATGCACTCTCGCTCAACCATCTGAGCATCGATGAAGTTGTGGGTGGCCCCACTATCAACAAGGCGAGCCATTGCCTTTGTCCCTCGTACGCGCGGCCATCAGTGCTGAACTCCCGCAATGCGGCTAGGCTCCCCAGTGGAGGTGCAAATGATGCCCCACTGCTTGCGGGTAATTGGAAGTGATAGTACCACATGGCGCATAACAATCTCCTCCTGCCTCCACGTCATCCCCCTCATCCTCTTCTCCCAACATCTCGGAAGACTTACTCAGTGAAGTGTGCTTTCCTGCGGCACATGTCCGGGTGCCCTTGGCTCTGGCAAGTGAAGTACAACCGCTTCCTCCCTCGGCTCTCTCCCTAGCCTCGTCATCAGCGCCTCGCCCCGAGGATTCGCCTTGGGAGGCGGGAACCCTCGTGTCCTTCCCCTTAGGTGGAAGGCTGTCTCGGGGGATAAGATGTCAGGAGTCACAGGTAAGACATCATCAAGTCCCGAGTCTGGCATTGGCATCTGAAGAGTAAATTTGATGCAGTGAGCCCGAGGACAGGCCATGAAGTGGCTCAGCAATCCTCCACAAACATGTAAATGCTCCAGAACCACGGAGACAAATCGGGAACCATCATGCCAGAAATCCTCAAAGTACGAAATGTATGTCTCTGCACTCCCAGTCATTTGAGCTTTGTGACTCAACAAAGTCTTGCTCGGATCCCTCATCGAAAGTGCTCTATCACCCCTCGGGTAAACTCGGCATATGTCGTCAGCACGAGAATGTCCAGGAGTGTCGTCATCCCATGGAACCACCGATCCTGGGCCTCACTTGAATCCCGGATGTAATGTTGCCACCTTAATGGCCTACGGCGACATGTCTGGTGCGTGGAAATAGATGTCAGAAACTGCTCACTAAGACTTTGCCGGGCGGTACATTGAGCCATCAGCGTGGGCAAATGAAATCTGCTAGGCACGCGGTGGTCATCACGGTGGTGCGTGCCCTCGGTGATGATCACGGGGTCTAATGTCATCTTGGACTGGACAAAGTCTCGAATGTGATAGAATCTCGGAATGCGGTCAATCACTTTGTTACTCAGCCAAATGAGTCACCCATCGGACCGGCTCTAGCTCTCGTGTGCGCTGGCACATACTGCGTCCTGCGAAGGTAGGCATGGTGGATCGCGTGGGTCTTGGAATATCCCTCTGTGCACCTGCGGCCTCCCTTTGCGTCCTGCGGCAAGAATGTGGGCATAGTGGATCGCGTGGGTGCATGCGTGCCACAATGGGGACCAGCATCATGCCAGCACGTGGTGGGACATACAGATCCTCTTAGACCGAAGAAAAACCCACGGGGGGTTCCCTCTACGACCTCTAATGCGTGATCTCTGTTTCATCTCCTGCATGTGTTGGAGGAAGTGTCTCCCCACATCTCCTCGAACCCTCATCATACGCAAAAACCGAACCGTACTCTGTGTCCCCACAACATTTGCTCCTGCTACGCGAGAATACGTCTCGGTGGCTCCCGATCGAATACCCACTCTCTATGAAGGGTCCTCACCTACTCTCAACGTCTACATGCCTCCTCGATCAAAAGTAGGGATTATCCTAGAGCGTCCGCAGGCCACCGGCTCACGGGCGAGAGCCGAACTGTGCTACGTGCCTTCCATGTGTCCCAGCGAGAAAATGGACGATGTACACGAAATACAAACATGCAACTATAGAGGAAAAAATCTTAGGAACTAGAATATAAACCAGTACACATAAAATACCGAATGCTAAACCATTTTATTAATGCGAGAATACATATATGGGTACAAAGGGTCAATCGAAATAAGTGCCTATCCTTGCGCAAGGCTAGTGAAGAACCCTCGAATAGGAAATGGCTACAATGAGAGGCTGAGTCCTAGTGGCAGAGAAATGCAGGTAGAATGTGGCTAACAATGTCTGCGGAACTAGGGGTTGATCCCCTCACGGAATGAGCTGAGGGTGGTGGTGCCTTTGTACTCCCTATGGGACAAAACCCGGGAAACCATGAAGCAAATGCACCACCTCGAGAAAAACCACCCTTTGAAGCCCTCCTCGAGGAAAACGGCATGCTCTCCCAAGCACGGCGCGGAAGGCCCAAGAAGAATGCGGGAAAAGGGCCACAAATCCCTTTGCGAAAACTCTCCAGCGAATAGACAATCCCTCCAAGTGAAATATGGCCGGGGACTCCACGAAAAATCACCCCTATTGTTGCACTAACCTGCTTGTGTCCTCCCCTCTTTAGTTGCTTGTGATCACTCTATGAGACCCGGCTCCTGCGCAAAACGTCCTGAAATCTCCACCGCAAATCAGCTGAAGCGAAGAATACCTTGCACAGGCGAGGCACTCGAAGTCCCCGGGGCCAAGGGCGAGATCTCGGCCAGGAACACTCGGTCGCACTAAACGGTCTTGTGAACCGGCCTAAACAGCAGGCGTGCTCAAGTAGACGAAGTCTGGCTCACAATGTCATCAACATATCAATAATCCCAAATGGAGTGAAACCCCCACCTTTTATAGTACTTCAGCTCCCTCAAAAACCCTATTTGCGTCCTTGACCTCCTCCTTGACACACTTTTGATTGCAGCAGGAGCCTACGTGAGGCCTCCCTCATGTGTGTGGACCCCCGAGGCCTTCCCCTTTAAGTTACAACGTTCATCTACTAGGAAGCACTTTATTTTATTAAAGTGAGTTGACCCCCTATTTCTCACTTTATTTATTAATTTAATATAGCGACAAAACTATACAAAAATGAAATATTCCAATTAGCGGTGCTAATTAGGAATATTCTGACATAGACTGGTGTTGATGAACTTTGGCTTTTGCAACTTTGTTAAATCTCTTGGATGGAATATCAATGGACCAACACATTTCTAGGATTCATGAGCTCTGTTAGATGGTAATGTTTTTTCACTCTTGTTAATATTTTCCTTTGTTTACATTATGTTCATGTTTTCTCTGATAATAGGACAAAAATTTTGGAGTTGGATATGCTATCTTGGTACCCTTCTTTTGTTTGCATCCTTTTATCTCTATGTTTTCTTCTTTGAAGTTTAATTAAAGAACCCTTAAATGTTATTTAGTTTCACTGAAATGTCATCTTAAATGTTCTGTTTGTATGAAAGTAATGATCAAAGAATTCTTAACTGCTCTCTAGGGTTACTTGTTTGTTGTCTTGATGTCAGTTTAGTAAAGTCTAGCTGAAGAATCCTTAATTGCTTTTCAGTTTCACCAAGCTATTGTCTTAAAGGCTTTTTATTGTTATAGTATTTATTGAAGGATCCTTGATTGCCCTTTAAACCTACTATGTTCACAAATCAGTGTTCATTTCACTCACTAAACCTATTTAGATCCATTTGGCACTATTAACTTGCCCTAGAAAACACCCTAGACCTATTGTTATACTTTTCAAAGACCTTTTGCAGACCCCATAGCCCGATGGTTTAAACCTCTCTTACTCCACCTGTTCTACTTTACAACCTACCCAACCAACCAAATAAACAAACAAACCCTAATCCTTATAACTAGCCTAAAATCAAACAAGTTACATCTTCTACATAAATTTAGAGAGAGCCCTCTTTGAGTCCAGGAAGGCTAGGTCCTAGGACTCCAAAGACTAGTCTGATGTTACCCCTGTACATTTGGTCTTGCCAATCTGACAAATTACGGGAACCTAACATAATGGCGACTCCGTTGGGGACCTGAGTGAGTAATCGCTTAAATAGATCTGAGTGATTAGCAGCGTGAAAATTTCTTAAAACCTCAGAAAACCCATGTCAATAGTATCCTTTGACTCGTCACCTAACACAATGGTAATCATATTAGGGATCTGAGTAAGTAATAAGCTTAGACATTCCTTAATAACTCACAAATCCCCTGTCAAACTTAGAAAAATCAAGTGTAAGCCAAGAGCTATATCTAGTTGATTCATCATACTAGCACCATGTTGACCATACTAGAGAACACTCATTGAAAAGATTAGTGTTACATAAAGAACTCAGAAAACCCAAAAAACATCCTTAGATTGGCATTCAGTTGTTGATGGTGGACAACAAGTACATCTTTAAAACAATAATCATCATCCACCTGGTGACTCCACTGGTCTTCAGTAGCCCTATTGACCCCACTATTTCTCACAGACTCCCCTGGGAATGCTCTAATCAGTCATAATAGTCTAAAACCCATCCATTCTCTGTGTGAACTTAATACCCCTACAGATAGGCTTGTTTTTCAACGAACACTCATAAACCTTCAGCCTCTCTGCATTTTGGGCCTAAAATCTGGCTTCACAAAGTATTAGCACCAGGTCTCACCTTGACCCAAACCCTCCTATCATAGTTGATGACCTAGAAAGAATATTGTGGAAAACTTCTAGGACTGAAGATTCAACTATTGTTAGGCCCATTCACAAAGCAAGTTTTGTCCCTGAAAACCTCACAGCCTTGCAAGATCCCCAATTTGACTTACACCATAGAAGAAACCTTTTCTGAACTAAGTCTAAAAGTGGGATAGACGAGACAGACCTTGAGCCTACAGATTTGCAGCAAAGACCTAGGATAGAAACCTCTCCTTCCACTCCTCCTAATTTTCAACTTCTCCAAAACTTTGGCTCTTTTCATTCCAGATCTGTTCAATCTCAGATTGCTGGTCCAAGTACATTTTCCACCCCCATTCTCACATCCACTGTGCAAACCACTCCATTTCATCCTCCACTTCCTCTCACAAACCCCCCTATTACAAACCTTCCTTGGGTTCCTTTACCTCAAATCATGGCAACATAGTTTGCCCCATTGGTATTACCTCAACCTTTATTGCCTATGCCCCAATATTACCAAACTAAAATCCCTCACTTTACTGGAGCTGACTCTACCACTGCCCAACAGCATGTAGATAAGATGAATGATGCATTTGACTATCAAGAAATAGAAGAGGAAACCATAAAAATGAGAATGTTTGCCCAAAGCTTAGAAGGAGAAGCAAAGAAATGGTTCAAAAACTTAACTCGTAACAGCATTCATGACCTCCCTTCCCTTTACCAAACATTCATAAACAAGTGGGAGACTAAGAAAAATCCTCTTCAAATCTTATCAGAGTATGATAACCTTAAGAGGAATGTCGAGGAAAGTGTCCAAGACTACTGCACTAGGTTCAATAGCGTTTACAATGCACCCCCACCTCACATAAAACCCCCACAAGGCCTAGCCTTAGTGAAATTTCCGGAAGGTTTTGATCCAGACATGTGTTATCAATTAAGAGAAAGAGATCCCCTAACCTTAGAGGACATGAAAAAAGGAGCAATAAGTGTAGAAGCCAACCTAAATGCTAGAAGGGCTACATTAAGGACAGAGAAGAAGGTTACATACAAAGAGGAAACCATGGCCTCCACATCTGATGCTAAAATTGACAATCTAGTTAGAGTAATGGAAAGGATGATGGAAAAAATCAGTTTAAATGAAAGAACACCCCCTAGGGAAAACCAAGCAAATCCTCAAAACAGAAATAGAAACCAAAACTTCAGAAGAGACCCTCCTCAAAACAAACAAAGAGACAATGACCAGCAAATCAGACCTCCTTTCCAAGAAAATTACGTAGAAAAAAGAGGAAAGAGAGACTGAAGAGCAAGAAGAAAACCATGTAAATCTGATAGGCTCTGATAACGAGGGTGATGTTTTTCTCACAAAAGAAGAAAAAGGGCTATTTTCCTCATACCAAACTGATAGAACATATGAGGATTCTGAAGAGTACAAGTTAGGATTTGAAAATGCTATCATGGAGGTGAATAGGAAGTATGCCCTTCGAAGTAAGAAAGCCCAAGATGCCTCCAAGAAAAACAAACTAGAAACTGCTGTTAGGAAAACCCCTGAAAATATTCTCAAAAAGACAACAGAAAACACCAACATAATGGCTAAAACTCCTAATCAAAACAAAGACAATACCAGCCAGCATAATGGTGACCAAAGCTGCCCTAGTACATCAACTAGTGGCCCTGGAAAAACTGCCTTAACTGACATTCCGAATAAAAATCAGCAAACCAAAGTTGCTGAAAAGACTATATATGATACAACTGATGTAAATATGCCAAAAGCACCAACACCATTCAGTTTTTAGGGTGAGATTGCCAAGGTCAAAATGGCCATACCTCTTACTGAACTGGTATCTCAGGATGTATATAAATCCCAAGTTTTGAAAGCTTTGAACATAGGAAATGACACTGACACTCTAAATTTGACCGATGACAAGCTAGAGCTGTTGTTTGGACCTAAGGTAGAGGGAAAATATCAAGAAGGAGTTGTCCCTCCATTCTATGTTAGCTTGAACATCCATGACAAAATCTTGCATAATGCTATGCTAGACTCCGGTGCCTCACACAATCTCATGCCAAAGGTAGTGATGGAGAGATTAGGCCTCGAAATAACCAAACCTTACAAAGACTTGTACTCTTTCGATTCAAGTAGAGTCAAATGTTTGGGTCTAATCAAAGATCTGTGTGTCAATCTGGCACAAATACCAGCTAAGAGCCTAGTCATGGACATTGTAGTGGCTGACATTCCCCTGAAGTATGGCATGCTTTTATCTAGATCATGGAGAGCCAAACTCCAAGGAAACCTCCAAATGGACATGGCATATGCTACCATTACAGTCTTTAACCAAACAATAAGACTTTACAGAGAATCTCACATGAAATACATGGTAAGCAGCCAGGTTAGGCCAAACAACACCCCTCTCTATTCTATCCATTCAGACCTTGACTCATTTATTTTGTATAATGAATATGACATTAATGAACAAGTAAATGAAAAGGAGGAAGAGCTAGGCCTATCAAAAAAATCAAACCAAACACAAAATGAAGAACATGATAGTCAAAACCCTTGCAGCCATGAACAACAACATAATGGCGAATCTGAACTTGAAACACTTTGGAACATGAGCTTTGATGGCTCTTGTGGCAAATTTGGTTCGGGGGCAGGTGTTTGGATACATAACACCTATGAAGGCCACTCCTACAAACTAGATTTTCAATGCACAAACAACATTGCAGAGTATGAGGCTCTTCTCCTAGGATTACACTTGCTGAAAAACATAGGAGCTAAAAAGATTTCCGTTCTAGGAGATTCCGAGCTAATCATTAGACAAATAAAAGGAGAATATTCAGCCAAGAATCCTAGGCTAAGAGAATATAGGAATGCTGCCTTAGACCTCCTGAAGACATTTGAGAAATATGAACTTACCTCCATCCCAAGAGCTCAAAACAGCCTTGCCAATGAACTAGCCTTTACTGCCAGCACTTGCCAAGTACCTCCTGCCAATGAACAATACACGGTAAAGGTCAAGTGCAGACCAGCAGCCCCTGATAACATAGATTATTGGCAAGTATTTGAAAATGACAAATAGATTGAAGACTTCTTGCAGCCAAAAACCAAGTTTGAAATATCGAAGTTAGACTTAAACCATCAAGAGAACTGTCTGACTAAAGAAAAAACACACAAAACAGAGTTGCCTTGTACTGTTGATATAAATCTTCTAGAACACCCTTTTGAGGCCGAATTGTTTGAAGATTTAGATCAAAAAGACCTTGAGGTATTGCAATGCAAAGATAACTCATTACCAAGAGGTCTTGCCCCTTAGAAGATTTTTTTATTTCGATGATGTTGCTAAGAAGCCAAAAAAGGAACCACCGAGACTGATGTAGTAGAATGCAACATAGGCAGTGTAGAAGAACCTGTTGTCGCACAGATTGTCTAGGAACCGCGACAACGGCTCAGATCGGGGGCTGTCACCCTGATCCCCAATCTCTCTATCTAAGCTGTCTCCTTGCAAGCTAAGGGAGGTAGACCCTAACAAAAATGAAGGAAAATAATTGGTTGCAAGTCAACCAACTCAGGAGACACAGTCAAATAACCAAGTGCTTGATGAGATTAACGAGATTTCACAGATCAATTATATTAAAACCAATGCCTTATGGAGTTAAAAAGATCCCGTTATGCAATTAAAGCCAAGTAACTGATGTATAACTGCTGCTATGAAAACACAAATGACCACAATGATATTCAATAGAAAGCACCACAACCATTCATTAAAATACTTTAGCCAACAACAAAGCTATCATGAAACGATAAAAAATAAATGCTAGATGCTTGCAATGTTTCCGAATTTATGATGTTTCAATTAGTTCCAATCCAGAAATTAAAATGCTCCTATATAGTCAAACTTCAGATAGAAATTTAAAGGCTTATTTGACTATAGGATTTAGGATTTTTTAAATTTTTAGAATTTTTTATTATTTTTTAAACAAAATCTACAAAAAATTTAAAATCTAAAATCCTAAATCTAAAACAAAAAGAAATTTAAAACTAAACTAACGTTACAATTAATTAAAAATCTAAATTAAACTAATTAAAAATTTAAAGTCTACAACTAATTTAAATCTAAAACTAAAAGTTAAATAACAAAAATTAAATTACAAAATTAAAACTAACTAAGACTAAACTAAATAAAATCTAAAATAAAAACCTCTAAACGAAATTTTAAAATCTAATAAAAAATAAAATCTAAGACTTAACACTAACACTACACATTAAAAAAAAATCTAAAATCTAAAATTCTACGACTAACTAAATTAATCAAGAAAATCGAATTAGAAAAAAAAATAAACCTAGAACTAAACTAAAATAAAATCTAAAAATTAGATCTAAAACTAAAAATAATTAAAACTAAAATCGAACTAAAGAATTAAATTCTAAAGCTAAACTAATAAAAATATACACCCTAAACTAAACGCTATCATAAACTAATGTTAATAAATGAAAAAAATTTAAAACTAAAAATAACGAAACTAAAACTAAAACAAAAATCGAATTAAAATATATATACCTAGATTAAATGCTAACATAACAAAATTAAAATCTAAACCTTAAAAAACTATAATCTAAAACTACACAAAAATGAATCCGAATCATGAAGAAAAATGAAAGACGGGCTTTTAAAATTTTAGTGTATGCGTGATTTTATTTGTTGTTTTGCAAGTAGATACAGCAGAGACGTCGACGACAGGTTTGGAGAGCTCGATGGGTAGGGAAGAAGAAGTTGACGGCAGTAGGTGAGGAACGTTGGATGAGTGGACGAAGGCTAGTAAAGGAGGACGCCAGGACGTGAAGGTGGATGCTGCAGAGGGAAGTCGACGGTTAAGGAAAAAGCGAGGGAAGAGGAGAGGGTCTAGTTGCAGACGGCTTGAGGAGCTGGTTGCAGCGGATGGATGCGTAGGAGCAGAGGAAGACATCGGATGGAAGCGGCAGATATTGAAGGCGTCGGAAAGCAGGCCTAAGGAAGAGCTCGATGGCAGAGGGATGGAGATATGGAAGGCTGTGAAAACAAGGAGGACGAGGGCAGAGGAATGGCTCTGCAAATCGATGGGTCTTGAACAGCAGTGAAGAATGGAGCGAGGTTTTTTTTTTTTTTGACAATGTTTATGCAGCAACGAAGGAGTGATAATTTCAAAAAAACCCAGTATACACAAAAACACCCAGCAAGCTCCAATTCTTTCCGTTAAACTCAGATTTTTATGCTCTTTAAATCGAATATTATGCAGATCTGCCAATAGTAGAGACTTTGAGACCAGATCTTGCCCTTGGGGTTTAGATCTGGCTTAGATCTTTTAAAAAAAAAATCTGAGAAAACCCTGCAACCTACAAAACCAGAACAGATCCTAAAAATATATGCACCAAAACAAATTATTAAACCCTTACAGCCCTAAAAAAATACAAATTTACAAGCTAATTTACAAATCTGAGGCCCTCATGGCCAGATTTAAACCTGTTTCAGCACAATTTTTAGAAATTTGAAGTTTTAAAGAGAGGCACAAGTTCTAGAAGACCCTGTAAAAAGCACAATTTCGTAAGATAGCTTTGAGAAATTAGAAACAATGGGCTTTTTCAGATTTACGAAATCTGAGTCGGTTGGTCCAACTGAAGACTTCCCCAGACGCTCAAACCTTTTAAAAAAATATTCCCTGCACACTTAGATCTGAACTTTAGATTGATAGAGATTTAAGAAAATAACATGAGATCCTTCAAAAAAATAGATAACTAGTCTTCTCGTTAAATAAAAAATGTCATTTTATGAACCCAGAAAACTACACAAGATACCTGTATGCAGATTAATCCATAAAGGCCATCAACCATAAAAATGCAAAAATAAAGTAGCAGAGTTTAGAGATAAATCACCACATAGATCTAGAAAAGGAACACCAAAGTTTGTAAACCCAAAGACTTTATGCTTTATTCATCAAAGAAAATTTACAAGAGCTTCCAAGACAAGTGCACGATCCTAAGATCGGATGACTCAAGACTCACAAAGATCTCTAATTTATAAGACAAAATCTCCAATGGCTAGTTCGGTTGATCCATGTCAAAATAATCTCAACCATCGAAAAGATTTGAACATTTTTTAATCTGGACCGTCGAAATTATAAATTTGGGGGAAAACGAATTTATCATTTAAATCCATTTTAATTAACTCAAAAATACTATTTTTGAGTTAATTACCCCAAAATTTTGACTTTGACTTAACCACCTAGGCCCAAGGGTCCAAAATTTCTTGAAATTCTCAATATTCCCTTGGCCTGGGGCTTTTAAAAATTCGTTTTTCAAGGACCAACGAATTTTTCTTTTGAAGAATTTTATCCTCACCTAGAACCTAAAAATTAAATAAATTTCTAGCTTAAGATTTTTTAATTAATTTGACCAGAAAATTTAATTAATTGACTGAGAGGGGATTTTAATTATTTTTTCCAACCCTCTTTACATAAGATAAATACATTTAGACACATGAAGGGGGAATACCTTCTCGTACAAAGTTACAAACCCTCAAATAGATACCCAATTTTGCGACTCAAAACATGATCTAGTACACCAAGTAGCTTGTAATAAAATAATCTAGCCAAATAGCTAGGATTACTCCTGTTGTCGCACAGATTATCTAGGCACCGCGACAACGGCTCAGATCGGGGGCTGTCACCTTTATCACCAATCTCTCTGTTGTCGCACAGATTGTTTAGGCACCGCGACAACAGCTCAGATTGGGGGCTGTCACCTTTATCCCCAATCTCGCTATTTAAGCTGTCTCCTTGCAAGCTAAGGGAGGTAGACCCTTTTATAAATGAAGATAACAAATCCAGGAGACACAGCTAAAACATCAAATACTTGATAGAATAAACGAGATTCCACAGATCTAAATTAGATTTCACTTTTAAGACCAGTGCCTTATGGAGTCAAATAAAATTCCATATAAATTGTAAGTAATGGACGATTAACTCACATTAAAACATCAGACATTTATCGCTAAAGGATATTCAATTTAAAGACACCATAACCATGCGCGAAAATAAAACCATGCGTGAAAATATCTTAAACCCACAGCAATATTATCACAAGATGAAAACAAATATTTCCAGATTTATGACGCTCCAATTAATCTCGATCCAGAAAATGTTTCTATAGTCAAAAATTTAGATAAAAAAATTTCAAAAGCCCATTTGACTATGGAAAATTTAAAATTTTTATATTTTTGTATTTTCTAAATTTTAGGATTTTTTTTTTGAAATTTATATATATATATTTTTTATCTAAACTTAAGAAAAAAAAAACTAAATCTAAGTTACAACTTAAATCTAAATCCTAAAGTTAGATCTAAAATTAAAATAAAACTAAAATCTAAAAAACTAAAGCTAAAGTTAAATTCTAAAGCTAACTAAATTTTAAAACTAAAACTGAGACTAAGACTAAGTTAGATTTAAACCAAAATTAAATTAAAATCTAAACTAAACCAGATCCTAGAAATTAAATTTCAATCTAAAACCTACGCTTGAAATTAAACTAAAAAAATAAATAAATGAAATCTGAAATAGGACCTAAAAAAAAAAAAAAAAAACGAATCGACCAAACTTAAAATCTAACTAAAACTAAACGAATTCAAAAAAAATTAAAACCTAACTCCTAACTGAAACTATACAAAAAGAAAATCGAAACCAAAGCCAAAGTTCTTTTTCAACGTATATGCATATATTTGACTTTCAATGTTTGCGTTTGTCGTTTCTTTATGCAGGTCAAGATTGGACGCGTGAAGAGCTGAAGCAAGGTCTGACGGCGGGATTGAAGGGATGCTCTGAATTTATCGTTTGTTTGAGTTTGCAGGTTGGAGCTTCGACGCGTGAAGAGCTTGATGGCGGAGCAGTGTGCAGAGAGACGCGTAAGGGACAGCGAAGAGGAGGGCTCGGACAGTGGTCGAATGTGAACGATGGCAGGGAATCGAAGGGCGAATGAAGGGTTGACGGCTTGCAAAGGAGGTGAGAGACGTATGCAGTTTTGGACGCGGAGCTGGAATGCAAGGGAAAAAGGAACAGGTGGACGGCAGGATGAAAAATGCGTGGGCAGAGAGCAAGGTTTCGAACACAGGAATCGAGAGTTGAAGAATTAAGGGATTCGAGTGAGTTCAACGCTGAGGAATGAGGGTATGAAGACTGGTCGAATGGAATAGGAGAAAAATGCAGGCGGGAGGCAAGGAAAGAACACAGGTTGGAGCAGAAGAATGGCAAATCGATCTAGGGCGTTGGACGTAAGGTAAAAGCTGGACGGGCAAAGGAAAAGCAGAGGCTAGATGGAGGGTTTGACGCCAGTGTTGAGGAATGATGCAAATGGCAAGTGAAAGGGTAGTGATGTTGGATGGAAAGCTGATGTGTTTCGTTTTGCAGGCAGCGGAGGAAGGACGGCAATGAGAACAGCAGGCAGATAATCTGAAGTGAGGGCAGCGCCTGAATGTGAATAAGGAAATCGATTGAAGGCACAATGAACAGTGCAGAAAGAGATAGAGCGAATAACCCAGTGCACACAAAAAAAAAAAACGCCCAGCAAGCTTTGTTTAAGCTCAAATTTTATAGATACTGGCTTAATTGTGTTTGAAATCTTCTCCTTGGCAGCACAATTACGCCTAGATTTGAAAGAAAAAACCAGATCCTAAGAGATTTTCTGATAAACTTCCTGCAATCCTGCAAAAAAAAACCAACAGAACGAAAACTGCATACAATTTTACAAGGCTAATTTACAATTTAGAAAGCCCTCATAGCCAGATTTGAACCCTTACAGTCCTAAAAAAATTTACAAATTTACAACTAGTTTACAAATTTAAAACCCTCATGGTTAGATCTAAATCCGTTTTAGCACAATTTTCAGAGATTTAAAGTTTTAATGAGAGGCACAAGCTTTTGAAACCCTGCAAAATCACAAATATCGTAAGATAGACCTGAAATTTAACAAATAAAGAGCTTATCAAATTTATGTTTATTGGGAGTCGGCTGGTCCAACCGAAGACTTCCCCAGACGCCCAATCTTAAAAAAAAATTTCCCTGCACATTTAGATCTGAATCTTAGATCGATAGAGATTTAAGAAAACAACATGAGACCTTTGCGAAAAAAAATCAGAATGTTATTTTATAAACCCAGAAAACTGCATAAGATACCTATATGCAGATTAATCCATGAAGGCCATCAACCATAAAATACAAGATACAAAGTAGCAGAGTTTAGAGACAATTCACCACATAGATCTGAGAAGAAACATCCAGATTTGAAACCCCAAAGTCTTTATGTTTTATTCCTTAAAGCAAGAGCTTCTAAGAGCAAGTGCACGATCCTGAGATCGGATGACTCAAGACTGACAAAGACCTCTAAATTTATAGGACAAAATCTCCAACGGTTAGTTTGGATGATCCTTGTCAAAATAATCTCAACCGTCCAAAAGATTTAATCATCTTTTAATCAGGAGCGTTGAAATTAAAATTTTGGGAAAAAACGAATTTATCATTTAATTCAATTTTAATTAACTCAAAAAATATTATTTTTGAGTTAATTACTCCAAAATTTTGACTTTGACTTAACCACCAAGGTCCAAAGGTCCAAAATTTCTTAAAATTCTCAATATTCCCTTGGCCTGGGGCTTTCAAAATCATTTTCCAAGGACCCACAAATTTGGTCTTTAAAGATTTAATCCTAACTTAGGACCCTAAATTAATTAAATTTCTGGTTTAGGATTTTATTAATTGACCAGAAAATTTAATTAACTGACTAAGAGGGGATTATAATTATTTTTCCAACCCTCTTTTACATGAGATAATACATTTACATACATGAAGGGGGAAAACCCATTCGTATAGACCCTCAAATAAATACCCAATTCTGCGACTCAAAATATGATCTAGTAGACCAAGTAACTCAAACTACTTTTACAAGGACTCGATAGAAAACACTAGGACTAATTTCTAGTGTATGTCAGATATCTAAATCCACCTTAAGCTTTGAAGTGAGGTCGAGGAAAATCAATGATCACTTCTAACGAGAGACAAAAAACTTCAGGGATAGAGATCATCACAAATGATACTAGTTTTCATCCAGGTTGTTACATAAATGGACTGCTCTACGAGATCATTTACATATCTGGCAAATGCACGGGTTTTGCATCATTATAAACTGCCGATCATTTAATGGTAACTGGATGACACGAGCCTCGAACATGATAAGTCCCATTTGAAAAAATGGGGGGGTGTACTGCTATGGGGTCGTTGACAAAGTGTGGTCAACATCTGGCTCTACTTGGGGACACGTTGCTTCATCGAAGGAATGTGAGAATCCAGAATCTGCATCCAAGCAACACACAAGATTACGTAAGTAGCGTCCATCCAAATATCATCATATAACATTAAGTTCATGAAAAATAGAAGCTCTTCTTTTGTTTATTATTCTACTTAACATGAACAGTAAATCTACTCTAACTACAAAAGTGTAAGGTTAGAGATACAATACAGAGGATGCCCTGTGGCATCAGATGTGCTCAATATAGTGTATGCTGAGCATTTGCCTACTTTCAAGCAAATCTGTAGGCTGCTTTTCAGATGTGCCATGTCCAATCTTGCATAATGTAGGACTCTGTCTTATCCAAGTATCAAGCTGCTCTCGACCATCAAACGAATCAAACCACTTACTTCTTTTTTGCTTCTTTCTCTTCTTCTGAGTGGGTTGTGATGTCAACAATGAGACCACTGTAAACTCCTTGTCCTCATCTTGAAGATGTTTGTACAAAATATCTGAAGAACCTGGAGCATGACCAATGTTATTTTGGATATATTGTGTCAATGGTGACACATAAGCTTGGTCTTTCTCAACATCCTTTGAAACCATAGTTAAGTTCTCCGTGTGATGAGATGGGAATGGCTTTAGCAGACAAGAAGTCTTATGATTTTTTGACAAATTGTGTTGAAGAGACATCTGATTAGAATGATTAACTTTCATCATTTTTAACCTGTTTTCCATGACATTTATTTCCTGTGCATGACTTTCTTCTAAGGTATTTATCCGATTCTGAAGATTGATCTGGTTAGCTTCCATGTTTTGAATCATTTTATCATTATCTGCTTTCATGGCCATGAAGAAATTTTGCATACAGTTCATCTCTTTCTTATGTTTTTCTTCTAAGGCCAATAACCTGCTTCAAGATGAAAAACCACTCTCTCCTGGAGGATCCGCTATTATTTTTCATTAAGTCTCATATTCTCACGATTTTGAGCCTGTTATTCTGATATTCTTAATTACCTGAGCTTGATTTAGTTGTATATCCTTAACCATCTGAATCAATTCGTTAACAAGATGCTTATCGTTGTCAACATTGATTTGACAACTTGTTTCTGCTTCACCACTCATTGAAGGTTTCAGCTAAGCCATGGTAATAAGTGATCTATCCCAGAATTTCCTTCCTGAAAATCTCCCCAACATGAAGGAGTTCTCTACAAGATCAATTTCACTATCTGAGTCATCTTGTTCTATATATTTATCTCTAAAAGCATTGATGATGTCTTGTAAACAATACTCCTCAGGACAATTTCGAAACCAATCGATAGCATCACCTTTTAAAGAATAGCCAAAGACACGTATCTTGACATCTTCATGATTATATTGTGAAGACGACAATATTTATGTATAAAAAGGTTGACCGTCCTTAGATGTAATAGAGCAGTGCCTGGGTCACCACCTGAGAAAAAAGGCAATTTTGAAGTGGCCTCTTCCGGCATGTCATGAAAGGTGTCATCCATGATGACCTGCTTAAAATTTAAGAAATAGATCCGTGTTCAAGAATAGTCAAAGAGTCCTCAAGAAGTGAACTTCTTAGCAGGAACTCTTGTAAGAAATGAAAGAATTTGAGTCGCCACTTGAACATGAAACTAATTGTAAAATGGAAGCAATAATCGAAAGATAGCAGATGGATATCAGGGGGGGATTCTTGTCTGGGAATAAAAAGATGAATAAGTGGAGTCGCCACCCAAACAAGAAGCCAACCGCAATGTCCAGGTGCTAAAGATACGATGATGAAATGATTAGTGATATGACGAAAGATAAGACGATGAAAATATGAAGAGATGAAAAGTCGCCAGAAAATGTGATCCCCTGCGACAGGCTAATGAATGGCGAAAGAAGATCTGAAGATTATAAAATGTCGTTAAGACCAAGGACAGAAAAAACTCTATCCCCGGCAACAGCGCCAAAAAATGTTGTCGCACAGATTGTTTAGGCACCGCGACAACGGCTCAGATTGGGGGCTGTCACCTTTATCCCCAATCTCTCTATTTAAGCTGTCTCCTTGCAAGCTAAGGGAGGTAGACCCTTTTATAAATGAAGATAACAAATCCAGGAGACACAGCTAAAACATCAAATACTTGATAGAATAAACGAGATTCCACAGATCTAAATTAGATTTCACATTTAAAACCAGTGCATTATGGAGTCAAATAAAATCCCGTTATGCAATTATAAACAAGTAAGTGACGATTAACCGCTGCTTATTAAAACACGATATATCACAATGCTATTCAATTGAAAACACCACAACCATGCACTAAAATATCCTAAACCCACAACAATATTATCACAAGATTATGCCAAATATTTTGGATGATGACGCCCAATTTGACCTCGATCTGCAAATGTTTCTCACAGTCAAACTTTTAGATAAAAATCAAAGCCCATTTTGACTGTTAGAAAATTTAAAATTTTATGTTTTATATTTTCAATTTTAGATTTTTTAGAGCATTCTAATTTAAGTACATGAATTAAATATTCTATTTTGTTTATTTTGCCACCTATAGTTTGTAAGTAAATAAAAAGTGAGTAAAGAGGGTCTAAACTCACTTAAATAAGACATCCACCTAGTAGCACAACGTTGTGACTTAAGTGGGAATCAAGGGGGGACCCAACACCACGTGGAGGAGGGGGCCTATGTACACTCTAGAAGTTTCTCCAAGCTTCTGCGCAGATAAGGATGAGAATGTGGATAAGGATGAGGATGTGGAGGATAGAGAGAGGCTACATTGGGTTTTGGAGGGAAACCAACACTATAAAAGATGGAGGAAGCCTCCTCATTTGAGGCATGCTTGGATTCTTGGATTATTGATTATTGAGTGAGACATTTGTCTTTCTTTGGCATTGTTGGCTGTTTAGCCCGTCTGCTGCACTATTTAGTGCACCGAGTGTCTCTGTGCGGAGATCTCACCCTTAGCCCCGGGGGACTTCGAGTGCCTGCTCGGGCAAGGTTACTTTCTTAGCATCATCCTCCAGGACAACGTTATTGCTGCAGCAGCGTAATACTGTGTTGTAGGGTGTTGCCGTGGTGACTTCACGACACCACTTCCTTCTCTTGTTTTTCAGAGGGAGAGCCTCTCTTTCCTTTGGAGGATCGGATTGAAGGACTTGGAGCTGATTTGCAGATCTTGGCACTTGGCCAAAGAGTTTTATCCCACTACTGCGCAGTCCCTCTCAGTATTTGCGTTATTTTCATGGAGGGTTTGCGGGTTGATTTGTGGGGAAGATCTCAAGTGTAAGGATCAGCCTTCCACTTGGAGATCCATTGGAGGAGGTCTACTTCAGTTGGTGCATCATCTTCAGCCTTCTCTATTGTGTTCCAGATTGAGTTGCAGCCGCTGCTCAGCAACTCCGGCATTTTTGCCATTTTGTGTGTTTCAGCCAATCCCTTGGAGGATTGAGGTATTTTTGCTTGTAAGGGTTAGAGCTTGCTCCCCTATTGTATTTGAGCCATATATTGTCATATCCATGTGTTGACATCAGTTTGCAGCAATATTCTATCATATACAGCATTTTCTTAGTCTGGGGTTTATGCATAAATAGCAGTACTTTTCATGTTTATGTACATGTGTTGTGGAGGCTTGCATTTCTTCTCTTGAAAGGTTGTTTCCTCAAGATTTGTACTCTCTTCTGCTGCTATACATTATTATTGGCTATATATGCATCTTCTGTCTCATAGCTACTGCAGAAAACGCTGTAGGGTTTCTGGATTATTTTCTTGTCTTGCGGCACCTCTATCTTGAGGGGTTTCCTATATAAAATTGTTGTTTAACCTTGCTGAAAGCCTATGCCTTGTACCCAAACTCATTCTATGATTATTCATAGTGTTATACATCATATTCCTTCAGAAAATACGCTGCCCTTGCTTCAGCAAATTTCTGCATACTCAAAGTCTTGGGAAATCAGGGTTTTTCTTGACTAGTCGGGAAGGAGGAACTGTTTAACATAGAAAAACGCCTTTGTTTGAGCTGAAATTCGACATGGAAGTCCCTCTTGACCTATTCTAACATATTCCAGAACCTTGACCCGTAATTTTACGCAGATTTCCTTATTCACTCATTTTAGGGCCAAAATCCTCACTTTTCCCCACCTTTTTGCCCTTAAAAGCTGAGTAAAGGTTGCTGCTGATATTTATTTTGGTTGCTGAACATTTTCAGAGATATGATATGATAGCTGAAGCCCTCATACCTGAAGAATGCATTTTTCAGGCATGATCTGCTGAAGAATCTATTATTGGGAATATTACAGTGGTATCAGAGCATAGTTCTGGCTCAGCCTGTGGAGCTGGCTATCTATGGAAAATATGAGGATCACAATGCCTACATTCTTACCTGAAGTACCGAGGCAACATGGTCGTATACCTCTTGAAGATTATTTCAGAGAATGGAAGTCCATGGGGGAAGACTTAAAAGCAATTTTGCCCTTCAAAGATTATTGTCAGCTCAGAGAGGATGGAGTTTCTAGCATACAAAGTTCAGATTTGCAGTGTACTACTGGGAGATCACCTCTTCCCATGCATGAGGGATCCACTAGTCCCTGTGAGTCTAAGCCCAAGAAGACCGGAGCGGTGAAAAGGGATAGTTATTACTTTTTCAGATCTAGAAAAGATACATCCACCTTTGAGGAGGTCAAGAAGAATGAAGAAAAAGAAGAGGAAGTACCATGCACTTCCAATTCTAATCGAGAAGAAGAGATCACATCACCTCTTGAGGAGGCTTGTGGAAACACTGTCACACTTGTGGAGGAGCAGCCACATGCATCGACAGTTGGGGCAGCCAACACTTTTGAGGATGGGACTCTTGTAGATCAAGGGTCAAATCTCATTGCTACTATAGAGCAGCCTGGTTGCACTGCGCTGTGCAACATGGAAACACTCAAGGAGGAATCAAACCATCATTCTCATGAGCCATTGTTGGATTGTACATTACATTGGAGGTTGGGGTTTGAAGCCTTGAAGATGGATGGTAGACATCTTGGAGTAAGAAATCCTTTCTCCCTTCAAGATGACACTTTCTCAATGAGCTCCTCTCAGCTCAAAGAGAAACTTCTACTTTCATATCCAAGACCTCATTGGTTTTGGAAGACTATGGATGAAAGGGAGGTCTCAAGGAGAGATCTCACTGGAGATGCACTTCGACACACTATGGGATGCGATGACTTTCTCCCCTTCTCACAAGAGCAGATAGAAGATGGAGGACATCTTAGGATGGATAACATCTCTCATGCTTGTGTTGGACATCCCTTGAGCCATACACATCATGATGGGAGGTTTTTGCCTACCACCTATTTGATTCTTGACAGGGTCTCATTGATCCTTGAGAAGTTTATATTTCAAGATCCCATGAAGTGCAAAGTCAGAAACTTGATTTGGGAGGATGGTAGCCCTCATGGGAGGAATACCAAGATGAGGAGAAGAAGAAGGCATCCACAAGTGATTGAGTGGATGTGGTTGATGAGCAAGGAGCTAGGAGGCTACTTGCAGATCTATGACACCAGGCAGCAGGAGGCTTGGCTGTGCTGGTTACTCTTGAAAGAGTTTGGCCATCTCTTGGAAAACACTCTTCCAAAGAGTCAGAGGATGGAGGAAAGATGGCTGGATACTTGCATCATTGAGAAGCATAGAGTATGGATGCATGGTGTTGATATGATACTCATATCATTCATTGTGTCTTCATCACATGATTGGTATGATGGAGGTATGGGGAGGCAACACAATGTCTTGTTGCTTGGTTTGTTCCTAGGAGAGCAAGGGCAGATTTGCTCTCACACTTTGTATGATGTTGCAGGAAGAGGGGATGGCACTATCTCCTTGATCTTTGATGATGGCTTGGAAGCACTTCCATCTTGGGAAGTATTCCACATTTGTTGCAGCATTATTAGAGGAGTCTTTGACAAGGAGCATGTCAAAGAACAGAGCTTTGTATTGACAGGAGCTTACTTGCATGAGCTCACAGCATTGTCACCTTGGAGCAGAGATTTATGGATGAAGTGTGCTCAGCAGAGATATGGTGGATCTATAACCCATAGGTCCCAGGATCACTTCATATTTGTTGCACTTAGAGGAGGTAATGATGATAGAGACATTTATCACTATGGCATATTCTTCTTAACTTGGATTTCCAAGCATAAGGAGGATTATCTTCTTGTAGCACATGGTTCATTCTTCTTCATAACATGCCAAAACACTATGGAGGACTCATTTATGGATCCATGTACCATCTTACTTCCAACATATGGTGAGGAGTTTGTCTATACATTCATTGATTTGCACACTCTTGCCATTCCTATGCAGTGCATTGCTTCACAAGGGGGCAAGCTTGTCATATTGCTCCATGAGTTTTATTGGGCCAATCTACATGATGGCGGCAACCATCTCTTTTGTAGCTTTGGGAAAATGTTTTATCACCTCATGTATGTTCATTTGCAGCACTATATCATGTATCATATGAAGACATACATGGTTAACATAAACATTTTTCCTTGTACTCTTATCAAGCAGCAACTTGTAAAACTGCGCGGTACTTGTTGGGGAAGCTGTTGGTACCTCTTTTCATCACATGTAACCTTCAGCGTTTCCTTCATTTCGCTGCTGATCATGTCTCCATTTTTTGATATAGATCAGATTTGTATGGGAGGCTTGATTATGAGGGAGACACATGAGTTGGATGTGTCTTTGAGTGGGAAGAATTCTCACATTCTCTACACTACATGTTCTAATGGGAGCATGGGAGGAGGCATGGCCACCACTACTACATAAGTGTTCTCTTTTGAGGTGGGCCATGAGATTGATATTCATCCATTGTACAGCCATGGGCAAGTGTTTGGTCTTATGTTGTTGTCATATTCAGCCATTTACTATCCATTAGTAGATGTGATGAATCTTGTACATTGCTTGCCATGTAATTTTCTGAAGTTGCAATGGATGAGACTATGTTGTATCCTTGTGAGAGATTGTTTGCATTATGTATCCTCATGTAACACCTTCAGCAAACATCTCATTAGGATGATCCATGATGCACATGTCCTATTCTTCATGGATGAATTGTTTTGGGCCAGCCTGTTCTTCATTGTTGGAGGAACCTTCTTGGGAGGATTGTTCTTCACTTCGCCATTGGAGGGCAATGATTTTGCAGCCCAAGATCAGCATACACTCTACACTTGTCATGAGTGGAGAGAAGGACAGCATGGGGTAAGCTATGATGCTTGCCAAGATCAGATTTTCAGCCCACCTTCATTACCGGAGCTTGAGGTGGAAGGAGATTTTCAGGAGTTACCTTGTCGAGAGGTGGCTCATTTTGTTTGGATGATTGCTTGGGGATGGAGGATCCACATGAAAGAGATGTTCCTCACTTCATGCCTTGAGTGGAGAGAGGTGATGAGCTGGTACACAGTCGATGGGACAGCTTACACCATGACAGATATAGCACAGCCGAAGTCATGGTCTTCATCAGTCATAGCTAGAGGCAGTGCACAGTCTGAGCCATGGGACTTGGGCTATTATTGGCCATGGTGGCGATGGGATCCGGGAGGACTGTTGGTTGGCTGGTACCATGAGAGATTAGTTTGGGATCCTGGCATTGAGAGATCCCTTCATATCAGGATGATGCAGAGTACAGGGGAGATTCAGTGGCGCATCTGGGACCCAGGCATATTTTGCAGTATCGGTGCTAGGAGGAGACTTGTTCAGGCAGTTGCTTGAGGGCAAGCAACATTTTGCCGGGGGGGACTGTAATATTCCTAATTTGCGACAGCAAATTGGAATATTCTATTTTGTTTATTTTGCCACCTATAGTTTGTAAGTAAATAAAAAGTGAGTAAAGAGGGTCGAAACTCACTTAAATAAGACATCCACCTAGTAGCACAACGTTGTGACTTAAGTGGGAGTCAAGGGGGAACCCAACACCACGTGGAGGAGGGGGCCTATGTACACTCTAGAAGTTTCTCCAAGCTTCTGCGCAGATAAGGATGAGAATGTGGATAAGGATGAGGATGTGGAGGAGAGAGAGAGGCTACATTGGGTTTTGGAGGGAAACCAACACTATAAAAGATGGAGGAGCTTCCTCATTTGGGGCATGCTTGGATTCTTGGATTATTGATTATTGAGTGAGACATCTGTCTTTCTTTGGCACGCTGGCTGTTTAGCCCGTCTGCTGCACTGTTTAGTGCAACCGAGTGTCTCCGTGCGGAGATCTCACCCTTAGCCCCGGGGGACTTCGAGTGCCTACTCGGGCAAGGTTATTTTCTTAGCATCATCCTCCAGGACAACGTTATTGCTGCAGCAGCGTAATACTGTGTTGTAGAGTGTTGCCGTGGTGACTTCACGACACCACTTCCTTCTCTTGTTTTTCAGAGGGAGAGCCTCTCTTTCCTTTGGAGGATCGGATTGGAGGACTTGGAGCTGATTTGCAGATCTTGGCACTTGGCCAAGGAGTTTTATCCCACTACTGCGCAGTCCCTCTCAGTATCTACGTTATTTTCATGGGGGGTTTGCGGGTTGATTTGTGGGGAAGATCTCAAGTGTAAGGATCAGCCTTCCACTTGGAGATCCATTGGAGGAGGTCTACTTCAGTTGGTGCATCATCTTCAGCCTTCTCTATTGTGTTCCAGATTGAGTTGCAGCTGCTGCCCAGCAACTCCGGCATTTTTGCCATTTTGTGTGTTTTAGCCAATCCCTTGGAGGATTGAGGTATTTTTGCTTGTAAGGGTTAGAGCTTGCTCCCCTATTGTATTTGAGCCATATATTGTCATATCCATGTGTTGACATCAGTTTGCAGCAGTATTCTATCATATACAGCATTTTCTTAGTCTAGGGTTTATGCAGAAATAGCAGTACTTTTCATGTTTATGTACATGTGTTGTGGAGGCTTGCATTTCTTCTCTTGAGAGGTTGTTTTCTCAAGATTTGTACTCTCTTCTGCTGCTATACATTATTATTGGCTATATATGCATCTTCTGTCTCACAGCTACTGCAGAAAACGCTGTAGGGTTTCTGGATTATTTTCTTGTCTTGCGGCACCTCTATCTTGAGGGGTTTTCTATATAAAATTGCTGTTTAACCTTGCTGAAAGCCTATGCCTTGTACCCAAAATCATTCTCTGATTATTCATAGTGTTATACATCATATTCCTTCAGAAAATACGCTGCCCTTGCTTCAGCAAATTTCTGCATACTCAAAGTCTTGGGAAATCAGGGTTTTTCTTGACTAGTCGGGAAGGAGGAACTGTTTAACATAGCAAAACGCCTTTGTTTGAGTTGAAATTCGACATGGAAGTCCCTATTCACCTATTCTAACATATTCCAGAACCTTGACCCGTAATTTTACGCAGTTTTCCTTATTCACTCATTTTAGGGCCAAAATCCTCACTTTTCCCCACCTTTTTGCCCTTAAAAGCTGAGTAAAGGTTGCTGCTGATATTTATTTTGGTTGCTGAACATTTTCAGAGATATGATATGATAGCTGAAGCCCTCATACCTGAAGAATGCGTTTTTCAGGCATGATCTGCTGAAAATTCCCTTCTGGGATATTACATTTTTTTATTATTTTTTTTTATTTTTATATTTATTTTTTATCTAAACTTAAAAAAAAAAAAAAAAAACTAAATCTAAGTTACAACTTAAATCTAAATCCTAAAGTTAGATCTAAAATTAAAATAAAACTAAAATCTAAAAAACTAAAGCTAAAGTTAAATTCTAAAGCTAACTAAATTTAAAACTAAAACTGAGACCAAGACTAAGTTAGATTTAAACCAAAATTAAATTAAAATCTAAACTAAACCAGATCCTAAAAATTAAATTTCAATCTAAAACCTACGCTTGAAATTAAACTAAAAATAAAAATAAATGAAATCTGAAATCGGACCTAAAAAAAAAAAAAAAAAAAATCTTCCAAACTTAAAATCTAACTAAAACTAAACGAATTAAAAAAAAATTAAAACCTAACTCCTAATTGAAACTATACAAAAAGAAAATCGAAACCAAAGCCAAAGTTATTTTTCAACGTATATGCATATATTTGACTTTCAACGTTTGGACGCGTGAAGAGCTGAAGCAAGGTCTGACGGCGGGATTGAAGGGATGCTCTGAATTTATCGTTTGTTTGAGTTTGCAGGTCGGAGCTTGGACGCGTGAAGAGCTTGATGGCGGAGCAGTGTGCAGAGAGACGTGTAAGGGACAGCGAATAGGAGGGCTCGGACAGTGGTCGAATGTGAACGATGGCAAGGAATCGAAGGGCGAATGAAGGGTTGACGGCTTGCAAAGGAGGTGAGAGACGTATGTAGGTTTGGACGCAGAGCTGGAATGCAAGGGAAAAAGGAACGGGTGGACGGCAGGATGAAAAATGCGTGGGCAGAGAGCAAGGTTTCGAACACAGGAATCGAGAGTTGAAGAATTAAGGGATTCGAGTGAGTTCAACGCTGAGGAATGAGGGTATGAAGACTGGTCGAATGGAATAGGAGAAAAATGTAGGCGGGAGGCAAGGAAAGAATGCAGGTTGGAGCAGAAGAATGGCAAATCGATCTAGGGCGTTGGACGTAAGGTAAAAGCTGGACGGGCAAAGGAAAAGCAGAGGCTAGACGGAGGGTTTGACGCCAGTGTTGAGGAATGATGCAGATGGCAAGTGAAAGGGTAGTGATGTTGGATGGAAAGCTGATGTGTTTCGTTTTGCAGGCAGCGGAGGAAGGACGGCAGTGAGAACAGCAGGCAGATAATTTGAAGTGAGGGCAGCGCCTGAATGTGAATAAGGAAATCGATTGAAGGCACAATGGACAGTGCAGAAAGAGATAGAGCGTATAACCCAGTGCACACAAAAAAAAAAAACGCCCAGCAAGCTTTGTTTAAGCTCAAATTTTATAGATACTGGCTTAATTGTGTTTGAAATCTTCTCCTTGGCAGCACAATTACGCCCAGATTTGAAAGAAAAAACCAGATCCTAAGAGATTTTCTGATAAACTTCCTGCAATCCTGCAAAAAAAAACCAACAGAACGAAAACTGCATACAATTTTACAAGGCTAATTTACAATTTAGAAAGCCCTCATAGCTAGATTTGAACCCTTACAGTCCTAAAAAAATTTACAAATTTACAACTAGTTTACAGATTTAAAACCCTCATGGTTAGATCTAAATCCGTTTTAGCACAATTTTCAGAGATTTAAAGTTTTAGTGAGAGGCACCAGCCTTCGAAACCCTGCAAAATCACAAATATCTTTAGATAGACCCGGAAATTTAACAAATAAAGAGCTTATCATATTTATGCTTATTGGGAGTCGGCTGGTCCAACCGAAGACTTCCCCAGACGCCCAATCTTAAAAAATTTCTCTGCACACTTAGATTCGAATCTTAGATCGATAAAGAGATTTAAGAAACAACATGAGACCTTGCGAAATAAAAATCAAGAATGTTATTTTATAAACCAGAAAACCGCACAAGATACCTGTATGCAGATTAATCCATGAAGGCCATCAACCATAAAATACAAGAAACAAAGTAGTAGAGTTTAGAGACAATTCACCACATAGATCTGAGAAGGAACATTCAGATTTGTAACCCCAAAGTCTTTATGCTTTATTCTTCAAAAAATTTACAAGAGCTTCTAAGAACAAGTGCACGATTCTGAGATCGGATGACTCAAGAATGAGAAAGACCTCTAAATTTATAGGACAAGATCTCTAACGGCTAGTTTGGATGAGCCTCGTCAAAATAATCTCAACCGTCCAAAATATTTAATTATCTTTTAATCAGGAGCATTGAAATTAAAATTTTGGGGAAAAACGAATTTATCATTTAATTCAATTTTAATTAACTCAAAAATATTAATTTTGAGTTAATTACCCCAAAATTTTGACTTTGACTTAACCACCAAGGCCCAAAAGTCCAAAATTTCTTAAAATTCTCAATATTCCCTTGGGCTCCCGTCAACAAAATCATTTTCCAAGGGACCCCACAAATTTTGCCTTTAAAGATTTAATCCTAATTTAGGACCCTAAATTAATTAAATTTCTGGTTTAGGATTTTATTAATTAATTGACCAGAAAAATTAATTAATTGACTAAGAGGGGATTATAATTATTTTTCCAACCCTCTTTTAAATGAGATAATACATTTACATACATGAAGGGGGAAAACCCATTTGTATAGACCCTCAAATAAATACCCAATTCTGCGACTCAAAATATGATCTAATAGACCAAGTAGCTCAAGCTGCTTTTACAAGGACTCGATCAAAAACACTAGGACTCACTTAGCATGCTAATGATAAATTCCACCCTAGCTTTGGGGTGAGGCTGGAGGGAAAAACTCTGCCGATCACTTTCGTGAATCAGTGAGACAAAAAACCTCCTAGGATGGAAGTCATCAATAACATACTAGGCTTACCTAGGTTGTTACATACATGGACGGTCTTACTTAGATCATTTACATCATAAAATGCAGAATGGGTTTACATCATTATAAATACTGTCAATCGGCAATGAAATCTGGATTACACGAGCCTCGAACATGATAGGTCCCATTTGAAAAAATGGGGGGTGTACTGCTATGGGGTCTTTGACAAAGTGTGGTCAACACTCTCTATTTAAGCTGTCTCCTTGCAAGCTAAGGGAGGTAGACCCTAACAAAAATGAAGGACAAGAATTGGTTGCAAATCAACCAATCTAAGAGACACAGCTAAATATCCAAATACTTGATAAGATTAACGAGATTTTCAAGATCAATTATATTAAAACCAGTGCCTTATGGAGTTAAAAGATCTTGTTATGTAATTAAAGCAGAGTAATGGATGTAAAACTGCTGTTATGAAAATATAGATGACCACAATGATATTTAGTAAAAAGTACCACAATCATTCATTAAGATACCAATCAGCAAAGTTTATCATGAGACGATCATTAAATATAAATTCCAGATGCTTGAAATATTTCCAAGTTTTATGATGTCTCAATATAACTTAGTCCAGAAATTGAAATGCTCCATAGTCAAACTTCAGATAGAAAAATTTAGGTTCATTTGACTATAGGACTTAGAAATTTTTAGAATTTTTATATTTTTATATTTTTATATTATTTTTTAAATCTAAAACAAATTAAAAAATCTAAATCTAAATTAAAACTTTAATCTAAGAAAGAATAGAATTAAAATCTAAATCTAAAGTCTAAACAAAACTAAAGTTAAAATTAAACTAAATTAAAAAAAACAATCGAATTCAATTCTAAAGCTAAACGAAACGGGACCCCAACTTTACGAATTTAAAATCTAAAATAAACAAAACTAAAACTAAAACTTAACACTATTAAAACTAAAATCTAATCAACAACAAATCGAAATTTAAAAATAAACTAATTAATGTTAATGAATTAAAATAAAAAAATTTAAAACTAATCTAAACCTAACCCAATTACAACGAAATCAAAATTAAAGCTAAACCCTTCTATACACAAAAATGAATCCGATCAACGCATATATGTGGGTTTTCGTTTTTTTATGTATGCGTGATTTGTTTTGCAAGTCGGAAGAAAGGAGCTGGATGGCATGAATGGATGCAAGGGAAATCGACGGACAAAGGATATGGAGAGCGAGGCATCGACTAAGGGAAATGGGTGGACGGCAGAGGTAGATGGATTGGTGGTAGGAGACGGGACAACGTTTAAGGTTGAGGACGCGGACAACAGAGGAAAGGAGCTGGCTGCGGATATGATGATTGTGGATTTGCAGAGGGGAGTTGACGTTTAAAGAAATTATGGGTTCGATTGGTAAGGAAATGCGTAGAGGAAAAGGATCAGGTTGCAGGACGGCAAAGAAAAGGCTGAGCAGAGGAGAATGAAGGGACGTCAATGGCAATGGAGGATGGAGCAGCTTGGACGCAGGAAGAATGCAGGTTAAGGAGGCAGCATATGAATTTGCCAATTCGTGAAGACTGGTGCAGTGAGGCAACAGATAGAGGAAGCAAACAGAAGCAGCATTTATGCAGTGAATAAACCCAATACAATCGAAACGCCCAGATAAATTAAAATCTTTCGTCAAAATCTTATCTTCAATGCTCCTTTAATCATATAATATTCAGATTTGCCCACAGAAGCGATTCTGAGGCCAGATCTGGCCCTTGGGGGTTAGATCTAACTCAGATCTAAAAAAAAATATTATGAGTAAACCCTACAACTTGCAAAACCAGTCAGATCCTAAAAATATATACACCAAGAAATTTATTAAAACCCTTACATCCCTAATAAAAATGCAAATTTACAAGCTAATTTATAGATCTATGGCCCTCATGGCTAGATTTGAACCCATTTCAGCACAATTTTTTTAGAATTTGGAATTTTAAAGATAGACACAAGCCTTAAAAACCCTGTAAAAACACAAATTCGTAAGATAGATTCAGGAAATTAGAAACAATGGGCTTTTTCAGATTTACGAATCTAAGAGTCGGCTGGTCCAACTGAAGACTTCCCCAGACACTCAAATCTAAAAAAAAAAAAAATTCCTTGCACACTTACATCTGAACTTTAGATTGATAGAAATTTAAGAAAATAACATGAGATCCTTCAGAAAAATCAAAATTTCATTTTATGAACCCAGAAAACTGCACAAGATACCTGTATGCAGATTAATCCATGAAGGCCATCAACCATAAAAATGCAAAAATAAAGTAGCAGAGTTTAGAAATGAATCACCACATAAATCTGGAAAAGGAACACCAAAGTTTGTAACCCCAAAGTCTTTATGCTTTATTCATCAAAAGAAATTACAAGAGCTTCCAAGAACAAGTGCACGACCCTAAGATCGGATGATTCAAGACTGACAAAGACCTTTAATTTATAGGACAAAATCTCCAGCGACTAGTTCAGTTGATCCACGTCAAAATAATTTCGACCATTGATAAGATTTGATCATCTTTTAATCTGGACCGTCGAAATTATAAATTTGCGGAAAAAACGAATTTAACATTTAAATTTATTTTAATTAACTCAAAAATACTATTTTTGAGTTAATTACCTCAAATTTTTGACTTTGACTTAACCACCTAGGCCCAAGGGTCCAAAATTTCTTAAAATTCTCAATATTCTCTTGACCTGGGGCCTTTAAAAATTCATTTTTTAAGGACCAACGAATTTTGCCTTTGAAGGATTTTATCCTCACCTAGGACCTAAAATTAATTAAATTTCTAGCTTAAGATTTTTTAATTAATTGACCAAAAATTTTAGTTAATTGACTGAGAGGGGATTTTAATTATTTTTTCCAACTCTCTTTACATAAGATAATACATTTAGACACATGAAGGGGGAATACCCATTCGTATATACCCTCAAATAGATACCCAATTCTGCGACTCAAAACATGATCTAGTAGACCAAGTAGCTTGTAATAAAATAATCTAGCGAAATAGCTAGGATTATTCTCAAACTACTTTTACAAGGACTCGATAGAAAACACTAGGACTCACTTAGCATGCTGATGACAAAATCCACCCTAGCTTTGGGGTGAGGCTGGAGGGGAAAACTCTGCCGATAACTTGTGTCGAAAAACACAAGTAAATCAGTGAAACAAAAAACCTCCTAGGATAGAAATCATCAACAACATACTAGGCTTACCTAGGTTGTTACATACATTGACGGTCTTACTTAGATCATTTACATTATAACATGCAGAATGGGTTTACATCATTTATAACAAAACATCGTCTGTCGATGAAATTTGAATGACGTGAACCTCGAACATGGTAAGTCCCATTTGAAAAAATGGGGGTGTACTGCTATGGGGTTGTTGACAAAGTGTGGTCAACATCTGGCTCTACTTGGGAATACGTTGTTTCATTGAAGGAATATGAGAATCCAGAATCTGTATCCAAGCAACACACAAGATTACATAAGTAGCGTCCATCCAAATATCATCATATAGCATTAAGCACATGAAAAATAGAAGCTCTTCTTTTATTTATTATTCTACTTAACATGAAAAGTAAATCTACTCTAACTGCAAAATGAAATACTGAAATAACAAGGTGTAGGGTTAGAAATACAATACAGAGGATGCCCTATGGCATCAGATGTGCTCAATATAGTGCATGCTGAGCTTTTGCCTGCTTTTAGGCAAGTCTGTTGGCTGCTTTTCAGATGTGCCATGTCCAATCTTGCTAATTGTAGGACTCCATCTTATTCGAATGTCAAGCTACTCTCAGCCATCAGACGAATCAAACCGCTTACTTCTTATTTTCTGCTTTTTTCTCTTCGTCTGAGGGGGCTGTGATGTCAGAAATGAGACCACTGTAGATTTCTTGTCCTTTTCTTGAAAATGCTTGTACAAAACATCTGATGAACCTGTAGTGTGACCAATATTATTCTGAATATACTCTGTTAAAGGTGACACATAAGCTTGATCTTTCTCAACGTCCTTTGTAACCATAGAAAATTCTTCCTTAATAGGAAAAGTGACCTCCGTGTGATGAGATGGAAGTTGCTTCAACAAACTGGGAGGCCTATGATCTGCTGACAAATCTAACTTGGGTTGGAACTTCTGCATGTGTGATCTTTCCATTATTTCCAACTTCTTTTGGATATCAGTAGAATGCTTAACATTATCAACAGTAATTTCCTTCGCATGACTCTCTTCAATAGTCAACAAATTGTGTTGAAGAGACATTTGATTAAAATGATTAACTTCCATCATCTTTAACCTGTTTTCCATGACATTTATTTCCTGTGCATGACTCTCTTCAATCGTCAACAATTTGCGTTCCATGTTTTTTGTTGATTCATCATTATCTGCTTTCATGGCCATGAAGAGATTTTGCATACAGTTCATCTCTTTCTCATGATTTGTTTCCATGATCGTCATTTCCTTGATATGTTTTTCTTCTAAGGCCAATAACTTGCTATGTATAGAACCAACTTCCCTGGCGTGATCCGCTATTATATTTTCTTGATTAAGTTTCATATTCTTAATGATTTGAGCCTGGTTGGCCTCCATATTCTTGATTACCTGAGCTTGATTAGCCTCCATATTCTTGATTACCTGAGCTTGATTTAGCTATATATCCTTAACCATTTGAATCAATTCGCTAACAAGATGCTTATCGTTGTCAACACTGATTTGACAACTTGTTTCTGTTTCACCACTATCATGGGTTTGTGCTGTCGTGGTACAAGTGGATTCATCCTGAGAATTGTCTGGAAATCTCCTGCTGATAATTGAGTTCTCTACAAGATCAATTTCATTATTTTGCATAATACTGGGAGCACAAGGCGAGTCATCTTGTTTTACATATTTATCTCTAAAAGCATTGATGATGTCATGTAAACAATACTCCTCAGGACAATTTCGAAACCAATCGATATCATCACCTTTTAAGGAATAGCCAAAGATACGTATCTTGACATCTTCATGATTATATTGTGAAGGACGAAAATATTTATTTATAAGAAAAGTGACCATCCATAGATGCTGTAGAGAAATGCCTGGATGACCTCCTGAGAAAAAAGGCAATTTAGAAATGACCTCTTCTGGCATGTCATGAAAGGTGTCATCCATGATGACCTGCCTAAAATTTAAGAAATAGATCCGTGTTCAAGAATAATCAAAAGGTCCTCAAGAAGCGAACTTCTTAGCAGGAACTCTTGTAAGAAATGAAAGAATTGGAGTCACCACTTGAACATGAAACTAATTCTGAAAATAGAAGAAATAATCGAGAATAACAGATGGATATTAAGGGGGGATTCTTGTCTGGGAGTAAATAGATGAATAAATGGAGTCACCACCCAAACATGAAGCCAACCGAAATGTCCAGGTGCTAAAGATACGATGATGAAATGATTAGTGATATGACGAAAGATAAGATGATGAAAAGATGAAGAGATGAAATGACGCCAGAAAATGTGATTCCTTGTGACAGGATAATGAATCGCGAAAGAAGATTTGAAGATTATAAAATGTCGTCAAGACCAAGGACAGAAAAACTCTATCCCCAACAACGGCGCCAAAAAATGTTGTCGCACAGATTGTCTAGGCACCGCGACAACAACTCAGATCGGGGGCTGTCACCTTTATCCCCAATCTCTCTATTTAAGCTGTCTCCTTGCAAGCTAAGGGAGGTAGACCCTAACAGAAATGAAGGACAAGAATTGGTTGCAAATCAACTAATCTAGGAGAGACAGCTAAAACACCAAATACTTGATAATATTAACGAGATTTCCAAGATCAATTATATTAAAACCAGTGCTTTATGGAGTTAAAAGTTCTCGTTATGTAATTAAAGCAAAGTAATGCATGTAAAACTGCTGCTATGAAAATATAGATGACCACAATGATATTCAGTAAAAAGTACCACAATCATTCATTAAGATACCAATTAGCAAAGCTTATCATGAGACGATCATTAAATATAAATGACAGATGCTTGAAATATTTCCAAGTTTTATGATGTCTCAATATAACCCAGTCCAGAAATTGAAATGCTCCATAGTCAAACTTCAGATAGAAAAATTTAGGCTCATTTGACTATAGGACTTAGAAATTTTTAGAATTTTGAAATTTTTATATCTTTTTATTATTTTTTAAATCTAAAACGAATTAAAAAATATAAATCTAAATTAAAACTTTAATCTAAGAAAAATTAGAATTAAAATCTAAATCTAAAATCTAAACAAAACTAAAGTTAAAATTAAACTAAATTAAAAAAACAATCGAATTCAATTCTAAAGCTAAACGAAACGGGACCACAACTTTACGAATTTAAAATCTAAAACAAACAAAACTAAAACTAAAACTTAACACTATTAAAACTAAAATCTAATCAACAACAAATCGAAATTTAAAAATAAACTAATTAACGTTAATGAATTAAAATCGAAAAATTTAAAACTAATCTAAACCTAACCCAATTACAACAAAATCAAAATTAAAGCTAAACCCTTCTATACACAAAAATGAATTCGATCAATGCATATACGTGGGTTTTCGTTTTTTTATGTATGCATGATTTGTTTTGCAGGTCAGAAGAAAGGAGTTGGATGGTGTCAATGGATGCAAGGGAAATCGACGGACATAGGATATGGAGAGTGAGGCATCGGCTAAGGGAAATGGGTGGACGACAGAGGTAGATGGATTGGTGGCAGGAAACGGGATGGCGTTTAAGGTTGAGGACGCGGACGGCAGAGGCAAGGAGCTGGGTGCAGATATGATGAGGATTTGCAGAGGGGATCGACGTTTAAAGAAAGTATGGGTTCGATTGGTAAGGAAATGCGTAGAGGAAAAGGATCAGGTTGCAGGACGGCAAAGAAAAGGCTGAGCAGAGGAGAATGAAGGGACGTCAACAACAATGGAGGAAGGAGCAGCTTGGACGCGGGAAAAATGCAGGTTAAGGAGGCAGCATATGAATTTGCCAATTCGTGAAGACTGGTGCAGCGAGGCAATAGATAGAGCCAGCGAACAGAAGCAACATTTATGCAGTGAATAAACCCAGTACAATCGAAACGCCCAGATAAATTAAAATCTTTCGTCAAACTCTTATCTTCAATGCTCCTTTAATCATATAATATTCAGATTTGCCCACAGAAGCGATTCTGAGGCCAGATCTGGCCCTTGGGGGTTAGATCTGACTCAGATCTAGAAAAAAATTTTGAGTAAACCTTGCAACCTCCAAAACCAATGAGATCCTGAAAATATATACACCAAAAAAATTATTAGAACCCTTACAGCCCTAATAAAAATGCAAATTTACAAGCTAATTTACAGATCTGAGACCCTCATGGCTAGATTTGAATCCATTTCAGCACAATTTTTTTAGAATTTGGAATTTTAAAGATAGGCACAAGCTTTAAAAACCCTGTAAAAACACAAATTCGTAAGATAGATTCACGAAATTAGAAACAATGGAATTTTTCAGATTTACGAATCTGAGAGTCGGCTGGTCCAACTGAAGACTTCCCCAGATGCTCAAATCTTAAAAAAAAAAATTCCCTGCACACTTAGATCTGAACTTTAGATTGATAGAGATTTAAGAAAATAACATGAGATCCTTCAGAAAAATCAAAATGTCATTTTATGAACCCATAAAACTGCACAAGATACCTGTATGCAGATTAATCCATGAAGGCCATCAACCATAAAAATGCAAAAATAAAATAGCAGAGTTTAGAAATGAATCACCACATAAATCTGGAAAAGGAGCACCAAAGTTTGTAACCCCAAAGTCTTTATGCTTTATTCATCAAAAGAAATTACAAGAGCTTCCAAGAACAAATGCACGATTCTAAGATCGGATGATTCAAGACTGACAAAGACCTTTAATTTATAGGACAAAATATCCAACAACTAGTTTGGTTGATCCACGTCAAAATAATCTCGATCGTCGATAAGATTTGATCATCTCTTAATCTGGACCATCGAAATTATAAATTTGGGGAAAAAACGAATTTAACATTTAAATTCATTTTAATTAACTCAAAAATACTATTTTTGAGTTAATTAACTCAAATTTTTGACTTTGACTTAACTACCTAGGCCCAAGGGTCCAAAATTTCTTAAAATTCTCAATATTCCCTTGACCTGGGGCCTTTAAAAAATTATTTTTTAAGGACCAACGAATTTTGCCTTTGAAGGATTTTATCCTCACCTAGGACCTAAAATTAATTAAATTTCTGGCTGAAGGTTTTTTAATTAATTGACCAGAAATTTTAATTAATTGACTGAGAGGGGATTTTAATTATTTTTTCCAACCCTCTTTACATAAGATAATACATTTAGACACATGAAGGGAGAATACCCATTCGTATAGACTCTCAAATAGATACCCAATTTTGTGACTCAAAACATGATCTAGTAGACTAAGTAGCTTGTAATAAAATAATCTAGCCAAATAGCTATGATTATTCCCAAACTACTTTTACAAGGACTCGATAGAAAACACTAGGAATCACTTAGCATGCTAATGACAAAATCCACCCTAGCTTTGGGGTGAGGCTGGAGGGGAAAACTCTGCCGATAACTTGTGTCGAAAAACACAAGTAAATCAGTGAGACAAAACACCTCCTAGGATAGAAATCATCAACAACATACGAGGCTTACTTAGGTTGTTACATACATTGACGGTCTTACTTAGATCATTTACATTATAACATGCAGAATGGGTTTACATCATTTATAACAAAATGTCGTCTATCGATGAAATCTGGATGACGTGAACCTCGAACATAATAAGTCCCATTTGAAAAACTGGGGGTGTACTGCTATGGGGTTGTTGACAAAGTGTGGTCAACAACTCCCAAACTACTTTTACAAGAACTCGATAGAAAACACTAGGACTCACTTAGCATGCTGATGACAAAATCCACCCTAGCTTTGGGGTGAGGCTAGAGGGGAAAACTTTGCCGATAACTTGTGTCGAAAAACAAAAGTAACTCAGTGAGACAAAAAACCTCCTAGGATAGAAATCGTTACCAACATACTAGGCTTACCTAGGTTGTTACATACATGACGGTCTTACTTAGATCATTTACATCATAAACATGCAGAATGGGTTTACATCATTCATAAAACTGTTGACTGATGATGGAATCTGAATGGCGTGACCACGTCGAAAATGATGAATCCCATTTGAAAAAATGGGGGTGTACTGCTATGGGGTCGTTGACAAAGCGTGGTCAACATCTGGCTCTACTTGGGGACACGTTGCTTCATCGGAGGAATGTGAAAATCCAGAATCTGTATCCAAGCAACACACAAGGTTACATAAGTAGCATCCATCCAAATATCATCATATAACATTAAGCACATGAAAAATAGAAACTCTTCTTTTATTTATTATTCTATTTAACATGAAAAGTAAATCTACTCTAACCACAAAATGAAATGCTGAAATAACAAGGTGTAGGGTTAGAGATACGATACAAAGGATACCCTGTGGCATCAGATGTGCTCAATATAGTGCATGCTGAGCATTTTCCTGCTTTCAGGCAAGTCTATAGGCTGCTTTTCAGAAGTGCCATGTGCAATCTTGCATACGGTAGGACTTTGTCTTATCCGAATGTCAAGTTTCTTTCGTCCATTAGACGAATCAAACCGCTTCTTTATTCTTTTTATTTTTTGCTTCAGGCTCTTCTTCGTGGAGGATTGTATTGTTGATGATGTGGAACATTCTGCTTGTGAACTTTCAGACGAAGTAAACAATATATGTGTGACATGCCTCTCTTCATTCTGCATCTGCTCTGTCAAGGGTGATGTATTAACCTGATTCCCTTCAATTTTCCTTTTATCCGGGTCGCCTTCAATCAACCACTTTTCAATGGAGGAAATGGTCTCCTCATAATAGGATGGAGCTTGCTTCAGCAAACTGGGAGGCCTATGATCTATTGACAATTCTGACCTGGGTTGGACATTTTGTATATGTGATCTTTCCATTTTTTCCAACTTATTCTGAATAATAGTGATTTGATTAGAATGCTTGACCTTTATAGTACTGATTTCCTTCGCTTGAATCTTTTCAACAGTCAATAACCTGTGATGAAGAGACATTTGACCGGTTTCCATGTCCTTTATAATTTTATCATTATCCGCTTTCATGGCCATGAAGCAATTATGAATATGGTTCATTTCTTTCTTATGATTTGCTTTCATGGTGATCAAATGATTTTGCATGGTGGCCATTTGATTGGAGTGACTAAATGCCATGATCGTCATTTATTCAATATGCTTTTGTTCCATGGCAATCATTTGATTGGAGTGATTGAATTCCATGATTGTTATGTTTTCCTCTAAGCTAACAACTTGTTTTGTATAGCATCAATTTCCCTTTAATGATCAACTATTAATCTTTCTTGGTTAAGTTCCATATTCTTAATGATTTGAGCCTGGTTGGCCTCCATACTCAGGAGACACAGTTAAATAACCAAATACTTGATGAGATTAATGAGATTTCACAGATCAATTATATTAAAACCAGTGCCTTATGGAGTTAAAAAAGATCTCGTTATGCAATTAAAGCCAAGTAATTGATGTATAACTGCTGCTATGAAAACACAAATGACCACAATGATATTCCATAGAAAGCACCACAACCATTCATTAAAATACTTAAGCTCAGGCAAAGCTATCATGAAACGATCATTAAAAATAAATGCCAGATGCTTGCAAAGTTTCCAAATTTATAATGTTCCAATTAACCCAATTATGTATATGTGATCTTTCCATTTTTTCCAACTTATTCTGAATAACAGTCATTTGATTAGAATGCTTAACCTTTATAGTACTGATTTCCTTCGCATGACTCTTTTCAACAGTCAATAACCTGTGCTGAAGAGACATTTGACCGGTTTCCATGTCCTTTATAATTTTATCATTACCCGCTTTCATGGCCATGAAGCGATTATGAACATAGTTCATTTCTTTCTCATGTTTTGCTTCCATGGTGATCAAATGATTTTGCATGGTGGCCATTTGATTAGAGTGACTAAATTCCATGATCATCATTTCTTCAATATGATTTTCTTCCATGGCAATCATTTGATTGGAGTGATTGAATTCCATGATTGTTATGTTTTCCTCTAAGGCTAACAACTTGTTCTGTATAGAACCAATTTCCCTGGCGTGATCCGCTATTATTTTTTCTTGATTAAGTTCCATATTCTTAATGATTTGAGCCTGGTTGGCCTCCATATTCTTGATTACCTGAGTTTGATTTAGCTGTATATCCTTAACCATCTAAATCAATTCGTTAACAAGATTCTTATCGTTGTCAACACTGGTTTGACAACTTGTTTCTGTTTCACCACTATCATGGATTTGTGTTGTCGTGGTACAAGTGGATTCATTCTGAGAACTGTCTGGAAAACTCCTGCTGATAGTTGAGTTCTCTACAAGATCAATTTCATTATTTTTCATAATACTGGGAGCACAAGGTGAGTCATCTTGTTTTATATATTTATCTGTAAAAGCACTGATGATGTCTTGTAAACAATACTCCTCAGGACAATTTCGAAACCAATCGATAGCATCCCTTTTAAGGAATAGCCAAAGACACGTATCTTGACATCTTCATGATTATATTGTGAAGGATGACAATATTTATATATAAAAAAGGTGACCATCTTTAGATGCACTAGAGCAGTGCCTGGATCACCACCTAAAAAAAAAGGCAATTTAGAAATGACCTCTTCTGGCATGTCATGAAAGGTGTCATCCATGATAACCTGTTTAAAGGTTAAGTGGATGTTAGAGAAAGAGATCCGTGTTCAAGAATAGTCAAAAGGTCCTCAAGAAGCGAGCTTCTTAGCAGGAACTCTTGTAAAAAATGAAAGAATTGGAGTCGCCACTTGAACATGAAACTAATTCTAAAACAGAAGAAATAATCGAGAATAACAGATGGATATCAGGGGGGATTCTTGTCTGGGAGTAAATAGATGAATAAGTGGAGTCCCCACCCAAACAAGAAGCCAACCAAAATGTCCAGGTGCTAAAGATACGATGATGAAATGATTAGTGAGATGAAATGACGCCAGAAAATGTTATGCCTTGTGACAGGCTAATGACTGGCGAGGAAAGATTAGAAGATCATAAAATTTCGTTAAGACCAAGGACAGAAAAACTCTATCCCCGGCAACGGCACCAAAAAATGTTGTCGCACAGATTGTCTAGGCACCGCGACAAAGGCTCAGATCGGGGGCTGTCACCCTGATCCCCATCGCTCTATCTAAGCTGTCTCCTTGCAAGCTAAGGGAGGTAGACCGTAACAAAAATGAAGGAAAAGAATTGGTTGCAAGTCAACCAACCCAGGAGACACAGTCAAATAACCAAGTACTTGATGAGATTAACGAGATTTCACAGATCAATTATATTAAAACCAGTGACTTGTGGAGTTAAAAAGATCCCGTTATGTAATTAAAGCCAAGTAATTGATGTATAACTACTGCTATGAAAACACAAATGACCACAATGATATTCAATAGAAAGCACCACAACCATTCATTAAAATACTTAAGCCAACAACAAAGATATCATGAAACGATCAAAAATAAATGCCGGATGCTTGCAATGTTTCCGAATTTATGATGTTTTAATTAGTTCCAATCCAGAAATTAAAATGCTCCTGTATAGTCAAACTTCAGATAGAAATTTAAAGGCTTGTTTGACTATAGGATTTAGGATTTTTAAAATTTTTAGAATTTTTTTTTTTTTTAAAACAAAATCTAAAAATTTAAAATCTAAAATCCTAAATCTAAAACAAAAAGAAATTTAAAACTAAACTAACGTTACAATTAATTAAAAAGCTAAATTAAACTAATTAAAAATTTAAAGTCTACAACTAATTTAAATCTAAAACTAAAAGTTAAATAACAAAAATTAAATTACAAAATTAAAACTAACTAAGACTAAACTAAATAAAATCTAAAATCAAAACCTCTAAACGAAAATTTTAAAATCTAATAAAAAATAAAATCTAAGACTTAACACTAACACTACACATTAAAAAAAAATCTAAAATCTAAAATTCTACGACTAACTAAATTAATCAAGAAAATCGAATTAGGAAAAAAATAAACCTAGAACTAAACTAAAATAAAATCTAAAAATTAGATCTAAAACTAAAAAGAATTAAAACTAAAATCGAACTAAAGAATTAAATTCTAAAGCTAAACTAATAAAAATGTACACCCTAAACTAAACGCTATCATAAACTAATGTTAATAAATGAAAAAATTTAAAACTAAAAATAACGAAACTAAAACTAAAACAAAAATCGAATTAAAATATATATACCTAGACTAAACGCTAACATAACAAAATTAAAATCTAAACCTTAAAAAACTATAATCTAAAACTACACAAAAATGAATCTGAATCATGAAGAAAAATGAAACACGGGCTTTTAAAATTTTAGTGTATGCGTGATTTTATTTGTCGTTTTGCAGGTAGATACAGAGAGACGTTGATGGCAGGTTTGGAGGGCTCGATGGGTAGGGAAGAAGAAGTCGACGGCAGCAGGTGAGGAACGCTGGATGAGCGGACAAAGGCTGGTAAAGGAGGACGACAGGACGTGAAGGCGGATGCTGCAGAGGGGAGTCAACAGTTAAGGAAAAAGCGAGGGCAGAGGAGAGGGTCCGGTTGCAGACGGCTTGAGGAGCTGGTTGCAGCGGATAGATGAGTAGGAGCAGAGGAAGACATCGGACGGAAGCGGTAGAGATTGAAGGCATCGAACAGCAGGCCTGAAGGAGAGCTCGATGGCAGAGGGATGGAGATATGGAACGCTGTGAAAACAAGGAGGACGAGGGCAGAGGAATGGCTCTGCAAATCGATGGGTCTTGAACAGCAGTGAAGAATGGGGCAAGTTTTTTTTTTTTTTTTGACAATGTTTATGCAGCAACGAAGGAGTGATAATTTCAAATAAACCTAGTACACAAAAAACGCCCAACAAGCTCCAATTCTTTCTGTTAAGCTCAGATTTGTATGCTCTTTAAATCGAATATTATGCATGTTTGCCAACAGTAGAGACTCTGAGGCCAGATCTTGCCCTTGGGGTTTAGATCTGGCTCAGATCTTTTAAAAAAAAAATCTGAGAAAACCCTGCAATCTACAAAACCAGAACAGATCCTGAAAAATATATGCACCAAAACAAATTATTAAACCCTTACAGCCCTAAAAAAATACAAATTTACAAGCTAATTTACAGATCTGAGGCCCTCGTGGCCATATTTAAATCCGTTTCAGCACAATTTTTAGAAATTTGAAGTTTTAAAGAGAGGCACAAGTTCTAGAAGACCCTGTAAAAAACATAACTTCGTAAGATAGCTTTGAGAAATTAGAAACAATGAGCTTTTTCAGATTTACGAAATCTGAGAGTCGGCTGGTCCAACTGAAGACTTCCCTAGATGCTCAAACCTTTTTAAAAAATATTCCCTGCATACTTAGATCTGAACTTTAGATTGATAGAGATTTAAGAAAATAACATGAGATCCTTCAGAAAAATAGATAACTAGTCTTCCCGTTAAATAAAAAATGTCATTTTATGAACCCAGAAAACTGCACAAGATACCTATATGTAGATTAATCCATGAAGGCCATCAACCATAAAAATGAAAAAATAAGGTAGCAGAGTTTAGATATAAATCACCACATAGATCTGGAAAAGGAACACCAAAGTTTCTAACCCCAAAGTCTTTATGCTTTATTCATCAAAAAAAAATTACAAGAGCTTCCAAGACAAGTGCACGATCTTGAGATCGGATGACTCAAGACTGACAAAGATCTCTAATTTATAAGACAAAATATTCAACGGCTAGTTCGGTTGATCCATGTCAAAATAATCTCGACCGTCGAAAAGATTTGATCATCTTTTAATCTGGACCGTCGAAATTATAAATTTGGGGAAAAATGAATTTATCATTTAAATCCATTTTAATTAACTCAAAAATACTATTTTTGAGTTAATTACCCCAAAATTTTGACTTTGACTTAACCACCTAGGCCCAAGGGTCCAAAATTTCTTGAAATTCTCAATATTCCCTTGGCCTAGGGCTTTTAAAAATTCATTTTTTAAGGACCAACGAATTTTTTCTTTGAAGAATTTTATCCTCACCTAGGACCTAAAATTAATTAAATTTTTGGCTTAAGATTTTTTAATTAATTTGACCAGAAAATTTAATTAATTGACTGAGAGGGGATTTTAATTATTTTATCCAACCCTCTTTACATAAGATAAATACATTTAGACACATGAAGGGGGAATATCCACTCGTACAGACCCTCAAATAGATACCCAATTCTGCGACTCAAAACATGATCTAGTAGACCAAGTAGCTTGTAATAAAATAATCTAGCCAAATAGCTAGGATTATTCCCAAACTACTTTTACAAGGACTCGATAGAGAACACTAGGACTCACTTAGCACGCTGATGACAAAATCCACCCTAGCTTTGGGGTGAGGCTGGAGGGAAAAACTCTACCGATAACTTGTGTTGAAAAACACAAGTAAATCAGTGAGACAAAAAACCTCCTAGGATAGAAATCGTCACCAACATACTAGGCTTACCTAGATTGTTACATACATGACGGTCTTACTTAGATCATTTACATCATAAACATGCAGAATGGGTTTACATCATTCATAAAACTGTCGACTGATGATGGAATCTGAATGACGCGACCACGTCGAACATGATGAATCTCATTTGAAAAAATGGGGGTGTACTGTTATGGGGTCGTTGACAAAGCATGGTCAACAGAACCCAAAATGATAAAGCTGTCCAAAACTCTATCATCTCACATAAAACAGAAATATATTGAGTTGCTCAAAGAATTTAAAGATGTGTTTGCATGGGGTTATGAGGACTTGAAGTCCTATGACATAAACATTATTCAACATAAGATTCCTCTCAAAGAAAACCAAAAGCCATTCAAACAGAAATTGAGAAGAATAAACCTCGTCCTAGTGCCTCTATTTGAGAAGAAAATAAAGAAGATGTATGATGCTGGAATCATAGTCCCACTTAGGTACTCAGAATGGGTTTCAAACTTTGTGTCAGTAAAAACGAAAACAAGAGAGATTAGGCTATGCATAGACTTTATAAACTTAAATAAAGCCTCCCTGGAAGACAACTACCCTTTACCAAAGATGAATCATATACTGCAAAGGGTGGTAGGCTCTAAAAGAATATCATTGCTGGATGGTTTTTCGGGTTACAATCAGGTGCTAGTACTTCCAAGTGATCAGCACAAAACTGCTTTCACAACACTTTGGAGCACCTTCATGTATGTTAAAATTCCTTTTGGGTTAATGAATGTGGGGGCTACTTTTCAAAGAGCCATGGATATTGCCTTTTCCGAAGACATAGGTTAATTCATTGTGATATACCTTGATGATATTACTGTCTATTCTAAAACTGATGAAGAGCACCTAGTCCACCTAAGAAAGGTCTTTGAAAAGTGTAGGAAGTATGGTCTATCTCTAAATCCTAAGAAAACTCTGTTTGGTCTACAAGAAGGAAAACTCGTAGGCCACATCATATTTGAAGAAGGGATTAAGATAGACCCAAAAAGGATTAAGGATATATTGCAGATCATCGAACCTAGGAACATCAAAGAGCTGCAATCTTTCATTGGAAAGATCAACTTCCTAAGAAGGTTCATACCAAACCTTGCTGAAATCCTAAGAAACATTACAAACATGTTGAAAAGAGAAATAGGAGTGAAGTGGACCACAAAAGCCAAACAATCCTTTGAAGTGGTAAAACAAGCACTTACCCAAAGACCAATTCTATTCAGCCCTGACTTTACCAAGGATATCTTCATCTTCTTATTTGCATCAAAACCACTATTGCTGCAGTATTGCTACAAAAGAACATGATGGGACAAGAACAACTCATAGCTTTCTTCAGCAAGGCATTGAGAGATGCACCTCTGAAATATAACATCACGGAAAACAAGCCTTTTCCTTAATCAAAGCCTTAAAAGATTTCAGAGTTTAAATCTTGCATTCACATGTCATTGCTTTTGTTCCACACACAGTTGTCAAGGACATACTGAATCAAGACCCTGATGGTAAAAGGAGCAAGTGGATTGCTGTCATCTTAGAATATGATTTAGAAATCAAACCCACTAAACTGATTAAAGGACAAGGAATTTCCAAACTCATGGCTGAAGCAAACTTTCAAGCATTAGACATAAACATGATACATTCTTTGGATGAACAAGAGGAACTGGCGACTCCACACATTGAAGAAGAATTTTTGAACTCAATATTGTATGCTGATATATTGTATGTTCTTTTTAATATTGATACTCCTCCTGCTTTGTCCAAAACAAAAGCTAAATTCTTGAAACTAAAGGCTGTAAATTTCTGCATTCTAGATAGAGATTTGTATTGGAAAAATTTTGTTGGTATCTTTCTTAAATGTTTACTTGAAGATGATGCAGATAGAATCATGCATGAGTTTCATGAAGGAGAGTGTAGAGGTCATCTCTACGAGAAAACCACTGCCAACAAAATCCTTAGAGCTGGTTACTATTGGCCTACTCTTTTCCCTGATATCCACAAGCTAGTAGCAACTTTTCATAAATGCCAAATATTTGACGAAAAGAGAAAGCTTTTGCCTTTACCTTTGCATCCTATCAGTGTTGAAACTACTTTTCAACAGTGGAGTTTAGATTTCATTAGCGAAATCCACTTTGCCTCATCTGCCCAACACAAATGGATCCTTACTGCAACTGACTATTTCACCAAATGGATAGAAGCCATCCCTTCAAAGAATGCCATTGACTTAGTCATCATCAAATTCCTTGAAACCAACATCTTGTCCAGATTTGGCTGTCCTAAAAAGATCATCACCAATAATGTTGCTGCATTTAAGTCCAAGAGAATGGTGGACTTTTGCTAAAGTATCACATCACACTAGGGCATTCTACAGCTTATTACCCTCAAGGTAATGGGCTGGTTGAATCCTCTATCAAAATTTTGGTGAACATCATCTAGAAACTGTTGGAAGAGAACAAAAAGTCATGGCACAACAAACTGGTGCATTCACTATGGGCTGACAGATTAACAAGCAAGAAATCTATTAACACGTCTCCCTATCAACTAGTGTATGGCATGGATGCAGTCTTCCCAACATTTTTGGGAGTTCCGGTCATGAAGTTTCTCCAAGAGGTACAATCAGAGGAGAATGACATACAAAGGAGGCTGAACCAAACCATTCATTTGCAGCAGTCAAGAGAAGAAGTTTACAAAAGAACACAAGCAGTGTAAGAGAACATCAAGAAGATCTTTGATAGAAGGACCAAGGCAAATGATTTCCAGATTGGTGACAAGGTGCTAAAGTGGGATTCAAAGAGAGAGGACAAAGGCAAGCATGGAAAATTTGAAAATCTATGGAAGGGTCTTTACATCATCCATTCAGTTAGAGGTAACAATGCATTCTTCCTACAAGAACTAGATGGAGTAGAGTTGTTTGGAGTTCCTGTTAATGGCAGGATGCTCAAGAACTATTTTTGTTGAAATTCCTAGTTTGAAGCTTTCATTCATTGTACATAACATTGCTTGATGAAAGATCAGAAAAACAAAAACACAAAAACAAAAAAAAGAAGAAAAAGAGGGCAGGAAAAAAGAAGAGGTACAACCCCATACCAAAAAAAAGTATTGCTGAAAGTGTGCAAGCCTAAATGCCAATGCTCCTGAAGAAAAGAAAGTCTTGTTCAGTCATTTAGCATAATCATGGTTGAACTTGTTTTAAATTTCTGTTGATAGGTTAGTAAAAGAGGATTTGCCAAACCATGTAATCTTGGCTTGTCAGTAGATTAGATTAGGAAAAGATATTTGGTTTCAATGCTCAAATCTGAACCAAAGGAGAAAGAGAGGGATAGTTAACAAATTCTAAATTATTAGCCCTCAAGTTTCTAGTTTCACTTGTACAAAAATAAAGTCTGTGTGCAGCTTGTCCAAAATGCCGCAGCCCATGACAAATCAGATTGTTTAACCTTGGTTTGGTCATGTTTTCAATTTCATGTTGGTAGATTAGAGAATGAAGATCTGTCGAACTGCTTAACCTCGACAGATAAGTAGAGTAGGTAGAGAATAAAGAGTTCATCAGCCTAATCTGAGCTCTTGGAAGTGATAATGGTAGACATAGATAGTTTTTATGCTTTCAAAAGAAAATGATGTCAAGGGTTTGCCAATCCAAATGCACCCAAGTGAAGAAAAAATGTTAAGAAAAGTATGATGGGTAGGTAGAATTGATGTTGAAGCAATCATGTCTTTTCAGATTTTGAGATCATAGCTTCAAAAGAATAGGAGTGAATCAACAAGTGAAGAAAAGAGGTTTGCCAAGTACAAGTAAGGTACTAATCTTCAAAACTCATAAACCTGAACTTTGAGGTTCTGGACACCTCCTGAAAAGGTGCTGCCCTCCCCAAGTGGATCCACTGTTAGTCATCAGTATTTTTCATTATTTTTAGATGACTAAAGATTGGTTCTAGATTTCTGAAAAACAACATTCCTTGAAATATTGTGAGTTTCAGAAATCTCACTGCCTTCATTATCCTTATGGAAAATTTTTCACTATTTCATCAGCTTGCCATTCCATGGTCACCCTGTCATCCCCACAAACTCTTCCTAAGCTTATGCCTGTCATCTCCATCCTTCTTTCCTGCCTATGACCTCATTACTCTGTTTTCCTCTTGCCCATAATTCTACTTTCCATCTAGGATTTCCTATAAAAAATGCAGAAATGACCATGGAGGAGGTACACCAAAAACCAAACATGAAGAAAAGTCCATCAGAGATTATTGATGAGATAGGGAAAAAGGTGAAGTGAACTGGACAGAAATGAGTGAACTTGAAAGGGCTATAGAGAACTTAGAAGACAACACTGATGTTTGTCTTAAAGCACTCCAAATGCCTAGGGTTTTGGAAAAGTAACCAAAGAAGGTGAAATGATGATGTTAAATCTCATGGTGAAAGCAAAGGAAGGATTCTGAAGATGTCATTCTTTGATCAGATCCCAAACTTGTCAAAATGAGTTTGTCATGCGTAAATGATGAAATGATGAGTTGAACTCCATGATGACAGCAAAGGAAGGATTGTGAAGGTGTTGTTGTGTGCAATCATCCCAAAGTTTGTCAAGGTGAATGTGTCATACCTCAAAGAGAAAAGGTGTAGAGAATATCAATAAGAAAGGTAAATTCAAGGTTTTCAGTCACCTACCAAACAAAAGATGAGGTTAAGCTCCAAAGTGGCAGTTGTTGTCGCACAGAATGTCTAGGCACCGCGAGAACGGTTCAGATCGGGGGTTGTCACCCTGATCCCCAATCTCTGTATCTAAGTTGTCTTCTTGCAAGCTAAGGGAGGTAGACCCTAACGAAAATGAAGAAAGAGAACTGGTTGAAAACCAACCAATTTAAGAGACACAGCTAAATGACCAAGTACTTGTTTAAGATTAACGAGACTTTATAGATTTAAAGTTTAAAACCAGTGCCTTGTGGAGTCAAAATATTCCGTTATGAAATTAAAATCAAGTAATTGATAGATAACTGCTGCTATGAAGAAAATCAATCCACCATGATGATATTCGATAAAACACCCTCACAATTATGCATCAACAATGTTTGATAAAGACATGCAATTTATCATCATTTGAAATATTCTCAAAGTTGACTAAAGCAATTAATCACCAACTCCAAGCAATTTAAAACCACACTTATAGATAGTTTAACGATCATCAACCACAGTTAAGCATGAAAACACTTTGAACCAACAATTTAAATTTCGAAACAAAATTATTATCATGAGAGAAGCATCGAATTTAAATGTTAGACATTTTTAATAATTCCGAATGATAAGTCTAAATAATTTCAATTTAGAAATACATAGTCAAGCTTTAGATAAAAAAGAAATTTAAAACCCACCCTTGACTATGTAAAATTTTTTAAATTTTTTGAGAATTTTCTGAAGTTAAAAATTTCATTTAAAATTTTGGTCTTTTTTAAATTTTAAATTTTCTTATCTAAAGTTAATGAAACTAAATATATATATATATATATATATATATATATAACTAAATCTAAATTTCTATAAAAATAAAAATAAAAAGTTACGAATTTTGAATTTTTATTTTTATTTTTAATCTTAAAATTTCAAAATCTAAAAAACTAAAAAATCAAATCCTAGAATTAAATCAAACTTTAACGCTAGCTAACTAGACAATTTCAAAATAATCGAAAAATCTAAAACTCAGAAATAAAGTGATAGCCCAAAGTGATAGCCCAAAAATTAAAAAAAATTAAAATCTAAAATTAAAACTAAAAATGAAATCTAATGTTAATGCTGAACTAAAAAAAAAAAAGTCAAAATCAAAATGGAAAAAAAAAACGTGAATACTATGGGTTTTGTTTTGCTTGGTTATGCAAATCAAAAGAATTGCGTACAAGAGGCAGCCGTCAAAACAACAACGCAACGTGGAATGGAGGAGGGAGAAGCTGGGAAAGGGTTGCAGATGATGGATAAATGGAGGTTGCGGACGAGGATGGTGCTACGTACGGACGGCAAGGATGAGAGCACATGCAAGCTCAGCGTGGAGAGTGACAGCCGCAGGTGGAAAGGTAGATTTGAATGCGTGAGGGATAGCAGTGAGGACGCGGAGGCAGCGGTAAATGCAGGATGGAGTTGGAGCTGCGTATGGATAGCGTGAAAAACCGATAGCAAACAGGCAGCCAAAAAAAAAAAATTGCAGGCACACGAATTTCGAATAATTTTCTTCAACTAGCAATAAAATTTAACAGTATAACTCAGATTTTAAAAATATTAATTTAGATGCACCTGAGATTTACACTTTTGAGGCAAAATAACACCCAAATCTGCAGACAAAACTAATCCTGAGGCCAGATCTTACCCTCCAGGGCCTAGATCTGGCTCAGATATAAAAAAATTCTGAGAATCTTCCTGTAAAACCTGCACAAAACCAGAAAAATGAGGAATCCAAACCCAAAAATATGCATAGAAAAAATAAAAACCCTAAACCATGGAGAATATTTGCAAATTTACAGTGTTATTTTACAGATCAGAGGCCCTCATGGCTAGATCTAAAACCATTTTTCACAATTAATAAAAAGAGAAATTAAAAGAGGCACAAGCCCAAGAAGACCCTGCAAAAACAAAATTTCGTAAGATAACTTTGGGAATTAGGAAATAATGAGTTTTTTTAGATTTTCTGATATCTGAGAGTCCGTTGATCTAATTGAAGACTTTCCCAAACACTAAAATCTTGAAAAATGATCTCTACACACTTAGATCAGAATTTTAGATTGATAGAGATTAAAAAATAAACATGAGACCTTTCAGAAAAATAGATAACCAATATTTCCATCAAATCAAAATGCAATTTTAGAAACCCAGAAAACTGCACAAGATACATGTATGTAGATCAATCCATAAAGGCCATCAACCATCAAAATGCCAATAAAAGTAGCAGAGTTTAGAGACAATATCACCACATAGATCTGGAAAAGGAACACCAAAGTTTGTAACCCCAAAGTCTTTATGCTTTATTCACCAAAAATATTACAAGAACTTCCAAGAACAAGTGCACGATTCAAAAATCGGGTGTGTTGTCGCACAAAATGTCTAGGCACCGCGACAACGGTTCAGATCGGGGGCTGTCACCCTGATCCCCAATCTCTCTATCTAAGTTGTCTCCTTGCAAGATAAGGGAGGTAGACCCTAATAGAAATGAAGAAAACGAATTGGTTGCAAATCAACAAACTTAGGAGACACAGTTAAATAACCAAATACTTGATGAGATTAACGAGATTTCACAGATCAATTATATTAAAACCAGTGTCTTATGGAGTTAAAAAAGATCCCGTTATGCAATTAAAGCCAAGTAATTGATGTATAACTGCTACTATGAAAACACAAATGACCACAATGATATTCAATAGAAAGCACCACAACCATTCATTAAAATACTCAAGCTCAGGCAAAGCTATCATGAAACGATCATTAAAAATAAATGCTAGATGCTTGCAAAGTTTCCGAATTTATAATGTTCCAATTAACCCAATCCAGAAATTGAAATGCTCCTATAGTCAAACTTAAAATAAAAAATTAAAAGCTCATTTGACTATAAAATTTCTTAGAAATTTTTTATATTTTTGTATATTATATTTTTTGTTATTTTTTCAAAAAAAACCTAATATATCTATACAAATGAAACTGAGATTAAAATCTAAAATTTAATCTAAAACAAAAAAGAAATCTAAAAAATTAAAACTAAACTAACACCAAAGTAACTAAAATCTAAAATTATTTTCTTTTTTTTAATTTTTTATCTCTAAAAAATACAAATAAAAAATGTAAAGCTAAATCTAAAACAAATTAAATTAAAACAAAACTAACTCTAAACTAAACTAATTAAAAATTTAAAGTTTACAAGTAAAAATTAAAACCTAACTAAAACTTACCAAAATCGAATTCTAATTAAACTAAACTAAAATAATTAAAAAAATAAAATAAATCGAATTTAAAACCTAAAGCTAAACTTACGCTATCATCAAAATAATAAAAATGAAATCTAAAACTAAAAAAAATCAAAACTAAAATCTACGTTTAAAAAAAAAAAAACGAAGACTTAAGCTTAACGCTAACAAATTAAAACTAAAAATTAATAAAACAAAATTGAATCCTAACTAAACCCTTTACAAAAATGAAACCAATAAAAAAAAATTAAGGTATAAACGTAATGAGCTTGCGTTTTGTTTGAGTTTGCAAGTGAGCTGGAGCACGACGGCGGAGGAGATGTCGACAGCGGAAGGAGGCAGGTAAACGGAGGGATCGAGGGTCGACGGCAACGGTGGCTAAGGCAAATTCGATACATAGAGGAGGGAAGACTGGACAGCAAAGAGGATAGTCGTATGGGGAAAATGTGAAATGGTTTTGCAGGACAAGGAGAGCTTGAATGGATGCGTAGGAGGCTGTAGGTGAAGGCAGCGTATGCACGTAGAAGAGGACGACAGTAATATGGCAGCATGTAGCAGCAAAGAGGGATCGAAGGAAAGGGAAGGCGGAATATGAAGTGTGGGCGGAAATGGAGAGGCAGAACAGCTTGTGGAGGATTTGAAATCGAGGGCAGAAGAGAAAGGATGGACGGAGAAGTGGAACAGCGCAGAGCAAATGAAGGAAGAAGAAAACGTAGACAGGGACAACGTGGAGAAGGGGCGGCAAACAGAGGCAGTGATACAAAACAAACCCAGTACACATTTAAAACGTCCAGCAAACTTAAAAATATTCTGTCAAACTCTGATCTTCGATGCTCCTTTAATCATATAATATTCAGATTTGCCCACAGAAGCGATTCTGAGGCCAGATCTTGCCCTCGGGGGTTAGATTTGACTCAGATCTTAAAAAAAAAAATTCTAAGAAAACCCTGCAACCTGCAAAACCAGACAAATCCAAAAAAAAAATATGCACAAAATTTTATAAAACCCTTACAGCCTAGAGCACATATACAAATTTACAAGCTAATTTACAGATCTGAGACACTCATGGCCAGATTTGAGCCCATTTCAGCACAATTTTTAGAAATATGAAATTTTAAAGAGAGGCACAAGCCCTAAAAACCCTGTAAAAAACACAAATTCGTAAGATAGCTTTAGGAAATTAGAAACAATGGGCTTTTTCAGATTTATGAAATCTGAGAGTCGGCTGGTCCAACTGAAGACTTCCCCATACGCTTAAACCTTTTAAAAAATATTCTCTGCACACTTAGATCTGAACTTTAGATTGATAGAGATTTAAGAAAATAACTTGAGATTCTTCAGAAAAATAGATAACTAGTCTTTCCGTTAAATCAAAAATGTCATTTTATGAACCCAAAAAACTGCACAAGATACCTGTATGCAGATTAATCCATAACAACCATCAACCATAAAAATGCAAAAAGAAAGTAGCAGAGTTTAGAGATAAATCACCACATAGATCTAGAAAAGGAACACCAAAGTTTGTAACCCCAAAGTTTTTATGCTTTGTTCATCAAAAGGAATCACAAGAGCTTCCAAGACAAGTGCACGATCCAAAAATCGGATGACTCAAGACTGACGAAGACCTCTAATTTATAAGACAAAATCTCCAACGGCTAGTTCGGTTGATCCATGTCAAAATAATCTCGACCATCGAAAAGATTTGATCATCTTTTAATCTACGCCGTCGAAATTATAATTTTGAGGAAAAACGAATTTATCATTTAATTTCATTTTAATTAACTCAAAAATATTATTTTTGAGTTAATTACCTCAAAATTTTGACTTTTACTTAACCACCCAGGCCCAAGGGTCCAAAATTTCTTAAAATTCTCAACATACCCTTGGTCTGGGGCCTTTAAAATTTCATTTTTTAAGGACCAACGAATTTTGCCTTTGAATGATTTATACTCACCTAGGACCTAAAATTAATTAAATTTTTGGCTGAGGATTTTTTAATTAATTTGACCAGAAATTTTAATTAATTGATTGAGAGAAGATTTTAATTATTTTTTCCAACCCTCTTTACATAAGATAATACATTTAGACACATGATGGGGGAGTGCCCATTCGTATAGACCCTCAAATAGGTACCCAATTCTGCGACTCAAAACATGATCTAGTAGACCAAGTAGCTTGTAATAAAATAATCTAACCAACTAGCTAGGATTACTCCCAAACTACTTTTACAAGGACTCGATAGAAAACACTAGGACTCACTTAGCATGCTGATGACAAAATCCACCCTAGCTTTGGGGTGAGGCTGGAGGGGAAAACTCTACCGATAACTTGTGTGGAAAAACACAAGTAAATTAGTGAGACAAAAAACCTCCTAGGATAGAAATCGTCACCAACATACTAGGCTTACCTAGGTTGTTACATACATAAAGGTCTTACTTAGATCATTTACATCATAAACATGGAGAATGGGTTTACATTGTTTATAAAACTTTCGACTGATGATGGAATCTGAATGGCGCGACTACGTCGAACATGATGAATCCCATTTGAAAAAATGGGGGTGTACTACTATGGGGTCGTTGACAAAGTATGGTCAACTTCTGGCTCTACTTGGGGACACGTTGCTTCATCGGAGGAATGTGAGAATCCAGAATCTGTATCCAAGCAACACACAAGGTTACATAAGTAGCGTCCATCCAAATATCATCATATAACATTAAGCACATGAAAAATAGAAGTTTTTCTTTCATTTATTATTCTACTTAACATGAAAAGTAAATCTACTCTAACTTCAAAATGAAATGCTGAAGTAACAAGGTGTAAGGTTAGAGATACAATACAAAGGATGCCCTTTGGCATCAGATGTGTTCAATATAGTGCATGTTGAGCATTTTCCTGCTTTCAGGCAAGTCTGTAGGCTACTTTTCAGATGTGCCATGTCCAATCTTGCTAATTGAAGGATTTCGTCTTATCTGAATGTCAAGCTGCTCTCGACCATCAGATGTATCAAACCGCTTCCTTATTCTTTTCCTTTTTCGCTTCAGGCTCTTCTTCATGGAAGATTGTATTGTTGATGATGTGGAACATTCTGCTTGTGAACTTTCAGACGAAGTAAATAATATATGTGTGACATGCCTCTCTTCATTCTGCATCTTCTCTGTCAAGGGTGATGTATGAACCTGATTCCCTTCAATTTTCCTTTTATCCAGGTCGCCTTCAATCAACCACTTTTCAATGGAAGAAATGGTCACCTCATAATAGGATGGAGCTTGCTTCAGCAAACTGGGAGGCCTATGATCTATTGACAATTCTGACCTGGGTTGGACATTTTGTATATGTGATCTTTCCATTTTTTCCAACTTATTCTGAATAACAGTCATTTGATTAGAATGCTTGACCTTTATAGTATTGATTCCCTTCGCTTGACTCTTTTCAACAGTCAATAACCTGTGAAGAAGAGACATTTGACCGGTTTCCATGTCCTTTATAATTTTATCATTATCCGCTTTCATGGCCATGAAGCAATTATGAATATAGTTCATTTCTTTCTTATGATTTGCTTTCATGGTGATCAAATGATTTTGCATGGTGGCCATTTGATTGGAGTGACTAAATTCCATGATCGTCATTTATTCAATATGCTTTTCTTCCATGGCAATCATTTAATTGGAGTGATTGAATTCCATGATTGTTATGTTTTCCTCTAAGGCTAACAACTTATTTTGTATAGTATCAATTTCCCTTTAATGATCAGTTGTTAATCTTGCTTGGTTAAGTTCCATATTCTTAATGATTTGAGCCTGGTTGGCCTCCATACTCAGGGGACACAGTTAAATAACCAAATACTTGATGAGATTAACGAGATTTCACAGATCAATTATATTAAAACCAGTGCCTTATGGAGTTAAAAAAGATCCCGTTATGTAATTAAAGCCAAGTAATTGATGTATAACTGCTGCTATGAAAACACAAATGACCACAATGATATTCCATAGAAAGCACCACAACCATTCATTAAAATACTTAAGCTCAGGCAAAGCTATCATGAAACGATCATTAAAAATAAATGCCAGATGCTTGCAAAGTTTCCAAATTTATAATGTTCCAATTAACCCAATCCAGAAATTGAAATGCTCCTATAGTCAAACTTAAGATAAAAAATTAAAAGCTCATTTGACTATAAAATTTTTTAGAAATTTTTTATGTTTTTGTATTTTGTATTTTTTATTATTTTTCAAAAAAAACCAAATATATCTATATAAATGAAACTGAGATTAAAATCTAAAATTTAATCTAAAACAAAAAAGAAATCTAAAAAATTAAAACTAAACTAACACCAAACTAAAATCTAAAATTATTTTCTTTTTTTTTTTAATTTTTTTTCTCTAAAAAATAAAAATAAAAAATTTAAAACTAAATCTAAAACAAACTAAATTAAAACAAAACTAACTCTAAACTAAACTAATTAAAAATTTAAAGTCTACAAGTAAAAATTAAAACCTAACTAAAACTTACCAAAATCGAATTCTAATTGAACTAAACCAAAACAATTAAAAAAATAAAATAAATCGAATTTAAAACCTAAAGCTAAACTTACGCTATCATCAAAATAATAAAAATGAAATCTAAAACTAAAAAAAATCAAAACTAAAATCTACATTTAAAAAAAAAAAGAAGCTAAGACTTAAGCATAACGCTAACAAATTAAAACTAGAAATTAATAAAACAAAATTGAATCCTAACTAAAACCTTTACAAAAATGAAACCAATAAAAAAAAATTAATGTATAAACGTAATGAGCTTGCGTTTTGTTTGAGTTTGCAAGTGAGCTGGAGCACGACAGCGGAGGAGATGTCGACAGCGGAAGGAAGCGGCAGGTAAACGGAGGGATCGAGGGTCGACGGCAGCGGTGGCTAAGGCAACTTCGATACGCAGAGGAGGGAAGATTGGACGGCAAAGAGGATAGTCGTATGGGGAAAACGTGAAACAATTTTGCAGGACGGGGAGAGCTCGACTGGATGTGTAGGAGGCTGCAGGTGAAGGTAGCGCATGCATGCAGAAGAGGACGACAGTAATATGGCAACGTGCAGCAGCAGAGAGGGATCGAAGGAAAGGGAAGGCGGAATATGAAGCATAGGCGGAAATGGAGAGGCAGAACAACGTGTGGAGGATTTGAAATCGAGGGCAGAAGAGAAAGGATGGACGGAGAAGTGGAATAGCACAAAGCAAATGAAGGTAGAAGAAAACGTAGACAGGGACAATGTGGAGAAGGGGTAGCGGACAGAGGCAGTGATAAAAAACAAACCCAGTACACATTTAAAACGTCTAGCAAACTTAAAAATCTTCCGTCAAACTCTGATCTTCGATGCTCCTTTAATCATATAATATTCAGATTTGACCACAGAAGCGATTCTGAGGCCAGATCTTGCCCTCGGGGGTTAGATTTGGCTCAAATCTTAAAAAAAAAATTCTGAGAAAACCCTGCAACCTACAAAACCAAACGGATCCAAAAAAAAATACGCACAAAATTTTATAAAACCCTTACAGCCTAGAGCACATATACAAATTTACAAGCTAATTTATAGATCTGAGACCCTCATGGCCAGATTTGAGCCCATTTCAGCACAATTTTTAGAAATTTGAAATTTTAAAGAGAGGCACAAGCCCTAAAAAAAACACAAATTCGTAAGATAGCTTTAGGAAATTAGAAACAATGGACTTTTTCAGATTTATGAAATTTGAAGTTGGCTGGTCCAACTGAAGACTTCCCAAGACACTCAAACCTTTTAAAAAATATTCCCTGCACACTTAGATCTGAACTTTAAATTGATAGAGATTTAAGAAAATAACATGAGATCCTTTAGAAAAATAGATAACTAGTCTTTTCGTTAAATCAAAAATGTCATTTTATGAACCCAGAAAACTGCACAAGATACCTGTATGCAGATTAATCCATGAAGACCATCAACCATAAAAATGCAAAAAGAAAGTAGCAGAGTTTAGAGATAAATCACCACATAGATCTGGAAAATGAACACCAAAGTTTGCAACCCCAAAGTCTTTATGCTTTATTCATCAAAAGGAATCACAAGAGCTTCCAAGACAAGTGCACGATCCAAAGATCGGATGACTCAACACTGACAAAGACCTATAATTTATAAGACAAAATCTCCAACGGCTAGTTCGGTTGATCCATGTCAACATAATCTCGACTGTCGAAAAGATTTGATCATCTTTTAATTTGGGCCGTCGAAATTATAATTTTGAGGAAAAACGAATTTATCATTTAATTTCATCTTAATTAACTCAGATATGCTACTTTTGAGTTAATTACCTCAAAATTTTGACTTTGACTTAACTACCTAGGCCCAAGGGTCCAAAATTTCTTAAAATTTTCAATATTCCCTTGGTCTGGGGCCTTTAAAAATTCGTTTTTTAAGGACCAACGAATTTTGCCTTTGAAAGATTTATACTCACCTAGGACTTAAAATTAATTAAATTTCTGGCTTAGGATTTTTTAATTAATTTGACCAGAAATGTTAATTAATTGACTGAGAGGGGATTTTAATTATTTTTTCCAACCCTCTTTACATAAGATAATACATTTAGACACATGAAGGTGGAATACCCATTCGTATAGACCCTCAAATAGGTACCCAATTCTGCGACTCAAAACATGATCTAGTAGACCAAGTAGCTTGTAATAAAATAATCTAACCAACTAGCTAGGATTACTCTCAAACTACTTTTACAAGGACTCGATAGAAAACACTAGGACTCACTTAGCATGCTGATGACAAAATCCACCCTAGCTTTGGGGTGAGGCTGGAGGGGAAAACTCTGCCGATAATTTGTGTGGAAAAACACAAGTAAATCAGTGAGACAAAAACCTCGTAGGATAGAAATCGTCACCAACATACTAGGCTTACCTAGGTTGTTACATACATGACGGTCTTACTTAGATCATTTACATCATAAACATGGAGAATGGGTTTACATTTTTTATAAAACTGTCGACTGATGATGGAATCTGAATGGCGCGACCACGTCGAACATGATGAATCCCATTTGAAAAAATGGGGGTGTACTACAATGGAGTCGTTGACAAAGTGTAGTCAACAGGGTGCAAATGACATACAACGACCTCTAATTTATAAGATAAAATATCCAATGGCTAGTTTGGTTGATCCTTGTCAAAATAATCTCGACCGTCGAAAAGATATAATTATCTTTTAATCTGGACCGTCGAAATTATAATTTTGAGGAAATTCGAATTTATTATTTAAATCTATTTTAATTAACTCAAAAATAATATTTTTGAGTTAATTACCTCAAAATTTTGACTTTGACTTAACCACCAAGGCCCAAGAGTCCAAAATTTCTTGAAATTATCAATATTCCCTTGACCTGCGACCTTTAAAAATTTATTTTTTAAGGACCCACAAATTGGCCTTTGAAGAATTTTAACTCACCTAGGACTTAAAATTAATTAAATTTATGGTTTAGGATTTTTAATTAATTTGGCCAGAAAATTTAATTAATTGACTGAGAGAGAATTTAATTATTTTTCCAACCCTCTTTACATAAGGTAAATAAATTTAGACACATAAAGGGGGAATACCCATTCGTATAGACCCTCAGATAGCTACCCAATTCTGCGACTCAAAACATGATCTAGTAGACCAAGCAGCTTGTAATAAAATAATCTAGCCAATTAGCTAGGATTATTCCCAAACTACTTTTACAAAGACTCGATAGAAAACACTAGGACTCACTTAGCATCTTGATGACAAAATCCACCCTAGCTTTGGGGTGAGGCTAGAGGGGAAAACTCTGCCGATCACTTGTGTCGAGAAACACAAATGAATCAGTGAGGCAAAAAACCTCTTAAGATAGAGATCATCACCAAAATACTAGGCTTACCTAGGTTGTTACATACATGGTGGTCTTACTTAGATCATTTACATAATAGACATGCAGAATGGATTTACATCATTTATAAAATTGTCGTCTGACGATGAAATATGAATAGCGTGAACACCTCGAACATGATGGATCTCATTTGAAAAAATGGGGGTGTACTGCTATGGGGTCGTTGACACAGAGTGGTCAACAAAAGTAAAGGAAGTTTTTAAGGCTGCCGCTGTGTCAAAATAAGTATGTGAAGGCTTTAGGATCAAAAGAAGAGCAAGTTTCATAACTCCAGCAACCTACAAGAAAAAAGTCAAAGAATATCGGTAAAAGAGTGAAAAAGACTTAAACATTAAAGAAGTGGGTTTTAAAGGTTTAATCAATTTCCCTAGTCTCTAAAGGCTCATTTTGCATCTCATATCAATCATTGTGCCTTGGCAAAGAGTTAGAAGTTTCAAGGAGAGGAAGTTTTTCGAGTTTCCAAGCAAATTTGAGCAAAATTCTTGTGGCGTTGCGCGCTTGGAATCGAGCACTGCGCGTTTGGCACTTTCTCCTCGTACAAATTACAAAGGCGTTGCGCGCTTGGAACTGGGCGCTGCATGCCTGGCAAAGCGCTGCGCTCTTGCCTGACAGTCACCGGGGAAGAAAATTTGAGCGCTGCGCGCTTGGGTTGAGCGCTGCAGGTTTAGAACTGAGCATTGCGCCCTCAGACTGAGCATTGCACTCTTGGCCAGGAGGGCCTTCAAAGCAAAACCAACACTCGAACCACCTCAAATTTGCTTCAAGTCATCACCAAGGGTTTTTCAAGCACTGGTAGGGGTAAGTACAGGTCATCATCCCATTTTCAAGCATTTTGTCATCATTTAATGGAAAGAAATTGAAACCCTAAGAGGCTACCCTAGGTGTTTAAACTTGCAATCACTATTTGTCATTCTTCACCTACCTATAAAGAGCATCAGTCGAGAAAAGGGTGAATTAGGGTGCGGTGGAGGTTGTCATTTATCCACGCTAGTCATAACACTCATACACTTTGTCCCTTCACTTGCAACAAATTGACACTCCATCATCTCAATTTCACATTTAGCCCAAGTGTTCAAAAACAGAGTTTAAATAGATGTGAGCAGAGGGTTATCATTGAATTGTCAGCCTATTCCTCATTCTCATATACTTACACCCTCACTCATTCATCTCATTTACTTGTAAAGGTTGCCATCCCACCATCCCTTCATCTCATTTCTATTTGCAGTCCTAGGGTTTTTCTCAAGGCAGAGTTTTCAAAATGTCAAGAGAGGGAGACAGTGACAGTGGTGGAGAACCTCAAATGCCAAGGAGGCATGAGCACAAAGGTGGAAAGATAAATAGGTTTCAACCCCCTAACACAAGGGAGCTAATGGCATCTCCCCTTACTGTTCAATGTTTCAAGCATGTAGGATGCTTTGATTTTTGTGAGAAGGTACAGCAGGTGCAAAACCACCCTGAGCTAACTAGGCTCTTCATACTTAACTTGCATGAAAAACAAGTTAACCTTGCAGGGGTAACCTTTGAGTTGTCTGCTGATGCTATTGCCAATGCCACTAGAATACCAAGTGTGGGTGAGAAATCGTTCAAGCAAGCCAATCTAGACATGAGCTACTTTGAACCCTACCTGAAGTCTAGATACAAAGACCACAATAAATCCATATTTCCTTTCTCACGTTTGCTTGATAGATATGCACCTATGATGAGGATCATTATGAAATATTTCACATGTGAAGGAAGATTCTCCTACATTTACTCCTATCACATTAGGCTGCTCATGCACTTTACTAGGGTGAGGATGCTGCACCTACCCTATTACCTCTACAGAAGCATTGATAAAATGTCCTATATTGTACAAAAGAGAGACTATCCTCAGCAGATGCAAAGCCTCTTTCACCACTCTCTTATCAAAAATGGTTTTTTTGCATCAATTACAACAGAAGGGTATTCCTTGGGAAACCTTCATTGCCAATGAGGTGTTTACTTCTCCACAAGCCCAATAGCAGCAAGATGCCCCTCCATCTTCTCATCCTCCCATTCTCACCATCCACTCACAGTCCTTCACATCATGATGAGCTTCCTCCTTCATCACCTTTACATAATCCCTCACCATCCTCTCATGGTACTAGTGCATCAAACAATGAAAGAGGCAATGAGGCAAAAAAGAGTGATGAAGAAGAAAATAGTAAGGGAGATGGAAATGAGGAGTCAAACAATGATAAATCAATTAGTGCAGAAAACAGTGAGGCAAGTGGCAGTGAGGAAGAAATCAGTGAGGCAAGTGGAAATGAGGATGATGGAAATGAAGTAGAAATCAATGAAGATGATGATAGTGGGTCAAAGAGTCATGGAAGCAGTGATGGTACCAAAGATAATGACAGTCATGATGGCAGCAATGATGGCAGTGAACCAAGTGGCACAAAGATGGTAAAAATTGAACCTTTTCCTTTGACCTACCAAAGGGGAAATATGCATGTGTTTGCTGCCCTTAAGAGGCAAGGGGCCATGCCTTCTACATCAACCAAGCAGCGTGACAAAGGTAAGTAAAAGGTCATTGAAGAAGAAGAAGACAAACATGAGACTAAACAAGAATTTCAACTTATTCATGTTGACAGTGGTGATGAAAATGAGCAAAGGATCACACGCATGTTGCTCAAAAGCAAAGATGCCCAAATTAAAGACCTAAAAACAAATCTCGGCAGGGCTAAGAATGTGATTCACTATTTTGAGGTTGAAAAGAAGCAGCTGGAGGCACAGAAGGCCATCTATGAGATAAGACCTATCAGAGCTCGGAAAGAGGCTACAAAGACAAAGTAAAGCTAGATGAAGTCTTGGGCACTTATTATGACATGGAAGAAGAGGAAGAACAACTTCCTAAGAGGAGGCCAAGAACAATTGGCTTGAGAAAGGCCTTAGCCAAGGAGAGGGAGCAAGAGACAGCATTGGCAGAGCAGCTCACTCCAAGTGAGCTGCGTGCCATGGAAATTGAATATGATTGGGAACCTTGGCTTGAAAGGGCAAATATACACTTAGAGGGTTTGTTGGAGAAGACCAAGAGGGACCTTGACCTCCAGAAGAAGATGGCAAGGCATTATGCCTTAAGAAACAAGATTGTAAAGGCCAAGCTCAAAAGAGCCCTTGCAAAGATTTAAGGCCTAAAGGAGGCAAAAGGAAAAGAAAAGTTTGACATCCTTGCTGATGCATCCATACAAGCATCCTAGATATAATCAGCAAGGCAAATCCCAATTTTGAAAACTTTTTGCAAATTTTTGAGTTTTTAATTGTTTTGGAGGGCCATACGCGCAACACCACTAACGCTGTGCCATTTTTTGGGGCATCTATTGGAGGAATGGCTTACATTTTCAGAATCCTTAGGCCAAGGACATCATCCTCACAAAATTTCAGATCATTTGGAGCAAAACTGGTACACCAAAAGTGCCAAAAACATGCAAAAAATCAACTTTCTGCCATATTTTCAGAGTTGGCACTGCGCCCTGAGTAGTCTTGGGAGATTGCGTTTTTGAGCAGGTAAATGGAGTCCAATCAGAAAACTAAAGGCAGTTTTGGAAAGTAGACAGGACAAACTTTCCAATGAGCTATCATGGATCTCATTTGGACACTGGGAAGGCCTCTAAAACTCAGTTGCAAAAAGACCTATTTTCTTAGTGTTGGCACTGCGCCCTTGCCAGAAAGTCAACAAAAGACACTTGGAGTTAATGAAAAAGATATTTTGAGTGTTTTTGAGGCAAATCACTCCAGATTTGGTTGAGGATTTATGTTAGCATTTATTTTTTCATTTATTAAATTAGATATTTTGTGCCTTGGGCCTTGCATGGTTGGTCTCTTTGGTCAAAAATGGCATTTATAATGTAATTAATGATATTTGGAGACCTAGCTAGGGTTTTGGTCCTCCTTTGCAAGTTAAATAATACATGGAGGCCTCATTGTACATGTTGGTTGATTGTTGAGCTGAGCATAGACTCTGAGTTGTGATGAACATTGGCTTTTGGAGCTTTGTAAAATCTCTTGGATGGAACATCAATGGACCAACACATTTCTAGGATTCATGAGCTCTGTTAGATGGTGATGTTTTTCCACTCTTGTTAATATTTTCCATTGTTTACATTATGCTCATGTTTTCTTTGATAATAGGACAGAAATTTTAGAGTTGGATATTCTACCTTGGTACCCTACTTCTATCTGCATCCTTTTATCTCTATGTTTTCTTCTTTGAAGTTTAATTAAAGAATCCTTAAATGCTCTTTAGTTTCACTGAAATGTCATCTTAAATGTTCTTTTTGTATGAAAGTAATGATCAGAGAATTCTTAACTGCTCTCTAGGGTTACTTGTTTGTTGTCTTGAGGTCAGTTTAGTGAAGTCTAGCTAAAGAATCCTTAATTGCTTTTCAGTTTCACCAATCTATTGTCTTGAAGGCTTTTTCTTGTTATAGTATTTATTGAAGGATCCTTTATTGCCCTTTAAACCTACTATGTTCACAAATCAATGTTCATTTCACTCACTAAACCTATTTAGATCCATTTGGCATTGTTAACTTGCACTAGAAAACACCCTACACCTATTGGTATACTTTTCAAAGACCTTTTGTAGACCCCATAGCCGAATCGTTTAAACCTCTCTTACTCCACCTGTTCTATTTTACAACCTACCCAACCAAACAAATAAACAAACAAACCCTAATCCTTATAACTAGCCTAAAATTAAAACCCTAAAATCAAACAAGTTACATTTTCTACATAAACTTAAAGAGAGCCCTCTCTGAGTCCAAGAAGGCTAGGTCCTAGGACTCCAAAGATTGGTTTGATGTTACCCCTATACATTTGGTCTTGCCAATCTGACAAATTACGGGGACCTAACAGGACTTCAGCTTAGAGAGAGCCCTCTCTGAGTCCAAGAAGGCTAGGTCCTAGGACTCCAAAGATTGGTTTGATGTTACCCCTGTACATTTGGTCTTGCCAATCTGACAAATTACGGGGACCTAACAGGACTTCAGCAGCGCAGAGAGGTAGTGCTCACACAATGCAAAGCTGTAGCAACACAATGGCTTCAGGAGGACAGTGTAAAGCAGCAACCAAGGGAGTTTCAGTGATGAGATGCAGCCTAACTTGTCTGTCAAGGATTGGGCAAGATTCTTTCAGTTGCTTACTTCTCGGCAACTGAGCTGCAGTACAGCAGTTAGGAGTGGCAATACTATGGGCAGCATGATGCTACAAGTTGAGAGGGAGCTGCAGTACAGATGTGGCGGTGTCGGTGGCCGTGACATGGGAAGCAGTACAGGGAGCAGCAGCGCAGTGGATGGAGGGCAGCAGGCCAAGCATCAGTAGTGCAAAGACCAATGACAAGATCTTGTGATACATGGTGTGGATGTATTGCTAGAGCACACTCCGTGCTAAGAGGGAGTGTTGAGATTTTGTGTATTGGGGTAGCATCGGGTCTGCTCTAGCCCTGAAACTTTGTGGAGGGGCTAAAAAACACATCACTTCCAAAACCCAGAAAGCGTTTGGAGAAATTTCATCTGGGGTTGAAGTTATTCAAATAATTAAATTTTTTAATGAAGGCCCTAAGTCTAAACTTAGGAAATTAGAAAAATTAAAGTGAATTAATTAAACACATGGGTTGAAATGTAAGTGACGTGGATCAAGCAGTCTTTTAATCTCAGCCGTTGATAAGATATTTACTCATGGGTCAGTTGGAGACATACACAGAGGCAGAGCTAAGGAATTGATCTGGACTTCTAGGGCAAGGTTTTCTAAGAATTTCCAGTAAGAGTTTTCTACAGAGAGAGGTAGTATTGGCTGAGGGTATGATCTGATCCCGGAGCCAAGAGTCAGCAAGAGGCAGAGGAGCAGCAATCAAGGTCAGCGCAGAGGAGCAAGGGCAGCAGCAGCAGCTACGCAGCAGCTGCACAGCGCAGAGGCTTCAGCTGCTACATAGGTGCTACAAGGGCAGCGCTGCAGCTTCATGAGGCCACTAGGGTTACACAGAGGTCTTCCAGGGCAATGTAAGGACTGCGTCACCCAGTCTGGGGTTACGCAGTCCCCTTCTGAGCAGCACAGGGGCACGCAGAGCCTAGCAGGGTTGACGCTAGGGCTTCAGGGGCAGCGCTGGGGTTTCTAGGGTCGGAATCTAGTTGAGTCTTGTATATCTCGTTTGAGGGTGTGGATCAGTTAGCCTTTTGGTCTCAGAACAACAGGTATTGTTGCAGATCTATTATTTTCTCTGTCGGATTAACCAGTTGGGTGCCCAGATTTGTTGTACTCAGATTCTACATAATAATAATAAACCCTCATATTTGCTGCACCGGTTTTCCCACATTGAGTTTTTCCGGGGACTATTGTCCGAAAAATCTGTGTGTCACTTTGTTTGAATGAGTGTATTATTCAATAAATGATCTACATATGTGTAGGCTTGTTAATTTTGGGCAACTAGGTCCAAACTCCATGTTGTACTGCTCAGATGATGATGCCAATATTTTTATTGGATTCCTCTTTCGGGGAGGTGCAAGATTGATCTAAAGATCATCTTGATCGAATGAGCAGAACATTTATTTTCAATTTATTCCACTTATGTGCAAGGTCGGCCAAAATTGTAATGTAGGCTTGAGAGCCCAACAGAGGTGTCACACACCCTCACAGATGGATATAAATTAGAGAGACTTGGAGGTCATTTCATCATCAACTCATCACACACTTCTCTCTTGTGTTTGATTGGTTCGATCACTTTTGGAGGCACTTTCTTCTCACACGTGTGGAGCAGCAGCTAGGGCTTTTTGGTGCAGATCTGTCTAGGGCTTCAACGCAGGTTTGACCAGTGTTGACTTTGGTCAACGCTTCTGTTGATCTCCAAACTTCACCAAAAGTCCGATTTTTGAAGGCCGCATTGATTGGCACACATACCGAGGCTAAACGTTGACTTTGACCTTCCTACGTTGACTTTTTGCTGCTATTGTTTTGCATTAACTTGACAGCATTGACTTTTGTTGACTTTGGGTTGACTTTATGGAGTTGTCTTAAGGGTTGTGTGACACATTTGGTTGGCTGACCTAAAGAAGACTTTGCTGGTTGAAGCACCCTGTTGACTGTCGTAATACCACCATTCTTCATCTCAGTTTGACAAAAGATAAGTATATTATTGGCGTGTCTTCCGTCGATCTATTGGTATGTTCTATCAGCATTTTACTTTCATGTTTATGTGAATGCTATTTGGTATCAGGCCCTAGAAGTTTGAAGTAAATTTGCATCAAGCAAAGAACACTTTCAAAATTTTACATGGTATCAGAGTTAAGGTGAAGACAAAGCCCAAGCTTGTGTTGAGAGAAATCACCGAAGAAGTAGCATTTGTCAAGGACCCATGGGTACCTCAAATTATAATGGCTTCAACGCTGATGATAAGTTGACGGACAAGTCTGACTATCATGCTTGGAAGATGTCTTTGGACTTGGTCTTGGAAGATCAAGATGTCTTTGGACTTGGTCTTGGAATATCAAGATGTCATGGACCATGTGCAAGGAAAAATACAAGAGCCTCCATCAATTGCTCCTGCTGCCACAAAGACGAAGTATAGAAAAGGGGAAATCAAAGCTAAGCTGATTATCTAGGATTCCATCCATAAAATTCTGGTTGCTTACATCTCTGAGCTGGGCACATCTAAAGAGATGTATGATAAGTTGGTCAACATGTTCACGGCTAACAATGCAAATCAAGTTCTTTTCTTTAATAACTGATTGAAGAATCTCAAGAAAGGCAAGGATGAATCCGTTCAATCCTATTTTCTGAAGTTGACCGAAATCAGGAATAACCTTCTTGCTATTGGGGAAACAATATCTGATCAAGAAATGGTTCTCATTGCACTTGGAAGTCTCCCCCCTGAATGACATGTATTCAGTACTACCATTCTCAATAATAATGTGATTCCTGATTTTGATGAAGTATTGTCGAGATGCACTCAAGAGGAGGCAAGAATGATGGAATATGAAAATGAAGGTAATGTTGCCTTCACTGCTCGTACTAAGAAAAAGAACAATGGTGGTCTGAGGAACCATGGAAGAGTAGGGGCCAAAGGAAAGAAAGGAAGATGTTACACATGTAACAAGTTTGGCCACTATGCTAGAGAATGCCCTAATAGAAGGGATTCTCCAAGGGATGATGACAACAACAACGGGGGGAATGGCAATCAAAGGAACAACAGGTTCAAAGGAAAGAAGGCTCCCTTTGGTCGTAATGGAAATGGGCAACCTTTCAAAAGGTCAAGAAATTCCAGGTATAATGAATCTAATGTTGTTGAAAATAAAAGAAATGAATTCATTCTTGTATCTGCCCTCTCTGCTGCATCTCCACCCGACACCCTAGATGTTTGGTTGATTGATAGTGGTGCTTCAAGGCACCTCACTGGTTTTAAAGAAGCCCTCTCTGATTTGATTGAGAAGGATACTAATCTGCAAATTATCCTTAGAGATAATGCCACCAATCCCATGAAAGGGACATGGACTCTAACCCTCCATTGATCTCAAGGTCAAGTCCTTCATTTGCAATATGTATAGTATGTACCTAATTTGAAGAACAACCTTGTGTCTATTTCGGCCATGGAAAACAAAGGATTCAAGGTGGCATTCATTGATGGAAAGGTACGCATCTGGGAGAAGAGCTTCAAAGAAGCTCTCACGATTGTTTTTAGAGTTGATACAGTCTACCAGGTTGGAGGAAGTCCATTGAGGGCTATGACATGTGATACAATTTGTCAAACTGAATTATGGCACCGGAGGTTTGGACACCTTCATTACAAAGCCCTTCCCGAAGCAAGGAAGGTGGTGACAGGGATGCTCGAATTCAAAAATGATCATGAAGGTGTATGTCAGGGTTGTGTTGAAGGAAAGCATACAAGGGGACCTTTCCCCTCAACTGTCACAAAGACATCTGATGTCTTGCAATTGATATATTTTGACTTATTTGGTATGTTGCCGGTGACATCCTTGGGAGGATGTTCTTATTATATGACGTTTATAGATGACTTCTCTTGCAAGACCTGGATATATTTCTTGAAGAAGAAGGACGAAGCATTCAAATGGTTTCGTACCTTCAAGGCCTTGGTGGAAAATCAAACAAGAAAGAAGATCAAGATTTTGAGGACCGATAATGGCACCGAATATGAGTCAAACAAGTTCAATGACTTTTGCAGAGAAGCTGGCATTAAGAGGAAGACCACAACCATGTATACTCCTGAGCAAAATGGTGTTGCTGAAAGAAAGAATAGGACCATTGTGGAAGCTTCCCGTGCCATGCTATGTGACCAAGGTCTTCTGAAGTTTCTATGGGGAGAAGCTGCGAACACTACTGTGTACGTACAAAATCGATGCCCGCATTCCACTCTGGACTAAAAAAACTCCCCAAGAAGTCTTATCTGGTAAGAAACCTGATGTTTCTCATCTTAGAGTTTTTGGTTGTCATGTTTAATTTCATGTGCCGAAAGAGAAGAGAAGCAAGTTGGATGCTTCTGGAAAGAAGGGAATGTTTGTGGGCTACAGTGAAACTTTGAAGGCATATAGAATCTATGTGCCTAGTCAAAGAGAACTGGAGATATGCCCCGATGTCACCTTCGATGAAGATGCTTTCCTCAGGAAAGTGATAAATCTTCCTAGCTCCAAGGAAGACAATGATGAAAAAACAAGGAAGCAGGAAGAGCCGAAGGATGAGATGATGCTCGATGTTGAAGGACCGATGGACCCTATTAATCCACCTCCTTCAATGAAGAGAAGACCCTCATGGCTCAGGGATACTCTCGAGGATGTCGAGAGACATATGGCCCCAAGGGGGACATTCCGTGAAAGCAAGAAGCCGAATAGATACCAAGGGTATCTAGCAGCCATGAGTACAATCGTACAATCTGAGCCTGGATCATTTGAAGAAGTTGTAAAGTATCAAGTTTGGAAGGATGCTATGCATGAAGAGTACGAGTCCATTATGAAGAATGATGTCTAGGATATGGTCCCGAGACCGGAGGACAAAGCTATTGTCACCTCGAAATGGCTCTATAAGATCAAGCATGGATCTGCTGGTAGTGCTGAAAAGTACAAGGCAAGATTCGTTGCTCGAGGCTTCTCTCAAAAGGAAGGCATAGATTATGATGATATATTTGCACCTGTGGCCCGCTATAGCACCATCCGATTTATTATTGCCCTTGTTGCCACGCAAGGATAGAGTCTACATCAGATGGATGTGAAGACCGCTTTTCTGCATGGTTTGATAAAGGAAGAGGTGTATGTGGTGCAACCTCTGGGTTTCGGCGTCCAGGATAGAGACTCTCATGTATGGAGGTTGAAGAAAGCCCTCTATGGGTTGAAGCAAGCCCCCAGGGCTTGGTACGAGAGGATAGATAGCTACTTGATGAAGCTGGGCTTCACTCGAAGTAATGTTGATCCGAACCTTTACTTCAAGGTTGATAGAGAAAAGCCTCTCATTCTGGATCTCTATGTGGACAATCTCTTCCTGATAGGTGCTGACCCTCTCATTCATCAGTGTAAGAGGGAGCTCGCTTCCGAGTTCGAGATGAAAGACCTAGGACTGATGCATTACTTCCTAGGTCTAGAGGTCTGGCAGAGACCTGGCGATATTTTCCTCTCTCATGGAAAATATATTGTGAAGCTGCTGGAGAGATTTGGTGTGGTGGACTGTAAGTCCATGTCGACACCGATGGAACTCAACTTCAAGAAGTTGTGTGGAAATGTTGTTGGGCCCACATTGGGAAATCCTACCAAGTATTGTCAACTCGTAGGAGCATTGATGTTCATAGTGAACTCTCGTCTGGACATATGTTTTGTAGTGAACACTTTGAGTCAACACATGGTTGATCCTCATCACATTCACTGGGTTGGTGCCAAGAACCTCTTGAGATATCTTCGGGGCACGATAAACCATGGGCTGAGATACACCGCCGGGAGTTTGAGACTCCATGGATATACTGATGCCAATTGGGCTGGCAGTGTGGTGGATCACAAGAACACATCTGGATGACGCTTCACACTTGGTTCTGCTTCGATATCCTGGATGAGCAGGAAGTAGAAGTTGGTGGCTTTGAGCACCGCTAAGGCCGAATACATTGCAGCAACTATGGCATGTTGTGAAGCTATTTGGTTGTGAAATCTCTTCAGTGAGCTCTTCGTGCATGTGCTAGATACCACCATTATCCTTTGTGATAACCAGAGTGGGATTCATTTGTCAGAGAATCTCGTGTTACAAGATCGATCCAAGCATATTGATATCAGGTACCATTTTATCTAGGATATGGTACAGCGAGACACCGTAAGGCTCGATCATATAGGAATTGATGAGCAGGGCACGGATATTCTCACTAAGCCCTTAGGGAAGGTCAAGTTCCTAACCTTTCGTGAGAATCTTGGAATCATGGAACGACCCTATTCTGAGGGTCCTGTTGGACAATGAGATCTAGGAGCTCCAGGGGGCTTTCAGGATAGCTTCTTGGAGCTATAAGCAACCACAGGGCTAGGCTTGCCGAACCTTGTTGGTGTGCTTCCGCCCCACCGTGATGATATTGAGTTGGTTCACTTCTCTTTGATCTCTGCCCCGTATGCATCCTACCCATGGAGTTTCAGACTCATGGGAAGTACCTCTCATCTTGGCCAATGAGGTGGGAAATGTGGATAAAGACCGATAGCAAGACTGATGGATGCATTGGAGATTTCCGTACTCTCTATGTCTAGGATGGCACGTGTCCAACCACTTGAACCACTTGATCTGGGATCAATTCTAGTGAGGTTTCGGATCTCCAACTGACTTCGGGTAAGTATATGACTCTTTTGAGTCCAAGTGAGGTTTTGGACCTCCTGGACCTCCAACTAACTTCGAGTTAGTATGAGACTCCTTTGAGTCCTATAGAGGTTTCAGACCTCTGAGCTGACTTCGGGCCAGTCGGGAGTGATGTCTTTGTGACTCACCATTTGAAATAAAGACGCTGGCAAAGCAAGTTACGACAGGATGACGCACGATGTTTGGATGGCACTGGTGGATGGAGTTCTCCCTAGTTGAGAGGGAGTGTTAATTTTGGGCAACTAGGTCCAAACTCCATGTTGTACTGCTTAGATGATGATGCCAATATTTTTATTGGATTCCTCTTTTGGGGAGGTGCAAGATTGATCTAAAGATCATCTTGATCGGATGAGCAGAACATTTATTTTGAATTTATTCCACTTATGTGCAAGGTCGGCCAGAATTGTAATGTAGGCTTGAGAGCCCAACAGATGTGGCACACACCCTCAAAGATAGATATAAATTGGAGAGAATTGGAGGTCACTTCATCATCAATTCATCACACACTTCTCTCTTGTGTTTGATTGGTTCGATTACTTTTGGAGGCACTTTCTTCTCACACGTGTGGAGCAGCAGCTAGGGATTTTTGGTGCAGATCTGTCTAGGGCTTCAACGCAGGTTTGACTAATGTTGACTTTGGTCAACGCTTGGTTTGTTGACCTCCAAACTTCACCAAAAGTCTGATTTCTGAAGGTCGCATTGATTGGCACACATACTGAGGCTGAACATTGACTTTGACCTTGTTGCGTTGACTTTTTGTTGTTGTTGTTTTGCATTGACTAGACAATGTTGACTTTCGTTGACTTTGGGTTGACTTTATGGAGTTGTGTTGAGGGTTGTGTGACACATTTGGTTGGCTGACCTAAAGAAGACTTTGCTGGTTGAGGCATCCTGTTGACTGCCATATCGCCACCATTCTTCATCTCTGTTTGACAAAATATAAGTATATTATTGGCTTGTCTTCCGTCGATCTATTGGTATGTTCTATCAACATTTTACTTTCATGTTTATGTGATTCCTATTTGGTATCGGGCCCTAGAAGTTTGAAGTAAATTTGCATCAAGCATAGAACACTTTCAAAAATTTACAAGGCTGTTAGTAGTGTTTACTTCGGTATTTTCTGAATAATTTCTGGAAATAACTTGCATAATTTAATCACAAGTAGGAGAAGTAAACCATGATACTGCAATAGGATTTCTGCATTAATGTATTCATATATTTTCACAATGCTTTGGCTAAAATTTTTGATGACCCATCAAAATTTCGTAGGAAAACCCTGCCCCAGTACGCTACAGGTCATTGCCCTGCATGTACCCTCCCCCTCTAGCTTGGCCCCTGGGTCCATTATTGTTCTTCAGCTGACAAAATGTAATATTCCTAATTAGCACCGCTAATTGGAATATTTGATTTTTGTATAGTTTTGCCGACTATAGTTGATTAATAAATAAAAGTGAGAAAAGGAGTCTAACTCACTTAAATAAAATAAAGTGTTTCCCTAGTAGAGGCAACGTTGTAACTTAAAGAGGAAAGCCTTGGGGGTCCACACACACATGAGAGAGGCCTCACATAGACTCCTAAGGTAACTGCGCAGGTCAAAGAGGAACTCAAGGACGCAGTTAGGGTTTTGAGGGAGCTAGCACTATAAAAGGTGGGGATTTCACTCCATTTGGTATTATTGATATGTTATTGATATTGAGAGCTAGACTTCTGTCTACTTCAGCACGCCGGTTGTTTAGTCGGTCTGCAGCACTGTTTAGTGCGAACTGAGTGTCTCCGGTCGGAGATCTCACCCTTGGCTCCGGGGGACTTCGAGTGCCTGCTCGAGCAAGGTATTTCCTTCAGTTTCTATAGGTGGTTTGCGGTGGATTTTCGGGTGGACGTTGCAGAGGAGTTGGTCTCTTGGAGTGACTGCGCAGTCCAGGAGAGAGGACGCAGTTTCAGCAGGGAGGACGCAGTCTTTGTTGAGCAGCGTTGTTGTGTGGTGATTTGGCAGTGGGTTCAGCGTTTTTCAGCCTCGAGGAGGTTGCCATTTCAGCCGGAGGTTTTGCAGGAGGATTCAGGCCCTTTTCTCAGCGTGTTCCTTGAGCTTCTGCGCTGTTCCTGGAGGCACAGCGTTTTTGTAGGAGGAGGGTTTCTGAGGGTGATTTTCGGAGGTGGTCCGTTTGGTCTATGATTTCTGGGTTTTGTCCGGCGCAGCGAGTACAGGTGATCTGTAGATTTTTAGCTCATTCCGGCGAGGGGATCAACCTCTAGTTCCAGTTCTTTCCAGGAGCAGCAGTTTACGGCAGTTTCTTCCAGCAGCTGGGAAGCAGTTTCTGTAGTAGCCATTTCCTGTTTCTGAGAGGGTTCTTCACTTGCCTGGTGCAAGGATAGGTGCTCTGATTCTGATTATCCATTGTACCCATTTATATTCTCAGATTAATAAAATGGCTTAGCATTTCTGGAATTTTATGTGTACTTGCTCTATATTCTGTTTCCGGCATTTTTCTATATAGTTGTATGCTTGTATTGCGGCCTATTTCCCGTTGGGGATATTACAGTGGTATCAGAGCATAATTCTGGCTCAGCCTGTGGTCTATGACATTGGGAAAGAGATCATACAGAGGTTTGCTGGAATTTTGGAGAGCAATAGCAGTTGCAGTACCAAAAACGCAATTGGAAAAAGGGCCAAAATATAAAGGGTCAAATTTTGAAGTTTGGAATTAGAAGAAACGTTTTCTGGGTTTTTTTGGGTTTTGGGCAAGGATCACCTTCCCAAATTCCTGGAATTTTCTGAGTAGTTTTCAGTGGGTAAGTCAGAGGTCGAAGTTAAGCAGCAGTATGGTTTTTCAGCAGCCGTGCAGTTTCTGAGGAGCCTGTGAGGGACACAGAGCAGCGGAACCCAATGGCAGATGATGAGAGGAGATTTAGAGAAACGCTCCTCCATCACATACAGGAGATATCACAGAGGCTCACAGCCGTAGAGGTCGGACAGATTGAAACCCCTAGGGTTTTTCAGATTGGTGAAGGATCGGGTATGTCTCACCACGTGCCAGTGCATGATGCTATCCCCATTGTGGCATCTCATGCACCCACGCGATCCACTATGCCCACATTCTTGCCAGAGGACGCAGGGGCAGGAGTACAAAGGGGTGCCCAGAGGGATATTCCAGCACCCACGCGATCTACCATGCCTACCTTCCTGCCAGAGGGCGCAGGGACAGCAGTACAGCGAAAGATAGATCTGGGTCGGATGGCTGACCTTTTCACAGAGTACCAGGCTTACAGACCGGCGTTCATGGATTCTATCACCTTCAGAGACTATATCCAGGTCCAGTATGGCATTAGACCCCGCGATCATCACCGGGGGCACCGACGTCATCATGATGGGGACTATTACCGCACAGCTAGCAGATTCCATCTACCGACATTTGACGAGTCATCCAGGCGCTCAGAAAAAGCTTGGGTGGGCAAGTTGGATACCTCTTTCCAGCTTGACCGAGTATCGGAGAGGGAAACCATTAAAATGGTTACCTCGCACTTGGAGGATGAGGGCACACAGGATTGCAGGGAGTCTGAGGTTACACCTAGTGTGACACAGGATTCACCCTCATTGGAGACCTCCTCGGCTGTGTCGGTTGATGTGGTAGTGGAGAAGGTAGAGCCTACCCCAGTAGAGCCATCCATTGAGGTGATGACCGGAGTCGCGTCCGAGTCTTCGGGTGGTAGCAGCACACAGATGGGTGCAGTGTCAGGAGATGTATCCACCTTTGATGAGGCACTAGCAGGTACAAAGGTATTGGATGATGGTCGCAGACAGCGGTATCATCGGCTTCGGGCGGACCTTCGAGTTTTGAGAGAGAAGGCCACGTCAGTACGGGAGGCCATTTTGTTGCAGGACCAGGAGCTGGAGGGTATGAGAGTGACTTGTGCCAAGTCGGCGGCCAAGTTGGTCCGCATTGGGGAATGACTGGATTCCCTGATGGTACAATCAGAGAGCACGTTGGAGCGTTAGATCATTCCCCTTCAGGCATGCATGGATGGGACTAGCAATGTTGTTGGGTCATCTCTTCCCGTTGGAGAGAGAGAGGCAGAGCCACCTAGTCAGATCTCATATGTTGACTTGGATAGCGGTATGAGACGATCAGAGTTGCACAGGGTACAGCATCCATATGTTGAGGTTGGATGGAGAGAGATTTTGAGTTGGTACTCGGTGGAGCGGGCTATGGAGATGGTGATGGATCCGAGTGTAGTTCAGCAGGAGTTCCTAGGTGTTGGGCATACAGGGACCCCAGACTGGCATTGGGATCCAGGTGGGATCACCTATCATTTCCCAGGCAGGTCAGTTGACTATGTCTTGGAAGATACAGTTGGCGTAGTAGCAGAGCATGCGTATTCGCTAGGGGAGTGTCGGTCAGCTTCAGTGGCCAACCAGTTTATGAGCAGACACCCTAGGTTGTCTTGGTATGACACCCATATACGGGATCTCGGGGTGGTCAACATACCTTGGCAGGAGCTTGTCGGAGGAGGTGACATTGGCAGGCCACCAGATGGCGCCTTGTATGGGGCCAAGGATTCTTCACCTTTGTGTGGGGCACAGAGGACGCAGCAGAGCCGAGCAGTGGTGGTAACACTACTGACACTTAGGGAGATTCACTTCTCGGACCCCTTGAGGAGGATTTGGAGTGATGATCCTTTCATCGGCAGGTATAGTGATACGACGGTGGAGACGATGTTACCGATTGGTGGTAGTCGGACCTGTAGAGGCACAGCTCTAGGACATCACATCCAGGGGTGTGTGGGAGCCTCTAGCATTGAGCGGTGGATTGCCGGTGGACATGGAGTAGCATGGTGGTGTACCATAGTGTGTGGGACTGCATTGTGGAGTAGGGGTATCCTACATCACATTGAGAGCATGCGAAGAGTGACCGATGCCTGGACACAGTCAGGGCACGAGATGGTGCAGGGTGCTACAGCAGTAGCACACGGTATCCAGCAGCATACCGAGGTATGTCTCAGTGTGCAGTGGCATGTTGAGGAGTATAGGGATGATCAGTGGTATGCGAGGGCACACGGTACTACACAGCAGGGTCTTAGAGCATTGCTTCCAGAGAGACTCATGGACAGGGACATCGGGCTTACCTTTGAGAGTAGTTCACCCAGGATCGATGGAGAGACAGAGGAGCGATACTTGGCAGTATCTGTGGGGACTCACACACCTGACTCGCTTCGACATCACTCACAGGTACAGTTGATTATGTTTTTGACCTTTGGCACTTTGGGTGTGAGCAGCAGGGTACGCAAGGTTCACCCAAGATATTTGGATGACACTCAGTACACTAGGCGAGAGACTTCTCAGCAGTGGCACTGGGTTGGTGTGCTAGTTGACAGCCACATGTTGGAGGATGAGATGATCTTTTGCAGAGGTGGTGCATCAGTCATCACTGAGCCTACGCTTGGGGAGCAGGTCATGAGGGATACATGCATCATTTTCCCCTCAAGGCATGTCGAGATCATGCATGAGCAGAGGATACGGGGTACAGCAGAGGTAGTATCCCAGGATGTGTCTGGGCTCCAGACACTGTATCGACACTTTGTCGAGAGGGTGGATGGCATGTTCGATGCAGATGAGATGGCGGAGGTAGAACAGGAGGGCATTCCTTCTGTATGCCAGGGTGAGGACTCCTTTTCACATGAGTCCATAGGATCAGTTGAGATCGCTTCTGGGGAGCGAGGACAGTCATGCATGGATGGTGACAGTAGATCGGAGCTATATTCTAGTGTCCAGGGTGAGCAGTCATGGGACTCTGCGAGAGATACTCTGGGTGAAGAGTCACTTGTGACAATTCAGCTAGAGCAGCAGGTGATGGAGCCTGAGTCGACAGAGGAGGGCACTACTCACATCGGGCATGATATTCCTTTGAGAGAGAGCCAGATGGGCACTCACATCGAGTCTGTGGTGGAGATGCAACTAACCGCAGAGTCAGTCATTGAGGAGGAGCAGTCAATTGCATTGACATCGAGTACTGTGACAGCAGCTACAGATCCATATCCTCTGGAGATGTTGGAGGTAGATGTGATAGTTTGGCAGTGGGAGATGATTACGGGTTGGCTGCAACCTTCCAGGCATGTTCCACATGCAGTGGTTGTTGCTACATTAGATGCTTCCTCCAGGATGGATTGGCGGGAGATCATGAGTTGGTACCCTCTTGATGGTACGGTACTCTTCATAGGGAGCACAGCGGAGCAGGGGCCCTTGGACATAGTAGATGTTACAGATCCCAGTTGGCAGGAGGGCGCCGATTCTCATTACTTCAGGACTCCTTCCCAATGTCAGGAGAGCAAGGTCAGCATGGGATTGAGTCAGGACATGGATTGGAGAGAGGTGATGAGTTGGTATGCAGTTGGAGAGGCAGCATATGCAGTCACAGGTACATCACAGCAGGAGCCCGAGAGCATGGATGCTTATTGGTGGTCTTCACCTCTTAGAGCATTAGTCATAGCCAGAGGCAGTGCACAGTCCGAGCTGTGGGACTTGGGCGATTATTGGCCACGGTGGCGATGGGATCCGGGAGGATTATTGGTTGGCTGGTACTGTGAGAGGTCACTTTGGGATCCTGGCGTTGAGATATCCCTTCGTATCAGAGTGATGCAGGAGACAGAGAGGTTTCAGTGGGACCCAGGCACATTTTGCAGTATCGGTGGGGAGCATCAGCTAGAGAGTAGGCTTGTTCGAGCATTGCTTGAGAACAAGCAATTTTTGCCGGATGAGGATGCCACTTGGGAGAGCGAGCAGACTTTACAGCATCCATCACTTCAGTAGCTTGAGGACAAGCAACGTTTTGCCGGGGGAGACTGTAATATTCCTAATTAGCACCGCTAATTGGAATATTTGATTTTTGTATAGTTTTGCCGACTATAGTTAATTAATAAATAAAAGTGAGAAAAGGGGTCTAACTCACTTAAATAAAACAAAGTGTTTCCCTAGTAGAGGCAACGTTGTAACTTAAAGGGGAAAGCCTTGGGGGTCCACACACACATGAGAGAGGCCTCACATAGACTCCTAAGGTAACTGCGCAGGTCAAGGAGGAACTCAAGGACGCAGTTAGGGTTTTGAGGGAGCTAGCACTATAAAAGGTGGGGGTTTCACTCCATTTGGCATTATTGATATGTTATTGATATTGAGAGCTAGACTTATGTCTACTTCAGCACGCCGGTTGTTTAGTCGGTCTGCAGCACTGTTTAGTGCGAACTGAGTGTCTCCGGTCGGAGATCTCACCCTTGGCTCCGGGGGACTTCGAGTGCCTGCTCGAGCAAGGTATTTCCTTCAGTTTCTATAGGTGGTTTGCAGTGGATTTCTAGTGGACGGTTTGCAGAGGAGTTGGTCTCTTGGAGTGACTGCGCAGTCCAGGAGAGAGGACGCAGCTTCAGCAGGGAGGACGCAGTCTTTGTTGAGCAGCGTTGTTGTGTGGTGATTTGGCAGTGGTTTCAGCGTTTTTCAGCCTCGAGGAGGTTGCCATTTCAGCTGGAGGTTTTGCAGGAGGATTCAGGCCCTTTTCTCAGCGTGTTCCTTGAGCTTCTGCGCTGTTCCTGGAGGCACAACGTTTTTGTAGGAGGAGGGTTTCTGGGGGTGATTTTCGGAGGTGGTCCGTTTGGTCTATGATTTCTGGGTTTTGTCCGGAGCAGCGAGTACAGGTGATCTGTAGATTTTTAGCTCATTCCAGCGAGGGGATCAGCCTCTAGCTCCAGTTCTTTCCAGGAGCAACAGTTTACGGCAGTTTCTTCCAGCAGCTGGGAAGCAGTTTCTGTAGTAGCCATTTCCTGTTTCTGAGAGGGTTCTTCACTTGCCTGGTGCAAGGATAGGTGCTCTTATTCTGTTTATCCATTGTACCCATTTATATTCTCAGATTAATAAAATGGCTTAGCATTTCTAGAATTTTATGTGTACTTGCTCAAACTTCTCGGGTTCCGTATTTTGTATGCTAGATTCAGTTGTTTACTGTATTTGCATTATTTTCTGCTAGATATTAGCACAAAACTCATTGAAGGTGAGAGCATCCCCAAAATCCCGCCCATAGGACTGATAATGTTAGGGTTGGATGCATTGCATGACAATTTTCACATTAGAACTAATTTCATATGATATTTCTCATGGTAGATTAGATGCATTTAGATTAAAATTTGCATATTTTATTTTCTGTTGATTTTACGGCCTAACACCAAGCATGGGTAATCAATGATCATAAGACACCGTACAAACATGTTTCCCTGTAATATCCGTCAAGGGAAATAGATAGCAATACAAGCATACGACAATATAGAAAATGTCGGAAATAGAACATAAAGCAAATGCCAAATACACATAAAAATGCCGGGAATGCTAAGCCATTTTATTAATCTGAGAATATAATGAGATACAATGGATAATCAGATAAATGCACCTATCCTTGCACAAGGCAAGTGAAGAACCCTCTCAGAAAAACAGGAAATGGCTGCTACAAGAAACTGCGTCCCAGCGGCTGGAAGAAACTGCCGTAAATTACTGCTGCTAGAATGGACTGGAACTAGGGGCTGATCCCCTTGTCGGAATGAGGTAAAAATCTGTAGAACACCTGAACTCACCACCCCGGACAAAACCCAGAAACCATATAGAAAATGGTCAGCCTCCGAAAATCACCAAGGGAACCCTCCTCAAGGAATTACGCTGTCCCTCCAGGCTCAGCGCAGATGCCAAATGAAGATCTTTGAAATAGACCTGACTCACTGAAGGAAATCTCCAACGATAAAAGCGAATCTCCGACCACCGGATCTCCTTGAATCTCTGTGAGAAAAACCGCAACAAAACACCAAAACGAAGCTGCGTCCTCTCTCCCAGGGACTGCGCAGTCACCAACAGAAGCCCAGCTCCACCGCAAACAAACAACCAAATCTCTCGCAAAAGACTGAAGAAAAACCTTGCTCGAGCAGGCACTCGAAGTCCCCCGGGGCTAAGGGCGAGATCTCCGACCGGAGACACTCAACGCACTAAACAGTGCTGCAGACAAGCTAAACAGCCAGCATGCTCAAGAAGACAAAAGTCTAGCTCAAATATCATCAACAACAAGAATGCCAAATGAGATGGCTCTCCCACCTTTTATAACGCTGGTTTCCCTCCAAAACCAACGTAGTCTCTCTCTCCTCCACGTGGTGTGTGGCCCCCCTTGGCTCCCCCCTTAAGTTACAACGTAGTGCTACTAGGAAGGTGTTTTATTCCACTAAAGTGAGTTAGACCCCCTTTTACTCACTTTTTTATTTATCTACAAACCACATATGGCAAAACAATACAAAGTCGAATATTCCAATTAGTTGTCGCTAATTAGGAATATTACAGTCCCCCCTGGCAAAATGTTGCTTGCCTTCAAGCAACTGAAGTGATGGATGCTGCAAAATCTGCTCGCTCTCCCAAGTGGCATCCTCATCCGACAAAAATTGCTTGTCCTCAAGCAACGCTTGAACAAGCCTCCTCTCTAGCTGATGCTCCCTACCGATACTGCAAAATGTGCCTGGGTCCCACTGAAACCTCTCTGACCTCTGCATCACCCTGATACAAAGGGATATCTCAATGCCAAGATCCCAAAGTGACCTCTCACAGTACCAGCCAACCAATAATCCTCCCGGATCCCATCGCCACCGCGGCCAATAATCGCACAAGTCCCACGGCTCGGACTGTGCACTGTCTCTGGCTATGACCAATGCTCTAAGAGGTGAAGACCACCAACAAGCATCAATGCTCCCGGGCTCCTGCTGCACTGTACTTGTAGCTGCATATGCTACCCCTCCAACTGCATACCAACTCATCCCCTCTCTCCAATCCAAGTTGTGACTCAATCCCATGTTGATCCTTCTCTCCTGAAATCGGGATGGAGTGCTGAAGAAATGATGTCCTGTGCCACCTTGCCAGCTGGAATCTATAACCTCTGTTATGTCCCAGGGCCCCTGCTCGACTGTACTCCCTACAAATAATACCGTACCATCTAGAGGGTACCAACTCATGATCTCCCGCCAGTCCATCCTGGAAGAAGAATCCAATGTAGCAATAACAACGGCATATGGAACACGCTTGAAGTGTTGCCGCCAACCCGTAATCAACTCCCATTGCTCTGCCCTGTCGGCCAATGAAAGCTGCCTATAGAAGGAAGCCCCTCTCTCTATAATGGGCCAAAGTGGGCAAGGTATGCTACAAGCTCCATCGATGTACTCCTGGAGAGTGCTACCCACTAAAAACACTACAGCTCTGCTGACTATGAGTACATCTATCTGCGCCTCATCCTTGTGTCAACCCACAGATGGATGCTCCACCATATTCAACAGCTCCTGTTGTCTACTAGCCTCCTGCGGAACAATCCCATCAACCTCCAACACCTCCAGAGGATATGGATCTGCAACTGCTGTCACCATACTCGATGTCAATGCATCTGACTGTTCTCGCTCCCCGGAAGCGACCTCCACTGATCCTATGGACTCATATGAAGAAGAGTCCTCACCCTGGCATACAGAAGGAATGCCCTCCTGTTTTACCTCTGCCACCTCATCTGCACTGAATATGCCATCCACCCTCTCGATGAAGTGTAGGTACAATGTGTGGAGTCCAGACGTATGCCGGGATGCTACCTCTGCTGAACCCAGTATCCTCTGCTCATGCATGATCTCAACATGCCCCGAGGGAAAAATGATGCATGTCTCCCTCATGACCTGCTCCCCAAGCGTAGGCCCAACAATGACTGATGTGCCACCACTGCAGAGGATCATCTCATCCCCTAACCTGTGGCTGTCAACTAGCGCTCCAACCCAATGCCACTGCTGAGAAGTCTTTCCCCTAGTGTGCTGAGTGTCATCCAAATATCTTGGGTGAGCCTCGCGTACCCCGCTGCTCATGCCCAAAGTGCCAAAGGACAACAACAAAATCGGATGTGCCAGTGAGTGATGTAGAAGAGAGGCAAGTGTATGAGTCTCCACAGATACAGCCAAGTATCGCTCATCCATCTCCCCATCGATCCTGGGTGAACTACTCCCAAAGGTGAGCTCGGTGTCCCTGTCCATGAGTCTCCCTAGCGGCAATGCTCTAAGATCCTGCTGTGCAGCACTGTATGCCCTCGTATACCACCGATCATCCATGTACTCCTCGCCATGCCACTGCACACTGAGGTATACCCCTGTATACTGCTGGATACCCCATGCTACTGTTGTACCACCCAGTACCGTCTCGTGCCCTGACTGCGTCCAGGCATCGGTCACTCTTCGCGAGCTCTCAATGTGATGTAGGACACTCCTACTCCACAATGCAGTCCCACACACTACGGTAGTACACCATGCAACTCCATGTCCACTAGCAGTCCACTGATCAATGCTAGAGGCTCCCACACATCCTTGGATGTGATGACCTAGAGCTATGCCCCTACCTTTCGGACTACCACCAATCGATATCATCGTCTCCACCGTCGCACCACTATACCTGCCGACGAATGGAACATCACTCCAAACCCTCCTCAAGGGGTCCGAGAAGTGAATCTCCCTGGGTGTCGGTAGTGTTACAACCACTACTCAGCTCCGCTGCGTCCTCTGTGCCCCACACAAAGGTGAAGAATCCTTGGCCCCATACAAGGTGCCATCTGGTGGCCTGCCAATGCCACCTCCTCCGACAAGCTCCTGCCAAGGTGTGCTAACCACCCCGTGATCTCGTGTATGAATGTCATGCCAAGACAACCTAGGGAGTCTGCCCATAAACTGGTTGGCCACTGGAGGTGACCGAAACTGCACATGCTCTACTGCTAGGCCAACTGTACTCTCCAAGACATAGTCAGCCGACCTGCCTGGGAAACGATAGGTGATCCCACCTGGATCCCAATGCCAATCTGGGTTCCTGTATTCCCCATGCATAGAAACTCCTGCTGAGGTACACTCGGATCCATCACTATCTCCATAGCCTGCTTCACCGAGTACCAACTCAAAATCTCTCGCCATCCAACCTCAACATGTGGATGTTGTACCCTGTGCAACTCTAATCGTCTCATACCGCTATCCAAGTCAACATATGAGATCTGACTAGGTCGCTCTGCCTCTCTCTCTCCAATGGGAAGAGATGACCCAACAACACTGCTAGTCCCATCCATGCATGCCTAAAGGGAAATGATCTGACACTCCAACGTGCCCTCTGATTGTACCATCAGGGAATCCAGTCGTTCCCCAATGCTGGCCAACTTGGCCGTCGACTCGGCACAAGCCACTCTCATGCCCTCCAGCTCCTTGTCCTGCAACAAAATGGCCTCCCATACTGATGTGGCCTTCCCTTTTAAGACTCGAAGGTCTGTCTGAAGCCGATGATACCGCTGTCTGCGACCATCATCCAATACCTCTGTATCTCCTAGTGCCTCATCGAAAGTGGATACATCTCCTGATACCTCACCCATCTGTCGTGTGCTGCTACCACCTGAAGACTCGGACATGGCTCCAGTCATCACCTCAATGGATGGCTCTACTGGGGTAGGCTCTACCTTCTCCACTACGATATCAACCAACACGGTCAGGGAGGTCTCTAATGATGGTGAGTCCTGTGTCACACTAGGTGTATCCTCGAACTCCCTGCAATCCTGTGTGTCCTCATCCTCCAAGTGCGAGGTAACCATTTTGATGGTTTCCCCCTCCGATACTCGGTCAAGCTGGAAAGAGGTATCCAACTTCTCCACCCAAGCTTTTTCTGAATGCTTGGATGACCCGTCAAATGTCGGTAAATGGAGTCTGTCCATGGTGCGCTGTAAGCCTCCGTCATGTGAGCGCCTGTTCCCTCTGTGAAACTTGTGGGGTCTGCTGTCACGCTGGAGCTGAACAAAGTCTCTGAATGAGATAAGATCTCTGAACTCCGGCCCGTATGCCCGGTACTCTGCAAGGTAGTCTCCCATGTGGCCCGGTTCAGGCTCCTGCTGTGCTCCTGCCCTTGTGTCCTCTCCTAGGAAGGTAGGCATAGTGGATCGCGTGGGTGCATGCGATGCCATAATGGGGATAGCCTCACGCTCCGGCATATGGTGGGAAGTGCTCGACCCCTCACCAATCTGAAAACCCCTCGGGGTTTCCCGCTGCCTAACCTCCAGCGCAGTGAGTCTCTGTCCCACCGTCTCCATCTGTCTCGACAGATCCTGCATTGTTTTTAGGAGCGTTTCCTCAAATCTATTTGCACCATCATCACCTGCCATCGGCTCCTCCTGCTATGTGTCTACAGGCTCCTCATGAAATGGCACTTCTGCTCCAAAACTATACTGCGGCTTGTCTTCGGCCTCTGATTTACCCACTGAAAACTACTCATAAAATTCTAGGAACTTGGGAAGGTGATCCTTGCCCAAAACCCAGAAAAACCTCAAAAGGGTTTCTTCTAATTCCAAACTTCAAAATTTGACCCTTTGTATTTTGGCCCTTTTTCCAATTTCGTTTTTGGTACTGCAACTGCTATTGCTCTCCAAAATTCCAGCAAACCTCTGTATGATATGATCTCTTTCCCGATATCATAGACCACAGGCTGAGCCAGAACTATTCTTTGATACCACTGTAATATCCCTCAAGGGAAATAGACAACAATACAAGCATACGACAATATAGAAAATGCCGGAAATAGAACATAAAGCAAATACACATAAAAATGCCGGGAATGCTAAGCCATTTTATTAATCTGAGAATATAATGAGATACAATGGATAATCAGAATAAATGCACCTATCCTTGCACAAGACAAGTGAAGAACCCTCTCAGAAAAACAGGAAATGGCTGCTACAAGAAACTGCGTCCCAGCGGCCGGAAGAAACTGCCGTAAACTGCTGCTGCTGGAATGGATTGGAACTAGGGGCTTATCCCCTTGCCGGAATGAGCTGAAAATCTGTAGAACACCTGAACTCACCACCCCGGACAAAACCCAGAAACCATATAGAAAATGGTCAGCCTCCGAAAATCACCAAGGGAACCCTCCTCAAGGAATTACGCTGTCCCTCCAGGCTTAGCGCAGATGCCAAATGAAAGATGCTGAAATAGGGCCACAAACTCCCTGGAAAATCTCCCACTGATAAAGACTGAATCTCCACACCGGATCTCACTGAATCTCCTGCAGAAAAACCCCGCAACAGAACACCCCAACAAGAACTACGTCCTCTCTCCCAGGGACTGCGCAGTCACCAACAGAAGCCCAGCTCCACCGCAAACAAACAACCAAATCTCCCGCAAAAGACTGAAGAAAAACCTTGCCCGAGTAGGCACTCGAAGTCCCCCGGGGCTAAGGGCGAGATCTCCGACCGGAGACACTCAACGCACTAAACAGTGCTGCAGATAAGCTAAACAGCCAACGTGCTCAAGAAGACAAAAGTCTAGCTCAAATATCATCAACAACAAGAATGCCCCAAATGAGGAGGCTCCTCCACCTTTTATAGCATTGGTTTCCCTCCAAAACCAACGTAGTCTCTCTCTCCTCCACGTGGTGTGTGTCCCCCCTTGGCTCCCCCCTTAAGTTGCAACGTTGTGCTACTGGAAGGTGTTTTATTCCACTAAAGTGAGTTAGACCCCCTTTTACTCACTTTTTTTATTTATCTACAAACCACATACGGCAAAACAATACAAAGCCGAATATTCCAATTAGCTGTCGCTAATTAGGAATATTACATTCCCAGTGGATTAAGTCTTTGATATGTGCAGGTAACAGGTCTACGGTAACCAAGAGATTGTTGGTGTTCTCGTGACCTCCCGTTTGAGTAGCTTCTCCCACTTTTCGAGAGATCACGTCCCAGTTGAAGCCAGATGTTACCCACCATTTTGTGGGTGATATCCCTAGGAGAACAAATTTTGCCAAGATGGTCCGCAGCTGGAAGCCAACAACCCCTTGCAACCTCATACTAGCTCATTGTGCCATTTCTCCGCCACCTGAGCCAATCATGTGGTCCCTCATCCATATGTCATGATCGTATGTTTGAAGGTGGGCCTCCCAAACCTAAAGGTATGCCTTCTCATTTGGTGATTAAGTATTGTAGTTTACTTATCATGGAAACTTTTGGGCATGGATTAACAGGAGGATTTTGTGGAAAGAGTGGGCTAGGACTATTCTCTTGTCCCCTCGACCTCTTTTGGATGTTAACCTTAGACCCTAGTCCCATGGGATCTATTCTAATGACCTTTGGGATTTTGGGATGGTACTACATGGGAAACCCTGATTTTGGTTGTGTGGTTCCGCTCCCTCATCCACATATATCACTCCATTTCTGCTCGTAATGACCCCATTCAACATTCTTCCCACCTGGGTCCAAATTCCTCCACTAGGCCCACATAGGGTCAGACTCCCCTTCCCTTTGTCCACACTTTCGTTCGGGCTTGAAACTATGCCACAGAGGTTGATGTAGCTAAAAAGAAAAATAAAAAGCATAATTGGCCACATTCAACAGGAAAATGTACCACAAAATGCAAAAGATGGTCAGGATAAACACATATAGCACGTGGGTAAAAGCCAATGCATGAGCTCTACCCCATTCCCATGGCTATCACCATGGTTCCTATAGGTCCTAGATGAGCCTCCTCTATCATCCAGGAACCCATGATTGTCCCAACCCCTAGGGGGAAATGAACTTCCCCACCTTAAAGGGGGTGTCCACTATTATACTTTACACGTCATGCTCTCATTCCTTGAGCCCCAAGCAGTTAATCAAAGAAAAATCATAAAATGTAAAAGGCATATGAAGAAGGGTGGAAAAATGAAGGCCGAGGTAACTCATGCACCACGATTGGTCCCTCCTATTAATTATTTACCCAAGTGTGGGCTTCCATTTGTCAGCTATCCTTGTACCCTGACATGTGACCCAGGATTGCCCCTTCATCCCCTACTCCGCTCCATCACTTTATCACATGCCATCACCACTTGAAGGATGTACCAAGGACATACTATCCCCTTTAAAAGTAGAAACCACCTAATAGGGTACTTGGTTAATCCCCCTTAGAGCTTGGAGACATTAGCACATGCCAAAGCTCACTATGCAAGAGCATGCCATTATGAAGTGCCCACCTGTTGTCCATGGTTTGTAAACTTTTTAACTTGATATCTTTAATGACCTGGTGTACTGGAAGACAAGGGGACGGATTGGATCTTATGAAAGATTGAAAATGGTCTCCATCTTGGGTTTGGTCTCCCTATACGGGGTCCTAACCCTCCAGAGGGATACATTGGCACATCTAGGGTGTGTGTAGAGAGCCATGGGCCTCCATAGCAGTAGACAACATTCCATGGATCCCCGGATTCATTCATAGATTGCTCGTGGTTCACCTATTGGACGAGGAAGATGCACCTGTTTCACCATGCCCAGTCGGCCCCATAGTTACATCATGTACTTCGCAGATTACCCAAGACCTGTATTATGAGGTGGCATCACTTAAACCATCATCCGAGCCATTCTAGTTGGTCTACATGCATCTTCGATATATTTGGAGACCTATCAGGACACTTGTGTACCCTCACACCCATTGGGAGCAACACATGTTTACTATTTGGAGAACAAGGGGCCAACCACTTGTCCACTACTTTTGGGAGTCCTATCTCACATCATGGCACCTATGGACTTCATTAGGCCTCATCTAACGCCCAACAACATGTGTTATTGATCATTCGACCCCTTGAGAGGCTTATTCTTTTGATTAAGAGCTAGTTTGGAGGGATTGTCACCAAAAGTTTGTTATCTTATACATTATTTTATTTTAGGGGTTCAATTAGGCATCATTAGGCAAATAAAAATCATTTGGACATGTATATATACGAGTGATGTGATTTCATTTTAGCATCATCACTTAGTTTGGAATTGTATCTCTTTAGAGAACTTCACTATCCTTCTTGGAGGACAAAATTTTGGAGCATGGAATGAATTTTGATGTTTGGATCACTTTCTCTTGTCTTGGAGCTTCTTGATCAGAAAAATTTTGATGGTTGGATATACTCTTATACATGTAAGTGCAATTTAATGCTATTCTTTCTTTCTATTTTGTCACATACATTGTTGTTGGGATTTCGCTATACTAGGGCTAATTTACTGCATCCATTTATGCGAAATTGTGGAAATTTGTTTCTAGATAGTGCTGCTTCATCTATGGGCCATGTATAATGAATGAATGTTCCTAGGAATGTTTCATTGTTGAAATTCATCTTGAAAAGCCATCTGTTTTGAAAAACGAAGTGTAAAGTCTCTGAAGTTGCTTTTTTGCTGCCCCAATGCTAAGAGAAACTGTCTTTGAGGCCTCCTTGACTTAGAAAACCAAAATCCATAGTCATCATTCTGCTTGACTCCAATCTCCCCAAAATGATTAGGCACTGGTCCTCCATAGGTGATCACCTCAAAGCTTATTTCTTTCACCTTCCCCTCTTTTCTAAGCCTGGACTACGTAAGTCACTTAGGGCATCAATTATCTCGCAATCTAGCCATCCAAACACTTTGATTTTTGGTCCACCACTACACTGGTGTGTCCTCAAGAAGCCCTCCAAATTTCATGAGATCCCAACGGTGGGATCTTGACATATCGCAAGCCCTAGCTCGAAGACCGATTCTTGCCTTTGGTTTCCTTAGGCTAGAAACCTCACTGGGATCATTACATTACCTTTCATTGAAAATTCCTTCTTTGATCCCCTTCTCCTCCCTGATTAGGTCAACTATATCACTGGTTGCTCAACTCCATTCCCTTGACCTAACCTCAAGTCCACTTGGTCTCGTGTGGTCCCACAACTTATCAAAGGCAATTTCACAAAGGCCACTTGGAAGCCAAATTTCCACAAGGATTTTAGGAGCTAAGAATCTTCTTGACAAGTCATGTACTCAAACCCTAGCTCTTAGAATTCCCCTAAGCCCTTCCTAGAGAGCCTTTCATCTTGATTTGAAAGCAAGCTAGCCATATATCTAATCCTCTCTTGTGAATAGGCTTCTAGGATCACCTATCATCCTGTTGTCACACAGAATGTCTAGGCACCGCGACAACGGCTCAAATCGGGGGCTGTCACCCTGATCCCCAATCTCTCTATCTAAGCTGTCTCCTTGCAAGCTAAGGGAGGTAGACCCTAACAGAAATTAAGGAAAAGAATTGGTTGCAAGTCAACCAACCCAGGAGACACAGTGAAATAACCAAGTACTTGATGAGATTAACGAGATTTCACAGATCAATTATATTAAAACCAGTGCCTTATGGAGTTAAAAGATCTCGTTATGCAATTAAAGCCAAGTAATTGATGTATAACTGCTGCTATGAAAACACAAATGACCACAATGATATTTAACAAAAAGCACCACAACCATTCATTAAAATACTTAAACCAACAGCAAAGCTATCATGAAACGATCATTAAAAATAAAAGCCAGATGCTTGCAATGTTTCCAAATCTATGATGTTTCAATTATATCCAATCCAGAAATTAAAATGTTTCTATATAGTCAAACTTTATATAGAAATTTAAAGTTTCATTTGACTATAGGATTTAAAATTTTTAAATTTTTTGGAAATTTTTTATTTTTTATTATTTTTCAAACAAAATATAAAAAAAAACTAAGACTAAGGGTTACCAAAAATTTTAATGAAAATCCTAAAAAAAAAAAATATTTTTTTTTGTTTTTTGACCTTTTTTTTTTTTAAATCTAAAAAATGAAATTCTAAAAAAAATAAATTAAAACAAAATTGAAACTAACATTAAACTAAACTAATGTTAAGTAATTAAAATCTAAAAAAATAAAATCTAAACTAAAACTAAAACTACACAAATTAAAACTACAGCTGAATAACAAAATCGAACAAAAAAAATTTAAAACCTAAAACTAAACTTACGCTAAAATTTACAATCTAACAAAATCTAAATTAAACTAATGTTTAATAAATAAAATCAAATTCAAAATCTAAAACCTATCACTAACGTTAATTAAAAACTAAACTAAATTTACAAAACCTAAAACTAAACTTTCTAAATCAAAAAATGAAACCTAATAAAAGATTTTAAAACGCATAAACGTTTAAACGTTATATGTGTGCATTTGTTTGTTTGTTTTGCAGGTCGATTTGGATGGCAGCAGTAATGACCAAGACGACGTGAATGATTGCATGAAGTCGACGGACGCGAGGAAGAAAAGGTTTTGGATGAGAGTTGCGGACGACTTGAGGAGAGGATAAGGGTAATGCAGCAGAGAGGAGAAGAATGAAGTCGATGTCTGGAAAAGAAGAATGGAGAGGCAAGCAGAAAGAGAGAGCTGGACGGTGGAAGGAAATCAGATGAAGAAAAGAGGATGAGGCTGACAGGAAGGAAAAATGCAGCGTTGCAGCAAATGAAGGTAGAAAAATTCGTTGATAGGGACAATGTGGAGAAGGGGCCGCAGACAGAGCCAGATATTATCTCAAGCAAACCCGGTACAATCAAAATCGTCAAGCAGATTTAAATCCCTTCCGTCAAAATCATATTTCAGACGCTCCTTAAATCAAATAATATTCAGATTTGCCAACAAAAGCGATTCTGAGGCCAGATCTTTCCCTCAGGGGTTAGATCTGACTCAGAACATAAGAAATTTCTGAGAAAACCTTGCAATTTGCAAAACCAGAACAGATCCCAAAACTATATGCACAAAAAAAAATATTAAACCCTTACAGCCTAGAGCAAATATACAAATTTACAATATTAGTCTACAGATCGGAGGCCCTCATGGCCAGATTTAAACCCATTTCAGCACAATTTTTAGAAATTTGAAATTTTAAAGAGAGGCACAAGCCCTAAAAGACCCTGTAAAAACACAATTTCGTAATATAGCTTTGAGAAATTAGAAACAATGGGCTTTTTCAGATTTACGAAATCTGAGAGTCAGCTGGTCCAACTAAAGACTTTCCCAGATGCTCAAACCTTAAAAAAAAAAAAACTTCCCTGCACACTTAGATCTGAACTTTAGATTGATAGAGATTTAAGAAAATAAACATGAGATCCTTCAAAAAAATAGATAACTAGTTTTTCCGTTAAATCAAAAATGTCATTTTATGAACACAGAAAACTGCACAAGATACCTGTATGCAGATCAATCCATAAAGGCCATCAACTATAAAAATGTCAAACAAAGTAGCAGAGTCTAAAAATAAATCACCCAATAGATCTGGAAAAGGAACACCAAAATTTTTAACCCCAAAGTCTTTATGCTTTATTCATCAAAAGGAATCACAAGAGCTTCCAAGAACAAGTGCACGATCCAAAGATCGGATGACTCAAGACTGACAAAGACCTCTAATTTATAAGACAAAATCTTCAACGGCTAGTTCGGTTGATCCATGTCAAAATAATCTCGACCGTCGAAAAGATTTGATCATCTTTTAATCTGGACCGTCAAAATTACAAAGTTGAGGAAAAAAACGAATTTATCATTTAAATCCATTTTAATTAACTCAAAAATACTATTTTTGAGTTAATTACCTCAAAATTTTGACTTACTTAACCACCTAGGCCCAAGGGTCCAAAATTTCTTGAAATTCTTAATATTCCCTTGGCCTGGGGCCTTTAAAAATTCATTTTTTAAGGACCAACGAATTTTGCCTTTGAATAATTTTATACTCACCTAGGACCTAAAATTAATTAAATTTATGGCTTAAGATTTTTTAATTAATTTGACCAGAAAATTTAATAAATTGACTGAGAGGGGATTTTAATTATTTTTTCCAACCCTCTTTACATAAGATAATTCATTTGACACATGAAGGGGGAATACCCGTTCGTATAGACCCTCAAATAGATACCCAATTCTGCGACTCAAAACATGATCTAATAGACCAAGTAGCTTGTAATAAAATAATCTAGCCAAATATCTAGGATTATTCCCAAACTACTTTTACAAGGACTCAATAGAAAACACTAGGACTCACTTAGCATGCTGATGACAAATCCACCCTAGCTTTGGGGTGAGGCTGGAGGGGAAAACTCTGCCGATAACTTGTGTCGAAAAACACAAGTAAATCAGTGAGACAAAAAACCTCCTAAGATAGAAATCGTCACCAACATACTAAGCTTACCTAGGTTGTTACATACATGACGGTCTTACTTAGATCATTTACATCATAAACATGCAGAATGGGTTTACATCATTTATAAAAAATGTCAGTTGTCAATGAAATTTGGATGACGTGAACCTCGAACATGATAAGTCCCATTTGAAAAAATGGGGGTGTACTGCTATGGGGTCGTTGACAAAGTGTGGTCAACATCTGGCTCTACTTGGGGAAACGTTGCTTCATTGAAGGAATGTGAGAATCCAGAATCTGCATCCAAGCAACACACAAAATTACATAAGTAGTGTCCATCCAAATATCATCATATAACATTAAGCACATGAAAAATAGAAGCTCTTCTAACAGTTATTATTCTACTTGACATGAAAAGTAAATCTAATCTAATTACATAAATGAAATGCTGAAAGGACAAGGAGTAGGTTTAGAAATACAAAAAGAGGATGCCCAATGGCATCAGATGTCATCTTTGAAGAACAACTTGAGCAGTTGGCCATTCACAGGTAGCTGAAGTGGTTCACCTTCCAATGTGCTCAAGTGGAATGAGTTTGGTCCAGCAATGCCTCTGATAATATAAGGTCCCAGCCACAACTGTCAAATTTCTTGTGTTTTCCGGGCTTTTCATTTTTTCTGTCCCAAAGTAATACCATGTCTCCAACCTGCAAAGATCTAGATCGAGATGATTTATCAAAGCTTTTCTTAATGTTAGATTGATTCTTACACATATTATCTAAAGCTTTCTTACGAGTTTCATCCAACTCCACAATCTGATCAATTCTATTTTGAACAACATCTTTATCAGTGGAAAAATGTTGGAGTTGGTAAGCTGGCAATTTAAAGTGAACAAGAAAAGTTACATCCAAGCCATAAACTAATTCAAAAGTACTTTTACCAGTAGCTTTCTTTTTAGTAATTCTATCTGCCCACAAAGTATACTTGATTTTGCTGTCCCAAGATCACTTATTATCTCCTACTATCTTCTTGATAATGGTTATAAGATTTTTATTACTTGATTCAGCTAAGCCATTACCCTGAGGATAGTAGTTAGATGAATGAGATAAAGTAATGCCATACTTAAAACAAAATGATGAAAATTCAAAAGAACTAAAAGCCTTGGCATTATCAGTAGTAATCTGGGCATGGACACCAAATCTAGTAATGATTTGATTTTCAACAAAGTCCATAATGACCTTTTCATTGGCATTCTTAGTAGGAATGGCTTCAACCCATTTTGTAAAATAATCAGTCGCAGTTAAGATCCAGGAGTAGCCATTGCTAGAATTTTCATAGAATTTCCCGATGAAATCCAAACCCCAATGTTGAAAAGGTGCCTCAACAACCACAGGTTGTAGGGGCAGGGCAACTAGCTTCTGCTTCCCAGTGAACAGTTGACAGGCTTGCCAACTTCTAACAAATTTATGCACATCTAAAAAAATCGAAGGCCAAAAATAACCAGCTCTCAGAATTTTGTGGGCGGTAGTTCTAGCAGCATAATGACCACCACAAAATCCTGAATAAAACTCAGAAATCAACTTTTTAGACTCAACTTCAACAACACACCTAAGTATTATCCCCTCGGGATTTCTCCATCCAAGACCATCCTTCATGAGGCAATACTTAGTGGCTTTTAATCTAAGAGCCCTTCTTCTATGAGCAACTAAATGGTCAAGACATGTAAGATTTAACAAATAATAAATAATGTCCTTATACCATTCATGCTCTCCTAACCTTTGTAGCTCAGGTGAAGATGCATCATTAAGACAGATCAAACCAAGCGCCTTCTCATTACCTTCGGTCATCATTTCAGCCAAGCCTTGCCCTTTGACTAACTTGGTGGGTCTAATCTCTAGATCATACTCTTGAATTTTAGTAACCCACCTAGCACGAGTCCCTAAGCAATCAGTTTGAGTTAAAATATCTTTAATCGCGGAATGCGGGACAAAAGCAATGATTTTAGGATAACCCACATAAGTCCTAAAATGCTTAAGAGACTTAACCAAAGCATAGGCTTGCTTTTCCATAGTAGTATACTTTAACTCAGAATTTTGAAGCGCTCTACTTATGAAAGCAATAGGCTGTTTGTGACCTTCCTTATTCTTTTGTAACAAGACACCAGCAATAGTATCTTCAGAAGCAAAAGAGAAAATCATAAAGTATTTTGAGTAATCAGGACTCACGAAAACAGGAGCTTGAGCAATAGCAACCTTAATCCCTTGAAAAGCCTTTTTACCATCTTCTTTCCACAAAAATTTTACATCTTTTTTCAGAAGACTTTGAATGGGCTTAGCTATTTCTACGTAATTTGGAATAAATCTTCTAAGAAAATTGGTTTTTCCTAGAAAAGACTAAAGGGATTTAAGATTATGAGGTAGAGGAATCTTTTGGATTGCCTCAACTCTTTCAGGATCAATCTTGATCCCATCTTTGGAGATGATGTGACCAAGTAATTTCCCTTTAGTTACTCCAAAAACAGATTTAGCCGGATTCAAGGAAATCCCAAATTCTCTACATCTATCAAAGACCTACTTAAGATGACCTATGTGAGTAATACCATCTTTAGAAAAAACAATAAGATCATCTTGATAAATTTCAATAATTTTTCCAATTAAACTTTTAAAAGCATAATCCATAGCCCTTTGAAAAGTAGCCCCAGCATTAGTCAAACCAAAAGGCATTCTAAGGTATTCGAATGTACCCCATGGTGTGGTGAATGTAGTTTTGTGACGATCTTCTTTGTTAACCCAAACTTGATTGTATACAGAGAAACCATCTAGCAATGACATCATTCCTAAACTTGTTACTCTTTGCAACATAGTCTCCATGTTGGGCAAAGGGTAATTATCTTTTTTACACGCTAGATTAAGGTTTCTAAAATCTACACACAGTCTAATGGTACCATTCTTCTTTCTAACAATCACCAGGTTGGAACACCATGTTGAATGTCTAGTTTGAGCAATGATTCCAGCTGCGAGAATATTCGAAAGCTCTTTCTGAACCAAAGGGGCTAACTTAGGATTTATTTACCTAAGCTTTTGACGAAAAGGCTTAGCATTCTCATCTTTCAAAGGGATAATGTGTTGCATGACATCTTCCCTATATCCTTTTAACTCATCATATGAAAATGCTAAAACATCCCTAAACTCATGAAGTAAATTTGTCAACTTTTTCCTTTCTTCTTCACTAGTACCTTTACCGATTTTGACAATCTTAGGGTCCTTAGAAGTACCAAGATTTACTTCAATGAATTCACCCGGATCCATTTTATTTTCCTCTTTCAGCTTTGTGGCATCATGCCGATCAAAGTGTTGCTCTAAAGCAACAATACTCCCAGGAGTAGGATTTATAATATCATCATGCTCCTCAGATCCATCCTCCTTAGAACTTATCCGAAAAATTTCAAACTCATCCAAATTATTAAGAAAACGAATAGCCTGCTTTTCATCATCAAAAACTTGCCAATGTTCTGAATTATCCGAGACTGAAGATCTGAAAATAATTTCCATTTTTATCTTTTCCTTAATTAATTCATCAGATAATTGTAAAGTAGAAGCGGCCACAACGAGCTCATCCGTTAAGGGATTCTTTTCTCTTGGGACAGCTTCAAGGTTAATGGCATCAAAGTGTTCCATAACATCCCACACAACATTTCGGTAATTCCTTAACCTTTGATTTTTACATGTGAATTTGTTCTTAACTTGCATGATAACCAGATCAGAGTCTCCCTTGATACTAAGCAACTTAATTCTTAAAGCCTTTGCCAATTGAAAACCCAACAGCAAGGCTTCATACTCAGCCACATTATTGGTTGCATCAAACTCAAGTCTATAGGCAAACTTTAAAACACTACCAAGGGGAGACTTCAAAACAATTCTGGCACCCTTACCATATCTAGATGCCGCACCATCAAAATGCATGTACCAAACCTGATCCCTTAGGTCCTCAAATTTCTCATCAACCTTGTCATCTAAGGGAACCGTGAAATTAGACATAACAGCACAATTCTCCATGTCAGGTTGTTCCTTAATTATTTCATTATGAGGTCTTTTAGGATCTTCTACATGGAATCTTCTTTCAGGTTCTCTATTAAGCTTCACAAACCCTTCACCTCTAGGGGAAGGAATCATAGCATAAGACCAGTTCATCTGAATACTTCCTCCTAGATCAAAAGCCCACTTTCTTGATCACAACATACTCCAAGCATCCGGAACATCAACTACAACTATGTCCATAACAATCATGATATTAGGGTAAACCGATAAATGAACTTGTAAATCCTTGATCAACCCATGAACTTCAATTTTCTTAGAATCCATGGCACATATGTTTTAGTATGGTCTAGAAACTCTTAAATTAAGCTATTCCATGACCCTCTTAGTCATGACACAAGCTGAAGCACTAGAATCCAGCATACAATTATTCAATTTATAACCATTAACCACCAAAGTAACAAAAAATGGCTGATGATCTTTGTTATCCAACTCCATTTTTTGCAGATATATAGGGGCATCTTAATAAGAAACTTCAGGAGTTTTATCTTGAGTAACATTAACATGTGAAGCTCCAAGAACATCTAAAACTTTAGCTCTCTGAGTAGGAAGCTTTAAAACCTCAGTAAAAGGCACCAAGATCTTAGCATTTTTCAACCATGCACCCAAATCAATATCCAAACCAGGACTAGGATTAAAAATTCGAGGGGGAGTTTGATTGTGACCTTGCTCTTTATCCCTTCTTTGATAAGTTAATCCTTTGTCCTTAGCAATTTCCAAAACTTGATCAGGAGAAGGCTTTTCACCAAATAATTCAATCATCAAATCCTTCTCATGATCAAAATTATTGATACTATGCGAAGATGTGAAAGGCCTAACATCTTGACTATTTTCCTTAACTTCCATCCAATCTTCCATAGACAAAGAGAACTCCTTACCAACAACATTTATCTGATTACTTGCCCCAAACATTCCATTATTCATGATTCTTTTAACAATGGGACAAGTAACCTCTTCATGAAGAGCGTCACAAGCTCTATAATAAGAAGGAGCTTCATCAACCAGATTAGTAGATTAAAGCGGATTCGGAGGTCTCTGCTCACTCGACTGACCTTTTTTTTCTGCCAAGTATTATTTCCTCGATTATTATTATTATGATTCCTAGGTTTGGAATTCTGCGTTTGAGCCCTTTCTATTTGGACCAACCTAGACTGTAAAGTGCTTATTTCCTTAGCATGGTTAGAGATTAATTTCGCTTGATTAAGCTCCATGCTTTCAAGCTTTTGCATTAACCTTTTCATAGGGTCATCATCATCTTCTAGAGGTTCTTTACCTTTAGGTACCTTTAACTTAGTTGCAGCCCTATCAAAACCAGGAATTTCAGACTTCCCTGATGCCCTTTTATCCTTTTCAAGCTTTTCAGCTAAAGATTGACAAGCCTTATAATTTGCAGTTTTAGCCCGCCTTAACTCATATGAAGTATCAGAATTAAAAGCATCAATGTAAAAATTTAGAAGAGATCCATCAGGAGGTTTATGAGTTTGAGATATTTCTCTAAGGATACCATTAAATCTCCTGTTAAATTCTTCAATCGTTTCATTTTCTTTCTTTTTTATGGTACTGATCTCTTTCACCAAATTCCTATCTTCCCTTTTATCACCATATTTGTCCTTAAAGGCAGCTACAATTGATTCAAAGGTATTGAATGAATTATCAGGTTTTTCCATAAACCAGTCAGCAACATCTTGGCCAAAAGTAAGAATAAAAAGTCTCATCTTTACATCATCGAAATTGTTATTTGCAACTGCAAATCTATTCCACCAATTAGCGAAAGCAAACAAATGAGACTTGACACTAACTTCATCATTTCCTTGAAAAGAAGGTAGTTTATCCATTCCAGTTTGAGGGAAAGCATGGGGATAACCCTGAATATTAGCAAAATTACACGGGTTAAATAAATCCATGATATCGTGTTGAGGTGGATCACAAAAAAGAGAATGGATATCAGAGAGAGCTTCCTGGCCGAGATTAACAAGAAGTGTACGAGAAGAGAGCTTGTGTAATCGGACTCTAAAAACCCTTTCAGGATCTGGAGTAGGATTAATCAAGCTACTTGGATGTCTTCTAGTATAAATTCTTGTGGAAGATGAAGCCAATGGAGTCGCCACTAGGACAGGAAGCTAACCCAAATACCTGAGATGAAAGATGAATAAAAAGATGAATGTCGTAAAGCCAAAGTCCAATAAATTGGTCCCCGGAAACGGCGCCAAAAAATGTTGTCGCACAGAATGTCTAGGCACCGCGACAACAGCTCAAATCAGGGGCTGTCACCCTGATCCCCAATCTCTCTATCTAAGTTGTCTCCTTGCAAGCTAAGGGAGGTAGACCCTAACAGAAATGAAGGAAAAGAATTGGTTGCAAGTCAACAACCCAGGAGACACAGTCAAATAACCAAGTACCTGATGAGATTAAGGAGATTTCACAGATCAATTATATTAAAACCAGTGCCTTATGGAGTTAAAAGATCCCGTTATGCAATTAAAGCCAAGTAATTGATGTATAACTGCTGCTATGAAAACACAAATGACCACAATGATATTTAACAGAAAGCACCACAACCATTCATTAAAATACTTAAACCAACAGCAAAGCTATCATGAAACGATCATTAAAAATAAACACCAGATGCTTGCAATGTTTCCGAATCTATGATGTTTCAATTATATCCAATCCAGAAATTAAAATGTTTCTATATAGTCAAACTTTAGATAGAAATTTAAAGTTTCATTTGACTATAGGATTTAAAAAATTTTAAATTTTTGGAAATTTTTTATTTTTTATTATTTTTCAAACAAAATATAAAAAAAAAAAAAAAAACTAAGACTAAGGGTTACCAAAAATTTAAATGAAAATCCTAAAAAAAATATATATATATATTTTTTTGTTTTTTGATTTTTTTTTTTTAAATCTAAAAAAAATAAATTGAAACAAAATTGAAACTAACATTAAACTAAACTAATGTTAAGTAATTAAAATCTAAAAAAATAAAATCTAAACTAAAACTTAAACTACACAAATTAAAACTACAGCTAAATAACAAAATCGAACTAAAAAAAATTTAAAACCTAAAGCTAAACTTACGCTAAAATTTACAATCTAACAAAATCTAAATTAAACTAATGTTAAATTAACAAAATCAAATTCAAAATCTAACAGCTAACACTAATGTTAATTAAAAACTAAACTAAATTTAAAAAACCTAAAACTAAACTTTCTAAATAAAAAAATGAAACCAAATAAAAGATTTTAAAACGCATAAATGTTTAAGCGTTATATGTGTGCGTTTGATTGTTTGTTTTGCAAGTCGATTTGGACGACAGCAGCAGTGACCAAGACGACGTGAAGGATTGCGTGAAGTCGACGGACACAAGGAAGAAAGGTTTTGGATGAGAGTTGCGGACGGCTTGAGCAGAGGATAAGGGTAACGCAGCAGAGAGGAGAAGAATGAAGTCGATGGCTGGAAAAGAAGAATGGAGAGGTAAGCGGAAAGAGAAAGAGCTGGATGGCGGAAGGAAATCGGATGAAGAAAAACGGATGAGGCTGATAGGAAGGAAAATGCAGCGTTGCAGCAAATGAAGGCAAAAAAATTCGTTGACAGGCACAGCGTGGAGAAGGGGCCGTAGACAAAGGCAAATATTATCTCAAGCAAACCTGGTACAATCAAAATCGTCCAGCAGATTTAAATCCCTTCTGTCAAAATCATATTTCAGACGCTCCTCAAATCAAATAATATTCAGATTTGCCAACGGAAGTGATTCTGAGGCCAGATATTGCCCTCAGGGGTTAGATCTGACTCAGATCTTAAGAAATTTCTGAGAAAACCCTGCAATCTGCAAAACCAGAACAAATCCCAAAACTATATGCACAAAAAAAAAATACTAAACCCTTACAGCCTAGAGAAAATATACAAATTTACAATATTAGTCTACAGATCAGAGGCCCTCATGGCCAAATTTAAACTAATTTCAGCACAATTTTTAGAAATTTGAAATTTTAAAGAGAGGCAGAAGCCCTAAAAGACCCTGTAAAAACACAATTTCGTAATATAGCTTTGAGAAATTAGAAACAATGGGCTTTTTCAGATTTACGAAATCTGAGAGTCGGTTGGTCCAACTGAAAACTTCCCCAAACGCTCAAACCTTAAAAAAAAAAAAAAACTTCCCTGCACACTTAGATTTGAACTTTAGATTGATAGAGATTTAAGAAAATAAACATGAGATCCTTCATAAAAATAGATAACTAGTTTTTCCGTTAAATAAAAAATGTCATTTTATGAACCCAGAAAACTGCACAAGATACCTGTATGCAGATCAATCCATCAAAGCCATCAACCATAAAAATGCCAAACAAAGTAGCAGAGTCTAGAAATAAATCACCACATAGATATGGAAAAGGAACACCAAAATTTTTATCCCCAAATTCTTTATGCATTATTCATCAAAAGGAATCACAAGAGCTTCCAAGAACAAGTGCACGATTCAAAGATCGGATGACTCAAGACTGACAAAGACCTCTAATTTATAAGACAAAATCTCCAACGGCTAGTTCGGTTGATCCATGTCAAAATAATCTTCACCGTCAAAAAGATTTGATCATCTTTTAATCTGGACCGTCGAAATTACAAAGTTGAGGAAAAAAACGAATTTATCATTTAAATCCATTTTAATTAACTCAAAAATACTATTTTTGAGTTAATTACCTCAAAATTTTGACTTTGACTTAACCACCTAGGCCCAAGGGTCCAAAATTTCTTGAAATTCTCAATATTCCCTTGGCCTGGGGCCTTTAAAAATTCATTTTTTAAGGACCAACGAATTTTGCCTTTGAAGAATTGTAATATCCCAAAAATGGATTGTTCAGCAAATCATGCCTGAAAAACGCATTCCTCAGGTATGAGGGCTTCAGCTATCATATAATATCTCTGAAAATGTTCAACAACCAAAATAAATAGCAGCAGCAAGCTTTACTCAGCTTTTAAGGGCAAAAGGTGGGGAAAAGTGAGGATTTTGGCCCTAAAATGAGTGAATAAGGAAATCTGCGTAAAATGATGGGTCAAGGTTCTGGAATATGTTAGAATAGGTCAAGAGGGACTTCCATGTCGAATTTCAGCTCAAAAAAAGGCGTTTTGCTATGTTAAACAGTTCCTCCTTCCCGACTAGTCAAGAAAAACCCTGATTTCCCAAGACTTTGAGTATGCAGAAATTTGCTGAAGCAAGGGCAGCGTATTTTATAAAGGTATGAGATGAAAAATACTATGAATAATCAGATAATGAGTTTGATAACAAGGCATAGGCTTTCAGCAAGGTTAAACAACAGTTTATATAGAAAAACCCCTCAAAATAGAGGTGCCGCAAGACAAAGATTGATGCAGAAACCCTTTCAGCGTTTTCTCCAGAAGATGTGAGATAAGAAGATGAATATATAGCCAATAATATATATAGCAGCAAGAGAGAGTACAAATATTGAGGAAACAACCTCTCAAGAGAAGAAATGCAAGCCTCCACAACACATGTACATAAACATGAAAAGCACTACTATTTCTGCATAAACCCCAGACTAAGAAAAACGCTTTATATGATATAATGCTGCTCTAAAATAGTTTCAACACATGGATATGACAATAGATGGCTCAAAGACAATAGGGGAGCAAAGCTCTAACCCTTATAAGCAAAAATATCTCAATCCTCCAAGGGATTGGCTGAAATGCACAATACGACAAAAATGCCGGAGTTGCTGGGCAGCTACTGCAACTCCAAACTGAAACCAAATAGAGAAGGCTGAAGATGATAAGAAACTGAAATAGACCTCCTCCAATAGATCTCCAAAGTGGAAGGCTGATCCTTACACTTGAGATCGTCCCCTCAAATCAACCGGCAAACCCTCACTGCGAATACACCATGAAGATAACGCAGAAACTGAGAGAGACTGTGCAGTAGTGGAAATAAACACTTTGGCCAAGTGCCAAGATCTGCAAATCAACTCCAATATCCTCCAACCTGATCCTCCAAAGGAAAGAAAGACGCTCCCTCTGAAAAACAAGAGAAGGAAGTGGTGTCGTAAAGTCACCACGACAACACCCTACAACACAGTATTATGCTGCTACAGCAATAACGCTGTCCTGGAGGATGATGCTAAGAAAGTAACCTTCCCCGAGCAGGCACTCGAAGTCCCCCGGGGCTAAGGGTGAGATCTCCGCACGGAGACACTCGGTGCACTAAACAGTGCAGCAGACAGGCTAAACAGCCAGCGTGCCAAAGAAAGACAAATGTCTCACTCAATAATCAATAATCCAAGAATCCAAGCATGCCTCAAATGAGGAGGCTCCTCCATCTTTTATAGTGTTGGTTTCCCTCCAAAACCAAATGTAGCCTCTCTCTCTCCTCCACATCCTCGTCCTTATCCACATTCTCATCCTTATCTGCGCAGAAGCTTGGAGAAACTTCTAGAGTGTCCATAGTCCCCCTCCTCCACGTGGTGTCGGGTCCCCCCTTGAATCCCACTTAAGTCACAACGTTGTGCTACTAGGTGGATGTCTTATTTCATTTAAGTGAGTTTAGACCCTCTTTACTCACTTTTTATTTACTTACAAACTATAGGTGGCAAAATAAACAAAATAGAATATTCCAATTTGCTGTCACAAATTAGGAATATTACAGTCCCCCTCGGCAAAATGTTGCTTGCCCTCAAGCAACTGCCTGAGCAAGTCTCCTCCTAGGGGTCCCAGATGCGCCACTGAATCTCCCCTGTACTCTGCATCATCCTGATATGAAGGGATCTCTCAATGCCAGGATCCCAAACTGATCTCTCATGGTACCAGCCAACCAACAATCCTCTCGGATCCCATCGCCACCATGGCCAATAATAGCCCAAGTCCCATGGCTCGGACTGTGCACTGCCTCTAGCTATGACTGATGAAGACCATGACTCCGGCTGTGCTATATCTGTCATGGTGTAAGTTGTCCCATCGACTGTGTACCAGCTCATCACCTCTCTCCACTCAAGGCATGAAGTGAGGACCATCTCTCTCATGTGGATCCTCCATCCCCAAGCAATCATCCAAACAAAATGAGCCACCTCCCGACAAGGCAACTCCTGAAAATCTCCTTCCACCTCAAGCTCCGGTAATGAAGGTGGGCTGAAAATCTGATCTTGGAAAGCATCATAGCTTACCCCATGTTGTCCTTCTCTCCACTCATGACAAGTGTAGAGTGTATGCTGATCTTGGGCTGCAAAATCATTGCCCTCCAATGGCAAAGTGAAGAAAAATCCTCCAAAGAAGGTTCCTCCAACAATGAAGAACAGGCTGGCCCAAAACAATTCATCCATGAAGAATAGGACATGTGCATCATGGATCATCCTAATGAGATGTTTGCTGAAGGTGTTACATGAGGATATATAATGCAAACAATCTCTCACAAGGATACAACGTAGTCTCATCCACTGCAACTTCAGAAAATTACATGGCAAGCAATGTACAAGATTCATCACATCTACTAATGGATAGTAAATAGCTGAATATGACAACAACATAAGACCAAACACTTGCCCATGGTTGTACAATGGATGAATATCAATCTCATGGCCCACCTCAAAAGAGAACACATATGTAGTAGTGGTGGCCATGCCTCCTCCCATGCTCCCATTAGAACATGTAGTGCAGAAAATGTGAGAATTCTTCCCACTCAAAGACACATCCAACTCATGTGTCTCCCTCATAATCAAGCCTCCCATACAAATCTGATCTATATCAGCAAATGGAGACATGATCAGCAGCAAAATGAAGGAAACGCTGAAGGTTACATGTGATGAAAAGAGGTACCAACAGCTTTCCCAACAAGTACAACGCAGTTTTACAAGTTGCCGCTTGATGAAAGTACAAGGCAAAATGTTTCTTCTTACATGGTTAATCATGCATGTCTTCATATGATACATGATATAGTGTTGCAAATGAACATACATGAGGTGATAAAACATTTTCCCAAAGCCACAAAAGAGATGGTTGCCTCCATCATGTAGATTGGCCCAATAAAACTCATGGAGCAATATGACAAGCTTGCCCCCTTGTGAAGCAATGCACTGCATAGGAATGGCAAGAGTGTGCAAATCAATGAATGTATAGACAAACTCCTCACCATATGCTGGAAGTAAGATGGTACATGGATCCATAAATGAGTCCTCCATAGTATTTTGGCATGCTATGAAGAAGAATGAACCATGTGCTACAAGAAGATAATCCTCCTTATGCTTGGAAATCCAAGTTAAGAAGAATATGCCATAGTGATAAATGTCTCTATCATCATTACCTCCTCTAAGTGCAACAAATATGAAGTGATCTTGGGACCTATGGGTTATAGATCCACCATATCTCTGCTGGGCACACTTCATCCATAAATCTCTGCTCCAAGGTGACAATGCTGTGAGCTCATGCAAGTAAGCTCCCGTCAATACAAAGCTCTGTTCTTTGACATGCTCCTTGTCAAAGACTCCTCTAATAATGCTGCAACAAATATGGAATACCTCCCAAGATGGAAGTGCTTCCCAATCATCATCAAAGACCAAGGAGATAGTGCCATCTTCTCCTCCTGCAACATCATACAAAGTGTGAGAGCAAATCTGCCCTTGCTCTCCCAGAAACAAACCAAGCAACAAGACATTGTGTTGCCTCCCCATACCTCCATCATACCAATCATGTGATGAAGACATAATGAATGATATGAGTATCATATCAACACCATGCATCCATACTCTATGCTGCTCAATGATGCAAGTATCCCGCCATCTTTCCTTCATCCTCCGACTCTTAGGAAGAGTGTTTTCCAAGTGATGGCCAAACTCTTTCAAGAGTAACCAGCGTAGCCAAGCCTCCTGCTGCCTGGTATCACAGATCTGCAAGTAGCCTCCTAGCTCCTTGCTCATCATCCCCATCCACTCAATCACTTGTGGATGCCTCCTTCTCCTCATCCTGGTACTCCTCCCATGAGGGCTACCATCCTCCCAAATCAAATTACTAATTTTGCACTTCATGGGATTTTGAAATATAAACTTCTCAAGGATCAATGAGACCCTATCAAGAATCAAATAGGTGGTAGGAAAAAACCTCCCATCATGATGTGTATGGCTCAAGGGATGTCCAACACAAGCATGAGAGATGTTATCCATCCTAAGATGTCCTCCATCTTCTATCTGCTCTCGTGAGAAGGGAAGAAAAGCATCGCATCCCATAGTGTGTCGAAGTGCATCTCCAATGAGATCTCTCCTTGAGACCTCCCCTTCATCCATGTTGCACAGCGCAGTGCAACCAAGCTGCTCTTGATCCGCATTTGGAACTTCTTGCAGGGCTACAAGAGTTCCTTCCTCACAAGTGTTGGCTGCCCCAACTGTTGATGCGTGTGGCTGCTCCTCCATGAGTGTGATAGCGTTTTCACAAGCCTCCTCAAGAGGTGATGTGATCTCTTCTTCTTGATGAGAATTGGAAGTGCATGGTACTTCCTCTTATTTTTCTTCAATCTTCTTGACCTCCTCAATAGGGGATGCATCTTTTCTGGATCTGAAAAAAAATAAACTCTCCTTTTTCACCGTTCCGGTCTTCTTGGGCTTAGACTCACAGGGACTAGTGGATCCCTCATGCACGGGAAGAGGTGATCTTCCAGTAGTATGCTGCAACTCTGAACTCTGCATGCTAGAAATCCCACTGTTGCCACTGTACCTTCCTCCTTCATCCTGTCTGAGCTGACAGTAATCTTTGAAGGGCAAAGCTGCTTTGCCGTCTTCCCCCATGGACTTCCATTCTCGGAAATAATCTCCAAAGGGTACATGTCCACGCTGTTGTGAGATCCTCATATTTTCCATAGATAACTAGCTCCACAGGCTGAGCCAGAACTATGCTTTGATACCACTGTAATATCCCAAAAATGGATTGTTCAGCAGATCATGCCTGAAAAACGCATTCCTCAGGTATGAGGGCTTTAGCTATCATATAATATCTCTGAAAATGTTCAGCAACCAAAATAAATAACAGCAGCAACCTTTACTCGGCTTTTAAGGGCAAAAGGTGGGGAAAAGTGAGGATTTTGGCCCTAAAATGAGTGAATAAAGAAATCTGCGTAAAATGACGGGTCAAGAATCTGGAATATCTTAGAATAGGTCAAGAGGGACTTCCATGTCGAATTTCAGCTCAAAAAAAGACGTTTTGCTATGTTAAACAGTTCCTCCTTCCCGACTAGTCAAGAAAAACCCTGATTTCCCAAGACTTTGAGTATGCAGAAATTTGTTGAAGCAAGGGCAGCGTATTTTATAAAGGTATGAGATGAAAATCACTATGAATAATCAAATAATGAGTTTGATAACAAGGCATAGGCTTTCAGCAAGGTTAAACAGTAGTTTATATAGAAAAACCCCTCAAAATAGAGGTGCCGCAAGACAAAGATTGATGCAGAAACCCTTTCAGCGTTTTCTCCAGAAGATGTGAGATAAGAAGATGAATATATAGCCAATAATATATATAGCAGCAAGAGAGAGTACAAATATTGAGGAAACAACCTCTCAAGAGAAGAAATGCAAGCCTCCACAACACATGTACATAAACATGAAAAGCACTTCTATTTTTGCATAAACCCCAGACTAAGAAAAACGCTTTATATGATATAATGCTGCTCTAAAATAGTTTCAACACATGGATACGACAATAGATGGCTCAAAGACAATAGGAGAGCAAAGCTCTAACCCTTATAAGCAAAAATATCTCAATCCTCCAAGGGATTGGCTGAAATGCACAATACGACAAAAATGCCGGAGTTGCTGGGCAGCTACTACAACTCCAAACTGAAACCAAATAGAGAAGGCTGAAGATGATAAGAAACTGAAATAGACCTCCTCCAATAGATCTCCAAAGTGGAAGGCTGATCCTTACACTTGAGATCTTCCCCTCAAATCAACCGGCAAACCCTCACTGTAAATACACCATGAAGATAACGCAGAAACTGAGAGGGACTGCATAGTAGTGGAAATAAACACTTTGGCCAAGTGCCAAGATCTGCAAATCAGCTCCAATATCCTCCAACCTGATCCCTCAAAGGAAAGAAAGACTCTCCCTCTGAAAAACAAGAGAAGGAAGTGGTGTCGTAAAGTCACCACGGCAACACCCTACAACGGTGTGTCTTTGCTTTCTGACAATAGCCTCCTGGAGATGATGCTAAGAAAGTAACAGCACGACGGTGTACTCTAAGTCCCGGGGGCTAAGGGTGAGATCTCCACACGGAGACACTCGGTGCACTAAACAATGCAGTAGATAGGCTAAACGGCCCGGCGTGCAAAGAAAGACAAATGTCTCACTCAATAATCAATAATCCAAGAATCCAAGCATGCCTCAAATGAGGAGGCTCCTCCATCTTTTATAGTGTTGGTTTCCCTCCAAAACCCAATGTAGCCTCTCTCTCTCCTCCACATCCTCATCCTTATCCACATTCTCATCCTTATCTGCTTGTGAGAAGCTTGGAGAAACTTCTAAAGTGTACATAGGCCACCTCCTCCCGTGGTGTTGGGTTGGAGATGGCTCCCGCAAGTCACAACGTTGTACTTACTAGGTGGATGTCTTATTTCATTTAAGTGAGTTTAGACCCTCTTTACTCACTTTTTATTTACTTACAAACTATAGGTGGCAAAATAAACAAAATAGAATATTCCAATTTGCTGTCGCAAATTAGGAATATTACAAGAATTTTATACTCACCTAGGACCTAAAATTAATTAAATTTATGGCTTAAGATTTTTTTTAATTAATTTGACCAGAAAATTTAAGTATTTTTTCCAACCCTCTTTACATAAGATAATTCATTTGACATATGAAGGGGGAATACCTGTTCATATAGACCCTCAAATAGATACCCAATTCTGCGACTCAAAACATGATCTAGTAGACCAAGTAGCTTGTAATAAAATAATCTAGCCAAATAGCTAGGATTATTCCCAAACTACTTCTACAAGGACTCGATAGAAAACACTGGGACTCACTTAGCATGCTGATGACAAAATCCACCCTAGCTTTGGGGTGAGGCTGGAGGGGAAAACTATGCCAATAACTTGTGTCAAAAAACACAAGTAAATCAGTGAAACAAAAAACTTCCTAGGATAGAAATCGTCACCAACATACTAGGCTTACCTAGGTTGTCACATACATGATGGTCTTACTTAGATCATTTACATCATAAACATGCAGAATGGGTTTACATCATTTATAAAAAATGTAAGTTGTCGATGAAATCTGGATGACGTGAACCTCAAACATGATAAGTCCCATTTGAAAAAATGGGGGTGTACTGCTATCGGGTCGTTGATAAAGTGTGGTCAACACATCCTATCATTGATCCATTCATTTTCGTGATCCTTATTATAATGGGTCTCCTCCCATTGGTGAAAGTCCGTAAAGAATAGGGAGCCTTAGTCGAGGTGACAGTGGGTTATTGTTCCATTATTGCCTTTGACATAGTAGTAGCCCTTCAAGGATCCACTTTTAGGACCCCTGCTAGTTTGAGCGGTAACAGCTCCCACATGGGGAAATTGGAGGCTCCATGACTAAAATAGGAGGGGCACTCATTTTTGGGGATTTTTGATCATTTGAACATAACCATTGACTAACACGCCTGAGCGGAGAGCCAAGTTTGCATGTGTTGTTGAGCACACGATATTTTCAAGCGAGAATCTCACCCTACCTTCAGTGGAATTCAAGTGCTAGCCCAAGGAGGTGTCTTGCATCATTTCTGATTTGACCAGGGAGCTTACCAAGTGAATTCGTGGAGCTGGAGAGCAGGTTGTATGCAAGAAAGGGAATACGCTGCTTTTGGAGGAGCTGATTGTGGAGTCGGGGATTTGTGTGGCTTTCAAGAAAAAACTTGGGCCATCAATTGCTGAAGAGTTGGAGTGCTTCTATGGCTCCATTTCGTGGGAGACTGTTGTTCCAACACAATCACCACCAGGGACTACGTGGGCCTGCGTAGTGTTACCTTCGTGCCACACGTGAAATCTTGGAGAGAGAGGGCTAGAGCTTGTGGGGTAATTCCGAAGGGGAAAATTGCTGAACATTGTAGCCATTTTGGTGGCCATATCCAGTCATATTTTCAGGTGGGTCGAAATACATAGTAGTTGGAGGAGTGGGTGGAAATTGGCCTGAATTTTGGAGGTCAGAATTTGGCCAAACCCTTTACGGGTTTTGGTGGGTTATCGGTGGAGAGACCGGGGTTAATTTCCTGGAATTTTCTGAGCACCAGAGTAGGGTCAAATCAACCATTATTTGCAGCCAACAACTTATTTTCTTGAAGGACCAGCGCAAAACTAGAGGGGGGACAAGCACCTAGTATTTGGGGCAGCTGATTTCATCACTTGGGCTTTGCTAGCTTTCCTTGGGCAATCCCAGGTGCATACTTTATAGACTACTATTGTACCCCATTAATTCATAATAAAATGGCTTAGTTCAGCACAATTTTTGGCTTATTTCATGGTGTTTAATTTGTGTGGAAATTTTGTGGGTTTTTTTGCTATGCATGATTTGTTTATCCCTGATAATTTTCCCTAGGGATAGTACACCTTCGGGATTGGATGGCCCACTTTCAAACATACAATCATAACAAATGAGTGAGGGAACACAATTGTTGGATCAGGTGGCGGTGAATAGTAGCACATCAGAGCTATCAGGTGGCTGCAAGGGGCTACTGGCTATCGACTGAAGTCAAATCTAGGAGAAAATTTCTCCTATAGGAGTCACCCACTAATGGTGGGTAACAGTAACATAGGATTTACAAGTTTATTTGGATTGATAGAATAAATTTTTGAGTTTTGACCCAAAGAGGATTCAACCCCAAATCATTGCAAGCATTCTACAGATAATTGGAAACATTAAGATAATTGCAGATATGAACTGTTGATTGATTTTTATCAATACTAACTTGATTCCAAGCATTCCCACCCACAAATCTATGTTTTGAAACTTGTGGGTGGCCTGAAAAGGGCATTTTGCTTGATGTTTTCTATATTTTTTCTATTTTTGCAGGTCTGAAAAGTGCAGGGAAGCAACATAATCATCCATTTTCATCCAATTACAAAGAGATAACTCAAGGAAAATCATTCCTCAATTGGTAATATTCTACTTACTGGTCTGCATTATTTTTGCGTTTAATTCATTTGCATATCAGTAAATTTAAAACAATTAACTCCTACCTTCACCTTAGATACCTGTACTAAGCACTAATCTATTCAATATGTTGGAGATACTTGTGTATGTAGGAAATCCTCCCATATCCTTTTGTAGAAGTCAGGGTTAAAGAGTGGGGACTTGTTTTGAAGTGATGGTGGACATTTTTCCTATGTAGTACCACCTAGCACCTCGTGAGGACCTTGACGAGACTGCTAAAATGGCCAGTAACAAGTATATCTAACTTGGGGATTGTTGGATATACTCTTGGGTTATAGTGGCAACTGGTTGATTTTATCCTAGACATATCCCATATCACTCTAACGAGTTATCCATTTCCCATGGTTATATATATATATATATATATAATTCAACAATTAATCATATTACATTACAAAAAAAAAATTAGGGGTGTAGTCATGATCAATAGACGAGCCTATTAAGGGTTTCATGATCTTTGCATTGTTCAAGTAATTGAAAAAATACAGAATTCATGAAAATATTAATATCTAAATTTTTATATCCAAGGTTATGTTATAGGTAATATGGAAAATAATGAGCAAAATTATGATTCAAACCTAAAAGGCGTGACAATTGAATCTGATAGCCCAATATGCAGTCTTCTAGTTGCCTTTTCTCCTCTTCATTTGCATCAATTTGGCTTTGCATCCTATAGAGAAGCATCCAACATCATGTACTAGTTTGAGTAATCTATATAAATTGTATACAAGAAATTCTTAATTTTATTTTTTGAAATAGTTTATATTTCTTTTGAAAACTAAGGTAAATTTGTTACATGGGGAAGATTAGACATTAGTTATAACTTATGACAAAGAATTCCTAATAACAATAGTGATCATTCTTTATTCAATAGATAAAACAATAACTGTACAAAATAAATACAAGGATCAATATGCAATTGTAAAATAAATAGTTTAATCGCTATCCTTGTTACCACTTATATTGTATATGAGAGGTGACACCATAACACATTTCAGAACTTTGTAGGATGGTTCATTAGGTTTTGGCTTGACTTGAAGATGTTGTTGCTTGATTGACAAGACTCTTTTCTCCTTGTGATGGATTATCAAGACATAGTTTTCTCTTCATGATGGCATATCCTCATTGATGGAGACTTTGGGTTCATGGTTGCATTTTGTTGCTTTTGTGATGGTTATGAGGAGCCCTTTCATGTTATGATAGATGATGTTGTTCATGGTTAGCATAGCCTAATAAACATACATCTCATGGTCTCTTTTTCATTGACTTTGGCTTATGATCTGACATAGTCCTCATCAAAACACATGTGGAGGCAATTGATTATTATTTTATGTGCTAGTGGGCCAACCCCTTTACTCATCAATTAATCCTTTTTGAGGGAAATTTTATTATTATATGCCACCCTTGTATCTCATGTGTTCACCCTTTGCTTTATATCCCAATCATTTCATGCTAGGTTGGTTGTTTTCCTTGATTTTCATAATATTGTTACCTATGCTTTAGTTTACTCATGTGCAAAGGGCTTGCACACAGGTGGAGGTGAGCTAATGTATTTTCATGAGCCATGAGTTCTCATATGCCATGGAAAGAGAATGACATTAGATAAATTTTGAGGTCTAAAATGGACCTCCTAAGAAAAATGTACAACTAAAATAAATTTTATAAGACCAATAGGATTCAAGATGATGATGTCAACCATGGGGGATGATTCACCAATTTTGGAGTGAAAAAGTAAAAAGATTAAAAAACAATAAAATAATAAAACTATTTTTTCAACTTGTATTTTCAACCTATCTCCTTAAGGTTTTACTCAAATTTTGAGCGGGAGTGCTTGTTGGATGCAAAATTTGATTCCTCATCCAAGGAGTACCCATGTTGCATACTTTCGATGGACCTTGCTACCCGAAAAATGAGAAATACATGAAAAAATGTGATTGCTACACGAAAAATGAGAAATACATGAAAAAATGTGATTGCAATCACATTTTTTCATGTATTTCTCATTTTTCGGGTAGCAGGGTCCATCGAAAGTATACAACATGGGTACTCCTTGGATGAGGAATCAAATTTTGCATCCAAAGAGTGTTCCCGCTTGAAATTTGAGTAAATCCATAGGGAGATAAGTTGATAATACAAGTTGAAAAAGTAGTTTTTTCATTTTTCCCTCTAAAATTTGATGATGTAATCTAATATTATTTTATTATTTCCACTATTATTTTATAATTTTGTTAGGAGGCCCATTCTAGACCTCAAAATTCCTCTAATGGATACATAATCCAACATTATCACATTGAGCAACTTTTCATCACACAAGTTGACCACAAGATTGGGAGATGACACCATATACCCACATATAATATTATTCTATACTTTTATGGAGATTCCTTCCTATCATAGCAAATCACGGTGACTCGTCTGACTTGAAATCATATGGAGAGGTCGATACATAGTTAGGGAACCTTAGCTCATGCCACGACATAAATCAGCCTTTAAACATTATCAGATGAATTTGTTTTGTATTATGAATCCATGGGTCCACTTATTCATGTACGATGAAGCCAATCATATATGCAAATCATATTTTAATGAAGTTGTTTAATAAAATTGTGGGGTCCTCACATTAGAGCTAAGTTGCACAATCAAGGAAACAAAGAACGAGTTTCGAAAACGAGTACGGGTACGAAATGTGACCCCCCAAAATTTTGGAAATGGGGAAACGAGATATATAGGACATTTAAGAAATGTTATGTGCAATCATAAATCATAGTCATACATGATACATTATTACATTATGATTACATTGTCCAATGTCATTGCATAAACTATAAGTCAATCAATTATACATCATGATGATACATACTAACATCACATTTACTCATGAATGATCACATAATGAAATTAGTAATATCTAAAAATAGCCTTGAGAACCACTTCTCTCTTCCTCTTTTCTGCTTTCTAAAATTGCCCGTTTCCAAGTGAAACAACTTGCTCAATTCGTGTGATGAGGAAATGAGGTGAGAGTCATTTTATAACTTGCGAGAGACATCTAGAAACATCCACACATTATTTTAATTGCCAAATAAAAAAGTTAAAACAAAAAAAATGTCTTTTTTTGCCAAAAACGCGACTGTACAGGCCTGAAGCACGTTTCAGACCGTACTTGCCGCATTTCAACCTTGAAAAACTTGTCTGTACGACCTAAAACATGTTTTAGGCATGTATCAAACACGTTTCCGCGTTTTATTTCCGTTTCCAGGCGAAAACACACTTTAGGCCAGTGTTTCATGCAACATAGCATTAGAGAAATTTTGAGGTCTAAAATGGGCCTCTTAAGGAATATTATAAAATAATAGTGGAAATAATAAAATAATATTAGATTACATCATCAAATTTTAGAGGAAAAAAAAAAAAAAACTACATTTTCAATTTGTATTTTCAACTTATCTCCCTATGGTTTTACTCAAAATTTGAGCGGAAGCACTCGTTGGATGCGTAATTTAATTCCTCATCCAAGTGTGAAAATTCCACAAATTGGAATCCTAGTGCAACAACTGATTAAGTTTCGTCTATTTGTTAAATAACTCAACAAATTACTTACTGTGTTCTACGATAAATATCGAAACTAATACGCTGCAGCCTTCACAAATAAAATACTGCAGAATAAAAATAATGTTGGAAATATAGATGCACACACACATAAATAACACCGTTATTTTTGGACCAATGTCCCCAGAAAAATCCAACTCGGGAAAAGCGGTGCAGCAGCTGAGGGTTTGTATATTATACAGTAGTAAATTTGAGTACAAATCTATGGTTGCTTAAATCTAGAAAACCATACAGAGAAAAATTTGACAATAGAGTCTAGTGAGAAAATAATCACTCCCACTGGTGATCTGGCATTGACCTTGGCTCAATATGAGCTGCTATGTGTTGCCTCTGCGTCAGCCTATGTAGTACTGCGTCCCCACAACTAGGAATAGCCTTCCCTCTTGCTAATTGATCAGCTGCTATTTGGAAGATTGACCCTTCTGGCCTCCGGACTCTCTCTTCAACTGCTGGCACTGAATCACTGCTACTGCCAATCAAAAATACGGATCTCCTCTGAAGCACTATGCTGCCTCTACGTGGCTCTGCGCTGCTTCTTTGTGGCACTCACTGCCTCTCTGATGTGTACTCACCGGATTTGGAAAATCTTCCTCTGGCCTTACAATCCCTGCCCTCTCTCATTGCTTCGAGCTCACTCACCCTCTCTCCTGAAACTTAGCGATGCTACTTTGGAAATCGATCTGCCAATGAAATCGAACTGGTCAAGTGTGTTCTCCAAGCCCCATCAAATTTATTCTTATAATCTCTCGTTGAGACATCAATGGCCATGATTAAAACTTAATCGATGGCTAAGATTAACTAGAACTCGATCCATGCCTTTTTCTAGAAGATTCGCACCTAAATTAATTAATACCTTTTAATTAATCATATTTCTTAAGTTTAGACTTAGGAAATATTAAAAAACTGATTAATTATTTTAATTAAGATGTCTCTAGGTGGAATTACCATGAATGGTTTCTGGGTATTGGAGAATACGTGTATTCTAATCTCTCTGCCAAATCTCAAGGCTAGAACACATCCGATGCTACAAAATCTAACACCAAGGAGTACCCATGTTGCATACTTTTGATGGACCCTGCTACATGAAAAATGAGAAATACATAAAAAAACATGATTGAAGAGTACCCATGTTGCATACTTTCGATGGACCATGCCACATGAAAAATGAGAAATACATGAAAAAATGTGATTTCTCATGTATTTCTTATTTTTCGTGTAGTAGGGTCTATCGAAAGCATGCAACATGGGTGCTCCTTGGATGAGGAATTAAATTACGCATCCAATGAGTGCTCCTGCTCGAAATTCGAGTAAACCCGTAGGGAGATCAGTTGAAAATACAAGTTGAAAAAAATAGTTTTTTTTTTTAATCTTTATACATTTTTATTCCAAAAATGGTGAATCATCCCCCATGGTTAACATCGTCATCTTGAATCCTATTGGTTCTTATAAAGTTGATTTTGCTTGTACATTTTTGTTTTAAGGCCTGTTACCCACCACCTGTGGGTGACACCCATAGGAGAAATTTTTCTCCTAGATGGTCCTCGATCGGCAACTAGTAGCCTTTTGCAGCCACCAGATAGCTCAATGTGTCACCATTTCTGTTGCTTGAGCCAACAATTATGCTCCCTTTCCCATCTGTTATGATCGTATGTTTGAAGGTGGACCATTCAACCCCGAAGGTATGACTTTCATTATGTAGTTGGGTATCTTTTCTTACTTAACATGGACACTTTTGGGCATGGATTAGTGGGGGGGATTCGTCAGGAAGAATAGGCTTAGTTTGTACTCTTATCCACTCGTCCAACTTCGTGGTTAACCTTGTATCCTAGTCTCGTGGGATCTCCTTTATTGGCTACTGGCTTTAGGAGGTGCACTACATGGGAAATCCCGATTTTGGTTGCGTGGTCCCACTTCCCGAAACCACATATATCACTCCCCTCCACTCATTATAACACCTTTCCACATATTTCCCATCTAGGTACACATTTTTCCATTAGGTCCACAAGGAGTTAGCCTCCCCATCCCCTTGTCCACACTTTAGGTCGGGCCTGGAACGATTCCTCGAAGGTTGATGCAGCTAAAAAGAAAGACAAGCATAATTTGGCCACTCTCAATAGAAAATGTACCACAAAATGCAAAACATGGTTGGGACATAGGAATTTAGCACGTGGACCAAATCCAACATGAGCTCACCCCCTATCAATATGGCCATCACCTTGGTTCCTAGGGCTCCTTATATTGTCCCCCTGCATCATTAAGGAATCGATGATTGTACCAACCCCTAGTGGGGGGTGAACTGCCCAACCTAAAGGGGGTATTCACTGCTATATCTTACACATCATGCTCTCATTCCCTGGAGCCCCAATTAGTTATAAAGGAAAAATCAATAAAAGGAAAATGCATATGAAGAAGGGTGGAAAAACAAAGGTCAGCATAACTCATGTACCACGATTTCTCCCTCCTACATATATATACCCAAGTGTGGGCTTCCCTTATCATAAGTACCCTTGTACTATGGCATGCGGCTTGGTGCCTTACCCTGATGCCCCCATTCAATTCCATCATCATGTCACATGACACCTGCCACTTGAGGGAGGTAGTGTGAAAATTTGTGTTACCCGGAATCCTATTGCAGCAACTGATGAAAAGTCTTCTATTTTTTATTTACTTAACAAATTTATTTACTGTGTTCTACAAGCAAATATTGAAATCCATTCACTATAGCCTACACAATTAAACTGCGGAAGAATAAAAGTGCAGAAACAAATTTGAACACACATAGATCACACAACCATTCGACACAATTATTTTTGGACTAATGTCCCCATAAAATCCCAATACGAGAAAATCGATGCAGCAGATCTGAGGGTTTATGTTATTATGCAGTAAATTTTGAGTACAAATCTATGATTGATGAGACTATCAAATCATACAGAGAAACTGAAAGAAGAAATCTCGTGAGACAAACCTCACTCCTCCACTGGAAACTGGCACTAATCTGCACCAAGGCTGGATTGTCCTGTGTTGCCTCTGTGCAGTGGTTGCATCACTTTGCGCAGTGACTGCATCACAATTGTGGTTGCCCTCTTCCTCTGCACTGATCTCACTGATGGCTGGAAACTGAAGCTTACTGCTTCTCTGGAAATTCTCTCTGGGATCTGAGTTTGGCTCTGCACAGTCTCCTCAGCGGGAAAACGTCTTTCCCTCTAGCTCTGCAAAGTGACAGCGTAGGCACTGCATCGTTGGCTCTGCGTTGCTCTATGGCTCTCTCTATATTTGTTGCTCTGTACTCTCTGGCTCAAAAATATTCCAACTGGATCTACTGCCCCTTGCTACAATCAAGAATCACTTAGATCTGATTTTCTTCCGAGCACTGCTCCGTCAAAAAAATTCGATCTCTAGATCCTCTGTGTCTCCAAAAATGTTATTTCCAAATGACCCTTCAAGTCATTCTTATAATCTTCTCGTTAAGACTTCAACGGCCCAGATTAGATATCTAATCAACGACTAAGATTAACTTTTGACTTGGTCCATGTATTCCATATCATTCTCATTCATATTCTATTAATACACTTTAATTATTTTATTTTCCTAAGTTTAGACTTAGGGTCCCTTTAAAAATAATTATTTATTTCTATAGAATACAACCCGAGTGGAATTTCATCAAACGATTTCTGGGTTATCTGGACTACATGTCTCTAAGCCTATCCACAAAATTTGAGACTCAGAGCACATTCGATGCTACCCAAAATCAACACTCCCTCTTAGCAAGGAATGTGCTGTAACAATATGCCATGTTGCATACTGTTATGATCTTGAAGCATCTCCCTTTGTGTTGTTGATGTCTGACACTGCTGCCCATCAACTCTACGCAAAAGCTGCGTCTGTACTGTTGTTGACACTGCCACTTTCAACAATGCATCCGTACTGCAACTCCCTCTTAATTCTGCATTCGTGTTGTTGTTGACTCTGCCACTGCAAACTACTATTACACTGCAACACTGTTGCTTTCTGCAACTGAAAAACATCCAAAGTTGGACAAGTATACTGCATCTCGGTGACGAAGAAATGACTGTTGCTAGCCTCTGCACTACCTTTCTGAGGCGACTTCTCTACACTACGTCTATCTGCACTTTTGCAACACTGCTCTGCGCTGCTAACCACTGTGTTGTCACTTCAACACTCCTCTACACCAACTGGCATTAGTCCATCGTGCTACTGCTGTTTAGGGCTCCCGTAGCAAGGTGATGATCGGAGAGGTGGACTCCTCAAGGATCCTACCCATCTTGTAGATCTCTAGGTGTACAACTCCAAATCAGCCCACCTCCCTCCTGGAGGTATATGAGCTATCATAGCAAAATCCTCCTCCTCTATCTTTGTTGCTCCAGCCTGAGGATCATGCTTCTCATCCTTGTCCTTCTTTCTGAGAGGACACTGTATGGCATAATGTCCCATCTCGCCACACCAGAAGCATTTGATCTTTGACAGATCCTTCTTCCTCCTTTGTTGCTCTGGTTGTCCCTTTGATGCAAGGGTCGCATTCTGTTCCTCCTCCTTGATCTTTGAACCGCTATTGCTGTCACCCTCAATTTGACACTTGAGTAAGTCTCTCCGCATCTCTTCTTGCTGAAGAGCTGCCCACATTGACTCCCAGTCTCGAAAGTTCTCTCTGGCTAGGATGCTCTGGAAAAAAACACGGTAATCCTCAAACACTGAGTTGAGGGCCAATCTGACCATCTTTGTGGCCTTAGGAGTTGCTACTACGACTACCAACTGATCTCGGTTTTCCTGAAGTCTAGAAAGGAATGAATCAATACACTCTCCCTTCTGCATCCTGGTGGTCCGCATTTTCTCCTCTAGAAACATCTTCTGCTGCTCGGAAGACCCCTCATACAACGTTGCCAACGCATCCCACATCTCCTTAGATGTTCCTTTGGCTGAGATGTGTGAAACAATGCGATCCCTCACGCCATTGAGGATCAACTGCTTGGCCTTAGCCATATTCTTCTTGAAGGCCGGTAATGGTGTTGCATCCACTGGTTCAACTTGAGCACTGTCGATAAAGTGCTTGAGGTCATGCTCATCTAGAAGGAAGGAGATCCTTGCCTTCCAAATTACATAGTTGGAGGCACCCTCCAACCGTTCCTGGTCACGCAATCCGTTGGTGGCCATCTCACCTGACTACTGTCAATCTCCTGCCTCTCACCCTCTACGCGGCTGGCTTTATGCACTCCTCATGGAGCAAGCCACAATATCTGTTGCTACTGCACGGGGAATCTGAGTTTCTCGGGCTAGAAACTCATTGAGGTCAGAAAATCCCCAAAACTATGTTTCCTCTACACTTCCTGACGCTCTGCACCAACAATCACTATTGCGTAGTCAACTGTGTCCCTCCAGCTATTGATCTGCGTAAATATGTTCCGTTGCTCTCTTTGCCTCAGACAAACAACAATCTGGAACAATCCTACCTCTCTGTCGCCTCACTCAGAGAGTTATTTTTCTTGCTGATCTATCCCTCCTGGCTTGGACTGCGCACTTCACTGGGAAATCGATCTGTTGCTTACGCATCTATTTGATTCCCAGTTTTTGCTTCAACATTGGATCTGCTGCATCTTTTCTTTGTCTCGCCTGCACTCAGCTTAAACAAGCTCTGATACCATGTGAAAATTCATGTTACCCGGAATCCTACTACAACAACTGATGGAAAGTCTTCAATTTGTTATTTAGTTAACAAATTTATTTACTGTGTTCTACAAGCAAACATCGAAATCCATTCACTACAACCTACACAATTAAACTGCGGAAGAAATACAAGTGTGGAAACAAATTTGAACACACATAGATCACACAACCATTCAACACAATTAATTTTGGACCAATGTTCCCGGAAAAACCCAATGCGGGAAAACTGGTGCAGCAGATCTGAGGGTTTATATTATTATGCAGTAAATTCTGAGTAAAAATCTATGACTGATGAAACTGACAAATCATACAGAGAAATTGACAAAAGAGATCTCGCAAGACAAACCTCACTCCTATACGGGAAATTACCACTTATCTGCAACAAGGCTAGACTGCCCTGCGCTGTCTCTGCGTAGTGACTATGTCACTCTGTGCTGTGACTGCATCACAACAATGGTTTCCCTCTTTCTCTGCCTTGATCTAACTGATGGCTAGAAACTGAAGCATACTGGTCCTCCAGAAATTTTCTCCAGTATCTGACTCTGGCTCTACATTGTCTCCTCGCAGGAAAATGTCTTTCCCTCTAGCTTTGCAGAGTGACTGCTCTCACTAGCTCTGCGTTGCTCTGTGGCTCTCTTTGTCTCTACTGTTGTGTACTCTCCGGCTCAGGAAATATTCCAACCAGATTTAGTGCCCCTCACTACAATGAAGAATCACTTAGATCTGATTTTCTTCTGAGCACTGCTCCATCACAAAAATTTGATCTCTAGGTCCTCTGTGTCTCCAAAAATGTTATTTCCAAATGACCCTTCAAGTCATTCTTATAATCTTCTGGTTGAGACTTCAACGACCCAGATTACATCTCTAATTAACGGCTAAGATTAACTTTTGACTTGATCCATGTATTCTAGATCATTCTTATAATCTTCTCGTTGAGACTTTAATGGCCCAGATTAGATATCTAATCAACGGATAAGATTAACTTTTGACTTGATCCATGTATTCTAGATCATTCTCACTCATATTCTATTAATACACTTTAATTATTTTATTTTCCTAAGTTTAGACTTAGGGTCCCTTAAAAAATAATTAATTATTTCTATAGAATACAATCCGAGTGGAATTTAATCAAACGATTTTTGGGTTATCTGGAATACATGTCTCTAAGCCTATCCACAAAATTTGAGACTTAGATCACATTCAATGCTACCCAAAATCAACACTCTCTCTTAGCGAGAAATGTGCTCTAACAATATGCCATGTTGCATACTGTTCTGATCCTAAATCATCTCCCTCTACGATGTTGATGTCTGACACTCCTGCCCATCAACTCTGCACAAATGTTGCATCTGTACTGCTGCTGACACTGCCACTGTCAACACTGCATCCGTACTGCAACTCCCTCTGAATTTTGCATCCGTGTTGTTGCTGACTCTTCCACTGCCAACTGTTACTGCATTGTGTAATATCCCAGAAGGGAATTTTCAGCAGATCATGCCAGAAAAACGCATTCCTCAGGTATGAGGGCTTCAGATATCATATAATATCTCTGAAAATGTTCAGCAACAAAAATAAATAGCAGCAGCAACCTTTACTCAGTTTTTAAGGGCAACAAGGTGGGGAAAAGTGAGGATTTTGGCCCTAAAATGAGTGAATAAGGAAATCTGCGTAACATGACAGGTCAAGGTTCTGGAATATGTTATAATAGGTCAAGAGGGACGTCCATGTCGAATTTCAGCTCAAACAAAGGCGTTTTGCTAGGTTAAACAGTTCCTCCTTCCCGACTAGTCAAGAAAAACCCTGATTTCCCAAGACTTTGAGTATGCAGAATTTTACTGAAGCAAGGGCTGCGTTTCTCCTGAAGGAATAAGATGTATAACAGTATGGATGATCAGATAATGGGTTTGGGAACACGGCATAGGCATTCAGCAAGGTTAAACAGCAGTTTAAATAGAAAAACCCCTCAAAATAGAGGTGCCGCAAGACAAAGATTGATCCAGAAACATTTCAGCGTTTTCTCTAGGAGGCTGAAGCTTATATTTATTATATTTCAGATCTGAAACTGATAAATACATGAAAACAGAGATCTATAATGAGACAAAATGCCCAAAGGGCTCTTTATTACTTTCCCCTTGGGGATTTCGGCAATGCATGAAAATGCCGGAGCAGATCTGAAGAATGATTCAGAATTTCTGAAGCAAACTTCAGTATCAGATCAGAAATATACTTGTATTGGTTGGCCAATCCAAGGATCACCCTCCAACAGAGATCTAGCTTCCAAAATGATGCCAAAACCCATGAAACGCTGCTCCTTCAGCAATAACGCAGATCTGGGGAAAGAACTGCGCAGTATACCATGAAGAATATATTGGCCTAATGCCAAGATCTGAAAATGAGCTCCAAAGTCCTCCAATCTGATCCTCCAAAAGGAAGAAAGACTCTCCTTCTGAAAAACAAGAGAAGGAAGTGGTGTCGTAAAGTCACCACGGCAACACCCTACAACACGGTATTACGCTGCTGCAGCAATAACGCTGTCCTGGAGGATGATGCTAAGAAATAACCTTGCCTGAGCAGGCACTCGAAGTCCCTCGAGGCTAAGGGTGAGATCTCCGCACAGAGACACTCGGTGCACTAAACAGTGCAGCAGACGAGCTAAACAGCCAGCGTGCGAAAGAAAGACAAAGGAGTACAAGATAATCAGGATGAGTGCACCTATCCTTGCCCTAGGCAAGTGGAGACCCTCTCAGAACCAATAATGGCTGCAAACAAGACAGCGTCCTAGCTGGCTGAAGATCTGCTATGAAGAGTTGCTGCTGGAATGCAATGGAACTATGAACTGAAGACTAGAAGATGGCTGATCTCAATCCTCCAAACCCTCACCAATAAAAACGCTGTCTCTGCTGGTGACAGCGCAGAAGACAGATGAAATGCTGGCCACAAAACCTCCAGATGAAATGATCAGCTCCTCAAGGCTGGAAACACTGAAAAACACTGCCAAACCCCACACACAAGATCCTGCTCATCAGATCAGCGTCCTCCCTGACTGGATCTGCGTCCTCTCTGCCCAGATCTGCTGGATCTGAGTCCTCCTATCCAGATCTGCGTCCTATCACTCCAGATCTGCGTCCTCCAAGGCTAGATCTGCTGTTATCTCTCCAGATCTAGGCTAGATCTGCCAATATCTCCTCAGATCTGCGTCCTCCAAGGCTGGATCTGATACTATCTCTCCAGATCTGCGTCCTCTCTGCCTTGGTCAGCTGGATCTGCGTCCTTACTATCCAGATCGGAGCCCTCCTACTGGATCTGCGTCCTTCCCCTCTGAATCAGCGTCCTATCTGCTGGACCTGCGCAGTCACAAGAAGGGGCTTCCTCCTCTCCAAATCTCCACCAGAAAACTGCTGCTAATTACCACTGAAACTGAAGGATGTTACTCAGAAAATAACCTTACTAGGGCAGGCACTCGAAGTCCCCCGAAGCTAAGGGTGATACCAGAAAATAACCTTACCAGGGCAGGCACTCGAAGTCCCTCGAGGCTAAGTGTGAGATCTCCGAACGGAGACACTCGGTTGCACTAAACAGTGCTGCAGACCGACTAAACAACCGACGTGCTGAAGCAGACAGAAGTCTAGCTCTCAATATCAATATCAAATCATGCATGCCCAAATGAGGTGAGAACCCCACCTTTTATAGTGCTAAACTCCCTCCAACACCTTGACTGCGTCCTTCACTCTCCTTAGCCTGCGCAGTTAACCTTGGGTCAGCGTGAGGCCTCCCCTCATACACATGTGGACCCCCAAGGCCTCCTTTCTAAGTTATAACGTCAATCAACTAGGAAAAACACTTTATTTTATAAAGTGAGGTGGCTAAAGTGAGGTGACCCCTCTTATTTCTCACTTTATTTATTATTTCTAGCTAAAGCGGCAAAATTAAACAAAAAATGAAATATTCCAATTAGCAAATCTAATTGGGAATATTACAGTCTCCCCCGGCAAAACGTTGCTTGTCCTCAAGCAACTGAAGTGATGGATGCTGTAAAGTCTGCTCGCTCTCCCAAGTGGCATCCTCGTCCGGCAACAATTGCTTGTTCTCAAGCAGTGCTTGAACAAGCCTACTCTCTAGCTGATGCTCCTCACCGATACTGCAAAATGTGCCTGGGTCCCACTGAAACCTCTCTATCTCCTGCATCACCCTGATACGAAGGGATATCTCAATGCCAGGATCCCAAACTGATTTCTCCGGATACCAGCCAACCAACAATCCGCCCGGGTCCCATTGCCACCATGGCCAATAATAGCCCAAGTCCCATGGCTCAGACTGCTCACTGCCTCTGGCTATGACTGAAGACCATGACCGCTGCTGCTCTGCATCTATGACTGTGTAAGCTGGCCCATCAACTGTGAACCAACTCGTCACCTCCCTCCAATCAAGGCATGGAGTCGAAAATATAATGAGGAATATCTCCCTCCTGTGGATCCTCAATCTCCAAGCAATCATCCAGACAAAATGAGCCACCTCCCAACAAGGCAACTCCAGAAAATCTCCTTCCACCTCAAGCTCTGGTAATGAAGGTGGGCTGGAAATACGAACTTGGCAAGCATCATAGCTTACCCCATGCTATCCTTCTCTCCACTCATGACAAGTGTAGAGTCTATGCTGATCCTGGGCTGCAAAATCATTGCCCTCCAATGGCAAAGTGAAAAACAATCCACCATAGAAGGTTCCTTCATCAATGAAGAACAAGCTGGCCCAAAACAAACCATCCATGAAGAATATGACATGGTCATCATGGATCACCCTAATGAGATGTTTGCTGAAGGTTCTACATGAGGATACATAATGCAAACAATTTCTCACAAGGATACAACGTAGTCTCATCCACTGCAACTTCAGAAAATCACATGGCAAGCAATGTACAAGATTCATCACATCTACTAATGGATAGTAAATGGCTGAATATGATAACAACATAAGGCCAAACACTTGCCCATAGCCGTACAATGGATGAATATCAATCTCATGGCCTACCTCAAAAGAGAACACATATGTAGTAGTGGTGGCCATGCCTCCTCCCATGCTCCTATTAGAACATGTAGTGCAGAAAATACTCAAAGGCACATTCAGCTCATGTGTCTCTCTCATAATCAAGCCTCCCATACAAATCTGACCATATGTTGGAAGTAAGATGGTACATGGATCCATAAATGAGTCCTCCATAGTGTTTTGGCATGCTATGAAGAAGAATGAACCATGTGCTGCAAGAAGATAATCCTCCTCATGCTTGGAAACCCAAGTCAAGAAGAATATGCCATAGATGTCTCTATCATCATTACCTCCTCTTTGTGCAATAAATATGAAGTGATCCTGGGACCTATGGGTTATAGATCCACCATATCTCTGCTGCGCACACTTCATCCATAATGTTCTGCTCCAAGGTGACAACGCTGTGAGCTCATGCAAATGAGTTCCTGTCAATACAAGACTCTGTTCTTTGACATGCTCCTTGTCAAAGACTCCTCTAATAATGCTGCAATAAATATGGAATACCTCCCAAGATGGAAGTGCTTCCCAATCAAAGACCATGGAGATAGTGCCATCCCCTCCTCCTGCAACATCATGCAAAGTGTGGGAGCAAATCTGCCCTTGCTCTCCCAAGCAAAGCAAAAAGAAATTGTGTTGCCTCCCCATACCTCCATCATGCAACTCATGTGATGAAGACACAATGAATGATATGAGTAACACATCAACACCATGCATCCATACTCTATGCTGCTCAATGATGCAAATATCCAGCCATCTTTCCTCCACCCTCCGACTCTTAGGAAGAGTGTTTGCCAAGAGATGGCCAAACTCTTTCAAGAGTAACCAGCGCAGCCAAGCCTCCTGCTGCCTGGTAGCACAGATCTGCAAGTAGCCTCCTAGCTCCTTGCTCATCATCCCCATCCACTCAATCACTTGTGGATGCCTCCTTCTCCTCATCCCGGTACTCCTCCCATGAGGGCTACCATCCTCCCAAATCAAATTTCTGATTTTGCACTTCATGGGATTTTGAAGTATAAACTTCTCAAGGATCAATGAGACCCTATCAAGAATCAAATAGGTGGTAGGCAAAACCCTCCCATCATGATGTGTGTGGCTCAAGGAATGTCCAACACAAGCATGAGAGATGTTATCCATCCGAAGATGTCCCCCATCTTCTATCTGCTCTTGTGAGAAGGGAAGAAAGTCATCGCACCCCATGGTGTGTCGAAGTGCATTTCCAGTGAGATCTCTCCTTGAGACCTCCCCTTCATCCATAGCCTGCTCCACCGAGTACCAACTCAAAATCTCTCGCCATCCAACCTCAACACGTGGCTGTTGTACCCTGTGCAACTCTGATCGTCTCATACCACTATCCAAGTCAACATATGAGACCTGACTAGGTGGCTCTGCCTCTCTCTCTCCAACGGAAAGAGATGACCCAACAACACTGCTAGTCCCATCCATGCATGCCTGAAGGAGAATGATCTGACGCCCCAAGGTGCCCTCTGGTTGTACCATCAGGGAATCCATCTGCTCCCCAATGCGGACCAACTTGGCCGCCGACTTGGCGCAAGTCACTCTCATACCCTCCAGCTCCTGGTCCTGCAACAAAATGGTCTCCCGTACTGACGTGGCCTTCTCCCTCAAAACTCGAAGGTCCGTCCGAAGCCGATGATACTGCTGTTTGCGACCATCATCCAATACCTCTGTATCTCCTAGTGCCTCATCGATAGTGGATATATCTCCTGATACCTCACCCATCTGTCGTGTGCTGCTACCACCCGAAGATTCGGACATGGCTCCAGTCATCACCTCAGTGGATGGCTCTACCGGGGTAGGCTCTACCTCTTCCACTACGATATCAACCGGCACGGTCAAGGAGGTCTCTAATGATGGTGAGTCCTGTGTCACCCTAGGTGTAACCTCAGACTCCCTGCAATCCTGTGTGCCCTCATCCTCTAAGTGCGAGGTAACCATTTTAATGGTTTCCCTCTCCGATACTCGGTCGAGCTGGAAAGAGGCATCCAACTTGTCCACCCAAGCTTTTTTTGAGTGCCTGGATGACCCGTCAAATGTCGGTAGATGGAATCTGTCCACTGTGCGCTGTAAGCCCCTATCATGTGAGTGCTTGTTCCCTCTGTGAAAGTTGTGAGGTCTACTATCACGCTGGAGCTGAACATAATCTCCACTAGCTGTGCTGTGGTCATCACGGTGGTATCCGTGCCCCTTGTGCTGCTCAGGGGGTTTGATGCCGCATCGATACTGGAGATAGCGCTCGAAGGGGAGAGTATCCATGAATGCTTGTCCTAAGGCCTGCCACTCTGCAAAAACGGCTGCCCATCGAGCTGGACTCAACTCTCTCGGTGCTGTCGACCCCTCGTCCTCTACCAGGAAGGTAGGCATGGTAGGACGTGTGGGTGCTGGATTATCCCTCTGTGCACCTCCCTGCACTCCTGTCCCTGTGTCTTCTGGCAAGAATGTGGGCATAGTGGGTCGCTGAGCCGTCACAATGGGGATAGCATCGTGCACTGGTACGCGGCGAGACACACCCGATCCCTCACCGATCTGAAGAACTCTAGGGAGTGCTCTCTGACTGATCTCCATGGCCAAGAGCCTCTGTGACGTCTCCTGCATGTGTTGGAGGAGCATTTCTCTAAATCTCCTCTCATCATCATCAACTGCCATCAGCTCTTTCTGCTATGAGTCTACAGGCTCCTCAGAAACTGCACGGCTGCTGCAAAACCATACTGCTTCTTAACTTCGACCTCCGATTTACTCATTGAAAACTACTCAGAAAATTCCAGGAATTTGAGAAGGTGATCCTTGTCCAAAACCCAGAAAAACCCAGAAAACGTTTCTCCTCATTCCAAACTTCAAAATTTGACCTTTTTATTTTGGCCCTTTTTCCAACTGCGTTTTTGGTATTGTAACTGCTATTGCTCTGTATGATCTCTTTTCTGATGTCATAGACCACAGGCTGAGCCAGAATTATGCTCTGATACCACTGTAATATCCCCAAAGGGAAATAACCAGTAATACACAGAAATATGCTAGACAGATATACAAAATACAATGCTGGAACCAGATCATGGAACAAGTACACATAGAATGCCAGAAAACTAAGCCATTTTATTAATCTGAGAATACATATAGAGGAGTACAAGATAATCGGGATGAGTGCACCTATCCTTGCCCTGGGCAAGTGGAGACCCTCTCAGAACAAATAATGGCTGCAAATAAGGACAGCGTCCTAGCTGGCTGAAGATCTGCTATGAAGAGCTGCTGCTGGAATGCAATGGAACTATGAACTGAAGACTAGAAGATGGCTGATCTCAGTCCTCCAAACCCCCACCAATAGAAACGTTGTCTCTGCTAGTGACAGCGCAGAAGACAGATGAAATGCTGGCCACAAACCTCCAGATGAAATGATCAGCTCCTCAAGGCTGGAAACACTGAAAAACGCTGCCAAACCCCACACACAAGATCCTGCTCATCAGATCAGCGTCCTTCTGCCCCGGTCTGCTGGATGCGAGTCCTCTGTCCGGATACCGTCTATCACTCCCGGATCTGCGTCCTCAAACTGATCTTGCTATATCTTGGGATCTAGGTGAGTTTGAATATGTCATGGAATCCATCATTCAAGGTAGGATAATTAAACATCTCAAATGGCCTTTGATGATCATAGCCATCACTCAGGTTATGGTGTGAGCAGATGTGCTCAGTTCTCAACCACCAAGTCTGCTTGGTGGGTTGTGTCACACCTCTGAATCTAGTCCTTTACTGGCGCTTGGGCAGTTGAGATGAGCATCTGTTGTTGCAATTAAATGCTGGATTAAGTGTGCTCTCTGGATGAAAAATTCTTTTTACCCTCACAGATCTGTGATCCCAAAGAGGGCTCACTCCTCTCCAAATCTACGAGGAAATTGCTAATTACCACTTTGGCGAAGGATGTTACTAGGAGAAAATAGCACTTACTAGGGGGGCACTCGAAGTCCCCCGAAGCTAAGGGTGAAACCAGAAATAACCTTACCAGGGCAGGCACTCGAAGTCCCCCGAGGCTAAGGGTGAGATCTCCGACCGGAGACACTCGGTTGCACTAAACAGTGATGCAGACCGACTAAACAACCGGCGTGCTGAAGCAGAAGAAGTCTAGCTCTCAATATCAATATCAAATCATGCATGTCCAAATGAGGTGAGAACCCCACCTTTTATAGTGCTAGACTCCCTCCAAAACCTTGACTGCGTCCTTCACTCTCCTTGGCCTGCGCAGTTAACCTTGGGTCAGCCTGATGCCTCCCCATCATACTCATGTGGACCCCCAAGGCCCCCTCTCTAAGTTATAACGTCAATCAACTAGGAAAAACACTTTATTTTATAAAGTGAGGTGGCTAAAGTGAGGTGACCCCTCTTATTTCTCACTTTATTTATTATTTCTAGCTAAAGCGGCAAAATTAAACAAAAATGAAATATTCCAATTAGCAAAGCTAATTGGGAATATTACACTCACTCGATAATCAAAAATGAAATATTCCAATTAGCAAAGCTAATTGGGAATATTACACTCACTCGATAATCAATAATCCAAGAATCCAAGCATGTCCCAAATGAGGAGGCTCCTCCATCTTTTATAGTGTTGGTTTCCCTCCAAAACCAAATGTAGCCTCTCTCTCTCCTCCACATCTTCATCCTTATCCACATTCTTATCTAGAAGCTTGGAGAAACTTCTAGAGTGTACATAGTCCCCCTCCTCCACGTGGTGTTGGGTCCCCCCTTGACTCCCACTTAAGTCACAACGTTGTGCTACTAGGTGGATGTCTTATTTCATTTAAGTGAGTTTAGACCCTCTTTACTCACTATTTATTTATTTTTACAAACTATAAAGTGCAAAATAAACAAAATGGAATATTCCAATTAAACACGTAAATTAGGAATATTACAGTCCCCCCCAGCAAAATGTTGCTTGCCCTCAAGCAACTGCCTGAATAAGTCTCCTTCCTAGCTGATGCTCTCCACCGATATTTCAAAATATGCCTGGGTCCCAGATGCGCCACTGAATCTTCTCTATCCTCTGCATCACCCTGATATGAAGGGATCTCTCAATGCCAGGATCCCAAACCGATCTCTCATGGTACCAACCAACCAACAATCCTCCCAGATCCCATTGCCACCATGGCCAATAATAGCCCAAGTCCCATGGCTCGGACTGCGCACTGCCTCTGGCTATAACTGATGAAGACCATGACCGCTGTTGCTCTGCATCTATGACTGTGTACGCTGGCCCATCAACTGTGTACCAACTCATCACCTCTCTCCAATCAACTGCAAGGGTAGAACTAAAGAATCTCCACTCAAGGCATGGAGTCTGGAATATAATGAGGAAAATCTCCTCCATGTGGATCCTCCGTCCCCAAGCAATCATCCAAACAAAATGAGCCACCTCCCAACAAGGTGACTCCTGGAAATATCCTTCCACCTCAAGCTCCGGTAATGAAGGTGGGCAGAAAATCTGAACTTGGCAAGCATCATAGCTTACCCCATGATGTCCTTCTCTCCACTCATGACAAGTGTAGAGTGTGTGCTGATCCTGGGCTGCAAAATCATTGCCCTCCAATGGCAAAGTGAGGAACAATCCTCCAAAGAAGGTTCCTCCATCAATGAAGAACAAGTTGGCCCAAAACAAACCATTCATGAAGAATAGGACATGTGTATCATGGATCATCCTAATGAGATGTTTGCTGAAGGTGTTACATGAGGATACATAATGCAAATAATCTCTCACAAGGATACAACGTAGTCTCATCCACTGCAACTTCAGAAAGTTACATGGCAAGCAATGTACAAGATTCATCACATCTACTAATGGATAGTAAATGGCTAAATATGACAACAACATAAGACCAAACACTTGCCCATGGCTGTACAATGGATGAATATCAATCTCATGGCCCACCTCAAAAGAGAACACATATGTAGTAGTGGTGGCCATGCCTCCTCCCATGCTCCCATTAGAACATGTAGTGCAGAAATTGTGAGAATTCTTCCCACTCAAAAACACATCCAACTCATGTGTCTCCCTCACAATCAAGCCTCCCATACAAATCTGATCTATATCAGCAAATGGAGACATGATCAGCAGCAAAATGAAGGAAACGCTGAAGGTTACATGTGATGAAAAGAGGTACCAACAGCTTCCCCAACAAGTACAGCGCAGTTTTACAAGTTGCTGCTTGATAAGAGTACAAGGAAAAATGTTTATGTTAACCATGCATGTCTCCATATGATACATGATATAGTGCTGCAAATGATCATACACGAGGTGATAAAACATTTCCCCAAAGCCACAAAAGGGATGGTTGCCTCCATCATGTAGATTGGCCCAATAAAACTCATGGAGCAATATGACAAGCTTGCCCCCCTGTGAAGCAATGCACTGCATAGGAATGGTAAGAGTGTGCAAATCAATGAATGTATAAACAACCTCCTCACCATAGGCTAGAAGTAAGATGGTACATGGGTCCATACATGAGTCCTCCATAGTGTTTCGGCATGCTATGAAGAAGACTGAACCATGTGCTGCAAACAGATAATCCTCCTGATGCTTGGAAATCCAAGTCAAGAAGAATATGCCATAGATGTCTCTATCATCATTGCCTCCTCTAAGTGCAACAATTGTGAAGTGATCCTGGGACCTATGGGTTATAGATCCACCATAACTCTGCTGGGTACACTTCATCCATAAAGTTCTGCTCCAAGGTGACAGCGCTGTGAGCTCATGCAAGTAAGCTCCTATCAATACAAAGCTCTGTTCTTTGACATGCTCCTTGTCAAAGACTCCTCTAATAATGCTGCAACAAATATGGAATACTTCCCAAGATGGAAGTGCTTCCCAATCATCATCAAAGACCAAGGAGATAGTGCCATCTCCTCCTCCTGCAACATCATGCAAAGTGTGAGAGCAAATCTGCCCTTGCTCTCCCAAGCAAAGCAACAAGACATTTTGCCGCCTCCCCATACTTCCATCATACAACTCATATGATGAAGACATAATGAATGATATGAGTAACACATCAACACCATGCATCCATACTCTATGCTGCTCAATGATGCAAGTACCCAGCCATATTTTCTCCATCCTCCTACCCTTAGGAAGAGTGTTTGCCAAGTGATGGCCAAACCAACGTAGCCAAGCCTCCCGCTGCCCGGTATCATAGTTCTGCAAGTGATGGCCAAACTCTTTCAAGAGTAACCAGCGCAGCCAAGCCTCCTGTTGTCTAGTATCATAGATCTGCAAGTAGCCTGCTAGCTCCTTGCTCATCAACCACATCCACTCAATCACTTGTGGATGCCTCCTTCTTCTCCTCATCCTGGTACTCCTCCAATGAGGGTTACCATCCTCCAAAATAAAATTTCTGAATTTGCACTTCATAGGGTTTTGAAATGTAAACTTCTCAAGGATCAATGAGACCCTATCAAGAATCAAATAGGTGGTAAGCAAAAACCTCCCATCATGATGTGTATGGCTCAAGGAATGTCCAACACAAGCATGAGAGATGTTATCCATCCGAAGATGTCCTCCATCTTCTATCTGCTCTTGTGAGAAGGGAACCAAATCATTGTGTTCCATAGTGTGTTGAAGTGCATCTATAGTGAGATCTCTCCTTGAGACCTCCCCTTCATCCATGTTGCACAGCGCAGTGCAACCAAGCTGCTCTTGATCTGCATTTGGAACTTCTTGCAGGGCTACAAGAGTTCCTTCCTCACAAGTGTTGGCTGCCCCAACTATTGATGCGTGTGGCTGCTCCTCCATGAGTGTGATAGCGTTTTCACAAGCCTCCTCAAGAGGTGATGTGATCTCTTCTTCTTGATGAGAATTGGAAGCGCATGGTACTTCCTCTTCTTTTTCTTCAACCTTCTTGACTTCCTCAACAGTGGATGCATCTTTTCTGGATCTGAAAAAGAATAAACTATCCTTTTTCACCGTTCCGGTCCTCTTGGGCTTAGACTCACAGGGACTAGTGGATCCCTCATGCATGGGAAGAGGTGATCTCCCAGTAGTACGCTGCAAATCTGAACTCTGTATGCTAGAAACTCCATCCTCTCTGAGATGACAATAATCTTTGAAGGGCAAAATTGCTTTTAAGTCTTCCCCCATGGACTTCCATTCTCTGAAATAATCTTCAAGAGGTATACGACCATGTTGCCTCGGTACTTCAGGTAAGAATGTAGGCATTGTGATCCTCATATTTTCCATAGATAGCCAGCTCCACAGGCTGAGCCAGAACTATGCTCTGATACCACTGTAATATCCCAGAAGGGAATTTTCAGCAGATCATGCCAGAAAAATGCATTCCTCAGGTATGAGGGCTTCAGCTATCATATAATATCTCTGAAAATGTTCAGCAACCAAAATAAATAGCAGCAACAACCTTTACTCAGCTTTTAAGGGCAAAAAGGTGGGGAAAAGTGAGGATTTTGGCCCTAAAATGAGTGAATAAGGAAATCTGTGTAAAATGACAGGTCAAGGTTCTGGAATATGTTATAATAGGTCAAGAGGGACGTCCATGTCGAATTTCAGCTCAAACAAAGGCGTTTTGCTAGGTTAAACAGTTCCTCCTTCCCGACTAGTCAAGAAAAACCCTGATTTCCCAAGACTTTGAGTATGCAGAATTTTACTGAAGCAAAGGCTACGTTTCTCCTGAAGGAATAAGATGTATAACAGTATGGATGATCAGATAATGGGTTTGGGAACACGGCATAGGCATTCAGCGAGGTTAAACAGCAGTTTAAATAGAAAAACCCCTCAAAATAGAGGTGCCGCAAGACAAAGATTGATCCAGAAACATTTCAGCGTTTTCTCTAGGAGGCTGAAGCTTATATTTATTATATTTCAGATCTGAAACTGATAAATACATGAAAACAAAGATCTATAATGAGACAAAATGCCCAAAGGGCTCTTTATTACTTTCCCCTTGGGGATTTCGGCAATACATGAAAATGCCGGAGCAGATCTGAAGAATGATTCAGAATTTCTGAAGCAAACTTCAGTATCAGATCAGAAATATACTTGTATTGGTTGGCCAATCCAAGGATCACCCTCCAACAGAGATCTAGCTTCCAAAATGATGCCAAAACCCATGAAACGCTGCTCCTTCAGCAATAACGCAGATCTGGGGAAAGAACTGCGCAGTATACCATGAAGAATATATTGGCCTGATGCCAAGATCTGAAAATGAGCTCCAAAGTCCTCCAATCTGATCCTCCAAAAAGAAGAAAGACTCTCCTTCTGAAAAACAAGAGAAGGAAGTGGTGTCGTAAAGTCACCACGGCAACACCCTACAACACGGTATTACGCTGCTGCAGCAATAACGCTGTCCTGGAGGATGATGCTAAGAAATAACTTTCCCTGAGCAGGCACTCGAAGTCCCCCAAGGCTAAGGGTGAGATCTCCGCACGGAGACACTCGGTGCACTAAACAGTGTAGCAGACGGGCTAAACAGCCAGCGTGCCAAAGAAAGACAAATGTCTCACTCGATAATCAATAATCCAAGAATCCAAGCATGTCCCAAATGAGGAGGCTCCTCCATCTTTTATAGTGTTGGTTTCCCTCCAAAACCAAATGTAGCCTCTCTCTCTCCTCCACATCTTCATCCTTATCCACATTCTTATCCAAAAGCTTGGAGAAACTTCTAGAGTGTACATAGTCCCCCTTCTCCACGTGATGTTGGGTCACCCCCTTGACTCCCACTTAAGTCACAACGTTGTGCTACTAGGTGGATGTCTTATTTCATAAAAGCGAGTTTAGACCCTCTTTACTCACTTTTTATTTATTTACAAACTATAGGCGGCAAAATAAACAAAATGGAATATTCCAATTTGCTGTCGCAAATTAGGAATATTACACATTGCAACACAGTTGCTTTCTACAATTGAAAAACATCCAATATTGGACAAGTATACTACATCTCGGTAATGAAGATCTGACTACTGCTAGCCTCTGCACTGCGTCTCTAAGGTTGCTGCGATGCTGCTGCTCTGCACTATGTCCCCTTGTGCTGTTGCAACACTGCTCTGCACTGCTCAAACTTTGGCGTTGCTAACCACTGTGTTGTCACTTCAACACACCTCTGCACCAACTGGCAGTAGTCCATCCTACTACAGATGTTTAGGGCCCCCGTACCAAGGTGATGATCTGAGAGGTGGACTCCTCAAGGATCCTGCCCATCTTGTAGATCTCTGGGTGTACAACTCCAAATCAGCCCACCTTCCTCCTATAGGTATATGAGCTATCATAGCAAAATCCTCCTCCTCTATCTTTGTTGCTTCGGCCTGAGGATCATGCTTCTCATCCTTGTCCTTCTTTTTTAGAGGACACTGTGTGGTGTAATGTCCCATCTCGCCACACTCGAAGCATTTGATCTTTGACAGATCCTTCTTCCTCCTTTGTTTCTCTGGCTGTCCCTTTGATGCAACGGCTGCATTCTCTTCCTCCTCCTTCTTGATCTTCGAACCGCTGCTGCTGCCACCCTTAATTTGACACTTGAGTAAGTGTCTTCGCATCTCTTCTTGTTGAAGAGTTGCCCACATTGACTCCCAGTCTAGGAGGTTCTCTCTGGCCAGGATGCTCTGGACAAAAACTTGGTAATCCTCGGACACTGAGTTGAGGGCCAATCTGACCATCTCTGTGGCCTTAGGAGCTGCTCCTACAGCTGCCAACTGATCTCGGTTTTCCTGAAGTCTAGACAGGAATGGATCAATACACTCTCCCTTTCCACATTTTCTCCTCTAGAAACATCTTCCGCTGCTCGGAATACCCCTCATACAGTGTTTCCAACGCATCCCACATCTCCTTAGATGTTCCTTTGGCTGAGATGTGTGAAACAATGTGATCCCTCACTCCATCGAGGATCAACTGCTTGGCTTTAGCCATATTCTTCTTGAAGGCCCATAATGGTGCTACATCCACCAGTTCAGCCTGAGCACTGTCAATAAGTGCTTGAAGTCATGCTCATCTAAAAGGAAGGAGATCCTTGCCTTCCAGATTACATAGTTGGAGGCACCCTCCAACTGGTCCTGATCACGCAATACATTGGTGGCCATCTCACCCGACTACTGTCGATCTCCTGCCTCTCACCCTCTGCGCGGTTGGCTTTATGCACTCCTTATGGAGCAAGCCACAAGATTTGCTACCACTGCACGGGGAATCTGAGTTTCTTAGGCTAGAAACTCACTGAGGTCAGAAAAACCCCAAAACTATGTTTTTGCTATGCTTCCTAACGCTTTGCACCAGCAATCACTGCTGCGCAGTCAACTGCATCACTCTAGCTATTGCTCTCTCTGCCTCGGACAAACAACAATCTAGAACAATCCTACCTCTCTTTCGGCTCACTCAGAGAGAGATTTTCCTTGCTAATCTAGCCCTCCTGGCTTGGACTGCGCACTTCACTGGGAAATCGATTTGCTGCTTACGCAACTCTTTGATTCCCAACTACTGCTTCAATGCTAGATCTGTTGCATCTATTCTTTGTCTCGCCTACACTCAGCTTAAACAAGCTCTGATACCATGTGAAAATTTGTGTTGCTCGGAATCCTACTGCAGCAACTGATGGAAAGTCTTCTATTTGTTATTTACTTAACAAATTTATTTATTGTGTTCTACAAGCAAATATTGAAATCCATTCACTACAGCCTACACAATTAAACTGCGGAAGAAATACAAGCATGGAAACAAATTTGAACACAAATAGATCACACAACCATTCAACACAATTATTTTTGGATCAATTTCCCCGGAAAAAGCCAATGCGGAAAAACATGTGCAACAGATCTGAGGGTTTATGTTATTATGCAATAAATTTTGAGTACAAATCTATGATTGACGAGACTCTCAAATCATACAGAGAAACTAACATAAGAGATCTCGTGAGACAAACCTCACTCCTCCATGGAAAACTTCCACTGATCTGTGCATTGCCTATGCAGCTCTTGGTGATGTTGGCCCCAACCTACGAAATGTTGCTCCCAGATCAACTGAAAATGGAAGAGACTCCCTCCTTGGGTTGGCACTCGAATTCCATCGAAGCAAGGGTTGAGATTTCCGCTCGAAAACACTCGTGTGCTAAACAACACTTACAAACTTGGCTTCAGCTCAAGCGTGCTTGTCAAAGACAAATTATCAAATGATCAAGAATGCCCCGAATGAGTACCTCTTTCTCTTTTTGTCAAAGAGCCTCCAAAATTCCCATGTGGGCCTTGTTACCACTCAAACTAGCAGGGGACCTAAAATGGTTTCCTAAGAGGGCAACTGCTAGGTTAAGGGCAACAGTGGAGGCTTAGCTCATTGTCACCATAGCTAAGGCTCCTTGTTATTTATGTAGTTTAACTAATGGAAGGAGTCCCGATGCTTTTGGGAAGCCACTTATAAAGGATATATCAATGAATAGACGAGAAGTGACCCCTTAAACCCTTTCCCTAGGAGGAGGTGAAGAATGGAGATTGCTTGCGTTTTAAGCAAGGGCCTTGACTTTCCATGGAGAGGGGGTGAGGATGAAGGGTATAACTTGTAGAGGTGCTTCCCGATCCCTAAAATCCTATAAGAGCTTGGATTCCCATATAGTCCTTGATGAATAGTCTTTGCCAACAAATGGGACTACACGGTGTCAAGTGGACCCAGCCCAGGTTTGGGGATGGAATTTAGCAACCAATGATTTTCCTATCTTGGAAAAGGTGAGAGGAAAGGATAAAACTAGAATTTTTACTTCAAAAGGTCAAATTGATCCTACCAGGTGCTAGCCTTGGGAAACACAGGAAAAAACTTGATCCTAGAGCTAGGGCTTGGGATATCTCGAGATTCCATCATCAGAATGTCTTCAAAATTTAAGGAGACCTAGGGGATCCACCAGCCCAGTTGACCCTAGGAGATCAAATTTTTCCTATGGCCAGATTTTCGGGAAAGTGATGCCCTAGGTGACCTAATGGGGCTAGACCTGGAAAAAATGGAGACAATGTAAAAATAAGGGTTAAAATGATCACCCTGTGAAGGATTAGTGCCTAATTTCACTTGAGGATATGGAGTCAAGAACAATTAAGAAGATGGAATGTATTTCTATCGTTAAAGGAGGCTTCAAAGTCAACTCCGTCCAATGTTAGAGGCTAGAGAAGAAAAGTGAATTTAAAACATTTATACTTCTTGCAAATGGTGAAGGCTTATCAAGATAACACGATCTCTAGGAAATTTCATTCATACAACATGTTCCATACACATATATATGTTAAAATAGACACATAATTCCACATTTAACAGATGCAACAATTAATCCTAATCATAGCGCAGTTCAAATGTATAAAGCAACAAGAAAAATGACATCAAATTTACACTTACCCATTATGTAATATATCCAACCAGCATCACATTTGCAATATAAGAAACTCCAAGGTAAATAAAACTCAAATCCATACATAAAAATTCATACATCATCCAAAAATCTCCACCAAGGAAAAAATGTGATTCTCTTAAGAGAGAGAGATCCCAATCCAATGATGATACAAATGAATCTAACTAACTCCTATTTATACCCCTTTTAGGAGTTCTATTTAGCTAATGAGCCTACATTAGCCCCTAAAAATAAAATAATGTGCAAATAAAACAACTTTTGGTGACAAACCCACCAAACTAGCTCATAAATGGAATGGTAAGCCTCTCACCAAGTCAAATAATAATATATTCCTGCCGTGGGGACCTCCAAAGGCCTAATAATATCCAAAAGTGCCATAATGATGAATAAACTCCTCAAAATATGATGGAAAAGAGTGTGGCCCCTTGTTCTCCAAGTAGTAGACTTGTGGTGCTCCCAATGGGTGTGGGGGCACATCAATGACCCCATGGGTCTCCATATGAGTTGAAGATGCCTGCAAATCATCTGTAAGGGCTCAAATGTTGGAATGAACACTGCCATGTCGTCGTACAAGTCCTGGGACACCTGCAAAGTGTGTGGTGCTCCTGTGGGGCCTACTGGGCATAGTGTACCAAGTGCATCATCTTCGTCCCAAAGGTGGATCTCTAGTGATCTTTGGACATCGGTGGGGATCCATGGAGTGTTGTATGATGCTGTGGAGGCCCATGGCTATCTACACACATCCTACATGTTCCAATGTAGCCCTATGGGAGCTTAGGACCCCATATAGGGAGACCAAACCCAAATGGACACCATCTATCCTGCATAAGATCCAATGCATACCCTAGCCTTCTAGTACAACAAGTCATTAGAGTAATCGTGTAAAAGAACTTACAAACCATAGATAACAAAGTGGACACTTCATAATGGCATGCCCTTCCGTAGTGGGATTTGGTATGTGCTAATGTCTCCAGACTCCAAAGGGGGTTAGCCAGGTACCTTATTAGGTAGTTTCTACCTTTAGAGGGGATATTATTTCCAAGGTACATCCCTCAAATGGTGGTGGCATGTGACAAAGAAGTGAAATGGAGTAGGGAATGAGAGGAGAAATCCTGAGCCACATATTGGGGCACAAGGGAAACTAGACAAGGGGAAGCCCACACCTGGGTATATAATGTGTAGGAGGGAGCAATCGTGGTAAATGAGGTGCCCTGACCTTGATTTTTCCACCCTTCTTTATATTCCTTTTGCTTTTTATAAATTTTCTTTAATTAATTGCTTGGGGCTCAAAGGACAAGAGCATGATGTGCATGATTACCCCCTTTTAGGTAGGGTGGTTCATTGCCCTCCGAGGGTTGGGACAATCATGGGTACCTGAATTATAAAGGAGGCTAATCTAGGGCCTATGGAAACAAGGTGATGATCATGGGTATGGGGTAGAGTTCATGTATTGCCTTTTTCCCTTGTGCTAATTATTTTTGTCTCAACCATCTTTTACATTTTGTGGTACAATTTCCTGTTGAGTGTGGCCATTTATGATTTTACTTTTTCTTTTAGCTGCTTCAACTTCAGGGGCATCATTCCAGGCCTGACCTGAGGTGGGGACAAGGGGATAGGGAGGTTGACCCTATGTGGACCCAGAGAGGAAATGTGGACCCAGGTGGGAGAAATGATGAATGGGGGTATGGTGAGTGGAAAGGGAGTAATATACGCAGATAAAGGAGCGGGATCACGCACCCAAAGTTGGGATTTCCCAAGTAGTACCACCCTAAAACCAAATGGTCAATAAAGGAGATCCCACGGGACTAAGGTCCAAGGGTAACATCCAAAAGAGATTAAGGGGACAAGAGCACAAACTAAGCCCACTCTTTCCGCCAAATCCCCCCATCAATCCATGCCCATAAGTGTCCATGATAAATAAAACCAATACTCAATTACCAAATGACAAGACATACCTTTAGATTTGGGAGGCCCACCTTCAAACATATGATCAATACAGATGGGTGAGGGACCACATGGCTGGCTCAGGTGGCGGAGAAATGGCACAGCGAGCCAGTTGAAGGCTGCAAGGGGCTGTTGGCTGCCGGCTGAGGTCCATCATGGAGAAAAAAAAATTCCTAGGGATATCACCCACGGAGTGGTGGGTCACAGGCCCAACTCGACTTCCCCCCACCAACTTTGCTCCAATGAGAGCATATTCCACATGTGGGTCGTAATTCTCCATGGGTTCCCCCCACCCTTCACTAAGGCTGCAATATTTCCCTTCCAACTCTAATGTTTTGGCTTGCTTAAAGTCAAAAATACATGTGGGGCCTCTAAACCCACATTTCCTAAGTGCAAACATGAATTAAGACAAAATTGGCCAAAATGTATATTTCACTTAGCAATAATGCTAAGTGGGAATATCACAGTCTTCCGCACCAATACATTGTTTGTCCTCAAGAAACTGTCAAACAAGCGCTCTCTCCATGTTGACCCAATTACCACTGCTAGCAATATCGGGGTCCCAATTATGCCACGGAGCCACTTCCAATCCCCTGTGCTAACCTATCATAAAGAAGTCCCCCAATACTAAGGACCCAAGTCATCCTGCTCAATGTGAATCCCCCCTCGCTCCATGCGGAAACCCAAGGTGTAGGGGTGTGAGGGTCCTCTCACCTCTTGTCAGTAAGAAGAGCATCTCGGTGCTGCCAAACCCCTGTCGACTCCACAAAAAATTTTCCTGCCAGAAAATCAGCCCTGGGTACCTCGAGAGGGAACTCCTAAAGATACAACCCAAGCCCCATAAAATAGATCCCTCGTCGTGGCGTGCCAATCACAACGACCTCCTGCCTGTGAAAATTCGGAGACTCGGATCTTATTGCAACAATTGATATTATTTCTTCTAATTGTTAATTCTATTTAACAATTTATCTGTTGTTCCTATGACAAATATCAAAGTAAATACATTGCAACCTTCACAAATAAAAACTGCGAAAGAAATAAATGTTGGAAGAAATGCTAGCACACACACATAAAATAACATAGTTATTTTTGGACGAAAGTCCGCTAAAAAACCCAACGCAGGAAAACCAATGCAACAACTAAGGGTTTTAATATTATATAGCAATCAAGTAATTTGAGTACAACTGGATGCCGAAACTGGAAATCCTACAGAGAAAAATGAGCAAGAAATATCTAATGAGGAATTTCCTCACTCCACAGGTGAGTCCGAGCACCGACCTCAACTCAAAATTGAGTCATCCGAACCACTTTTGTGCAGTCACTGCGTCACCCTAGTGCAGTCACTTCTGCACTCAACTCGGAATAGCTTCTCCGCAAGTCGTTTGGTCAGCTGCTGTCTAGGAAAATGTCTCTCCTGGCCCTTGGAACCTCTGCCCAGCTTCTGACAATGAAACTCAAAATAGACCTTCAACAATCTGGAATTAAAACCCTCCAATCAATGATCACTACAATTGGAAACTGAAAAACCTGTAGGCTGAACCAAGATCAAGGATCTGATACCACTGTAATATCCCCAAATGGGATATTTTACTAATTTTGCGAAAATTTCAATAACCCGACATTATACCATAAAATTAATGAATTAATAAACAGAAGATTGCCATGTAAAATAAAAACATACAAGTACATTCAAATCCATAACACCATAATGCAGGGAATAACTTAGCTTTATTATAATATAACTGGGGTTACATGCTAAAATGAGAAATAGTTGAGATACTAAAATAGAACTAGCCTCAAGAATCTGCTGCACTGCGCTGGCCTACAAAACTGAATAGCTGCACTCTCCCTCTGGAAACAACTGCCACTGAATCCACTGAAAGACAATGAAGCACCAGTTGAAGATCTGAATGATCCTCACTCCAATATCCCTGAAGCTCTGCGAAATTCCTGAATGAAGTCTCCTAAGAGAGTTGGGTTTTTGTCCAACACTCGACAACGCACCTGAGGGTTTCCATCCTAGGGCTACCAGTGAAGTAGAGAACCAAGTTCTCAAACCTCTCACACAAGAAAATGATCCAATCCAAGATATTCCTCAATGGCCTCCTCCTCTTCTTTTATAGATCTCATGGATCCTTCTAGAGCCTTATTTTATTATTATTTTAATCATGGAGCACTTTTCCCTCTTATTTTCCAATTAAAATATTCCTTTTTAATGCAGGAAAGAGTAAATCAGCTACCATGTCTCTCCAGGTCACTAAAACTCGTGTCCAACCATCCCATCATGTAGGTATTCTCGTTCTAGTTCCAATGAGCTATTACATTAGGGTATTCTATTACATATTCCTCCCGGAATGCCACCTTGAGCATAATTAATGGAGTTAAGCCCACAAATAACTCAGCTTTTCGAAATTTGTTGGAATGCACTGGAACGAAAGGAAGATTGTCCAGTTGATGGAATATATCAAGTGAATGCCACTGGCCTACATAAAACTCCTCAAAATTTCTCCAAAAATCCCCTGGTCCTACTGTGACCCCAACCTGTACCTGTGACTTGTCTGCGCCCAACTCTAGAAGTCCATCCTAACCCTATCATAAGGAACACCAAAAAAAAGGAATATTACAAGAATCCTCTCCCTCAGTTGGGAACACAATACCAAAAATATGCGCCTTTTGTAGTATATGACGTCACCCATCACCCTGTAGCACTCATCTGTATGTGTACCCTCTAAGATCTCACATGCGCGCCAATCTTTGGAGTACTCCACCAACAACAAGGCCTTCCAATCATGGCAAATTATCATGAGTGAAAGTGTCGTGGGTCTCTTGGATAGTGCATTTTCCACCACGTTGTGCTTGCACTTGACATACTCAATATCAAAGTCGTAGGCATGCACCTTGCTGACCCACCTTTGTTGCGTGTCATTGAGGCCCTGCCACCCCATAAAGTGGCGAAGACTATTGTGGTCAGTATTCACCCAGAATTTACTGCCCACCAAATACTGCTGGAATTTTTCCAACGCATGCATGATGGCCAACATCTCTTTGTCATAAATAGAATACGAATCTCATGCAAAAGGATTTTCTAGCTCTTGAAAGCGATGGGGTGTCCATCCTAAGACAATACTGCGCCAACCCCCTCACCTGATGCATCGCACTCCAAGGTGAACTACTGGGTGAAATTCAAGTCTGCCATGAGGAGGTTTACATTGCGGTTGATATCTGCAACTTCTTGTTCCAGTTGCATAAACCTCACCTCTGCGGGATCACGAGGTTCGTTTACAGATTCGTCGCCCATGATTAGGGTTTTATGATTTTCAGCCCCGCTGATCTAGATCCCTGCACCCTCCACAAAATACCCAAAGAAACCTGCTCTAATACCAAATTATCAGTAAATTTTCATCAATATTCCATTGGACAGTTTGTCACAATAGATCTTATAATATTATGTTAAAATGTGAAAAAATTACATTATTACAGTTTTACTAAACTTTAAGATCTATAGATTTAACTATAATTAGTACATGCATGCAAATGTAAATTATAAAAAAAAATAGAGAATGACAATATAAGCTCACACACACACATAAGACATAAAATATGCTTTGGGAAACCCTTTCGGGGGAAAACCTAGCTAGAAGGTGAGGTCGCTTCGCTCTCTTTCTTTGTCTACAAATATGGCTGCAGGTACAAAGAAATAAGGCGTGTGGCACGTGGGTTGCTACAGTGCACAAATTATCCGTGTGTGCTCTACCTCCTATCCCTCTTGAGTATCTTTGCTCAAGTACTCGAGAGAAGAGGTGGGGCAACATAGATCTGTAGAGTGAGCTAAAGATGGTGGACGACAGGATCCTTGAGGTGCCCAAACTCTTGGATCACATACGAGCTATGGGAGTCGTTAAAGATAAAAGCAGGATGAATAGAGTCAGTGGATGCAGAGGATCATGGAAAGGCACAAGCCAGTGCTTGAACGCTGAAAATTGGAGCAGCATAGAGCAGTGGCAACAACAACATGGAAGCAGCAATGCAAAGGTTGATGGAACTTCAGTAGTGCAGAGGGGCAGTGCTTACACAGCGCAAAGGCTCAAGAGAGACAATGTAGAGCAACAACAGAGGGTGCTTCGGTGTCGAGATGTAGCCAGATTGACTTGTCTGTCAGTTGTTGGGTGATGTCCTTCAGTTTCTTACTTCTCAACGACTGAGTTGCAGTGCAGCAGTTAGCAGTGGCGGTACTATAGGCAGCATGATGCAACAATTTGAGAGGGAGTTGCAGTACAGATGTAGCAGTGACTGTGGCAAAGTCATGGGCAGTAGTATAGAAAGTAGCAGTGCAGTAGATGAAGGGCAGTAGGCCAAGCATCAACAGCTCAGGGGATCGATGCCAGAGATCAAAGTAATGCTTATGGAGTGAAGTGTTGCTAGAGCACATTCCTCGCTAAGAGGGAGTGTTGAGATTTTGGGTAGCATCGGATGTGCTCTAGCTCCGAAAATTTGTGGAGGGGCTAGAACACATGAGATCTCCAAGACTCAAAAATTGTTTGGAGAAATTCCACCTGGTGTGAAAGTTATTCAATAAATTAATTATTTTAATGGAGACCCTAAGTCTATCTTAGGGAAATTAAATAATTAAAGTGAATTAATTTAAACATGTGGCTGAGAATGTTCTAAGTAACATGGATCAAGTCTTTTCTAATCTTAGTTGTTGATTAGAGATTAGATCATGACCATTGATTTCTCAACGAGAAAATTATTAAAGGAATGCTTGGGTTTAGTTGGCAATCACACACAAAGCGGTAACACTTGATCTAAGTCGAAATTCTGGGGCGCGGTTTGCTGAGAATTTTCGAGTGATCTTGCAGTGCTAGTGAGGGGCAAATCAGTGAGGGATATTCAAATCCAAGGCCGAGAATACAAAGGCAGAGAGGCAGATCCGTACCATGCAGCGCAGAGACGCAGTAGGAAGGACGCAGCTTAGCCATGCTCACGTAGAGGCAGCGCAGAGGCTGATGCAGGCCCTTCAGGGTGACGCAAAGGTAGCGCTGAGCCCAGAGGGGTGACACAGGAGCAGCCTGTGCTGCACAGAGGCTCTAACAGCGATGCAGAGCCGACGTAGTGCCGAGAAAGGCAATGCTGGGATTTCCGGTGGGCCAAAAAGGGCTCATATTGAGCGATTTAGAAGGTGTGAAGCCTCAGCTAAATCAACCATATTTTCTGTCTCCGAGTCATAGAGGTACATCTGACGTGAATTCTCTGTTCGAAAAACCATTACTGGTGCCCTTGATTGTATTCAGATATTCTGCTTAATAAACAAACCCTCTAAGAGTTGTTGCACCGGTTTTCCCGCATTGGCTTTTTCCGAGGACATTGTCCAAAAAATATTGTGTCCTTTGTCATGTGTGCGTTATGCTTCAGTAAATGATCTATATGTATGAATAGGCTACAGTTGTGTTTACTTTGATATTTTATTGAATATTTCAGAAATAACTTGTTCATTAATCAAACAAGTAGGAGAAGTAAATCAAGATACTGCAGTAGGGTTTCTATATTGAGAAATTTTCACATAGAGCTCATGTATTAGCTTTTGTCCACGTGCTAATTATTTTGTCCCAACCATCTTTTGCATTTTGTGGTACAATTTCTTGTTGAATGTGGCCATTTATGCTTTTACTTTTCTTTTTTTAGCTGCTTCAACCTCTGGGGCATCGTTTCAGGCCTGACCCAAGGTGGGGGCAAGGGGATCAAGAGGTCGACCCTATGTGGACCTAGAGAGGCAATGTGGACCCAGATGGGAGAAACGATGAAAGGAGGTATAGTGAGTGGAAGGGGAGTAATATATGTGGATAAGGAAGTGGGACCATGTAATATCCCGGATGGGATATTTTAACTAAAAATGCTGAAAATTAACTGAACACCATATTATGCTGTAAAATCAACATTTATTCAACAGAAGATTGCCATGTAAAATTAAACACATAAATACTGCAATCGAATACCATATAGAACAGAAGAATCTCAGCTTTTATTATAACTAACAAGAAGGGTTTACATATAGATCTGACCCAGAAAGTGCTGAGATAGAAAACTGGCCAACAATATAATCTGCTGCACTGCTACACGGCGATGGCCTCCCAAAACTGAACTGCTGCACTCTCCCTCCGGCAACAGCTGTCACTGAACCCACTGAAGATGATGAAGCCCAAGTTGAAGATCTGAATGATCCTCACACCAAACTCTGAAGCTCTGTGAAACTTCTAAGTGAAGTCTCCTCAAGAGTATTGGGTTTCCGTCCAACACTCACAAATCACCCGAGGGTTTCCGTCCTGGGGCTACGACATGAAGTAGAGAACCACATCCTCAAACCTCCCATACACAAGAAAATGATCTACTCCAAAGATATCTCCCAATGGCCTCCTCCCTTTCTTTTATAGAACCCTTGGATCCTTCTAGAGCATTATTTTATTATTATTTTATTCATGGAGCACTTTTCCCTTTTATTAGAATATTCCTTTTTAATCCAGAAAAGGGTAAATCGGCTACCACGCCTCCTCCGGTCACTAAAATCTGTGTCTAACTGTCCCACCATGTAGGTATTCTCGTCCCGGTTCCAATGAGCTATTACACTAAGGTGTTCCATCATGTATTCCTCCCGGAATGCCACCTTGAGCATAATCAGCTGAGTTAAGCCCATAAATAACTCAAATTTCCAAAAGTTATCAGAGTGCATCGAAACGAAAGCCAAACTGCTCGGATGATGGAGTATACCAAGCGAATGCCTCCGGACACCATGAAAACTCCTCAAAAATCCTCCAAAAAGCTCCTGAGCCAGCTGATAACACCCATCTGTACCAGTGACCTGTCTGCTCCTAACTCTGGAAGACCAACCTGGCCCTGTCGTAGGTGTCACCAAAAATGGGAATATTACAGACCTTCCGCCCCAAGATTGCTTGCCCTCAAGCAATCGAAATATGTGGGCCACTCTGTTGGCCCGCCGCATCCCAATGCCTGGATCCCATACCAACCTCTGGGTGCTGCTATGCACCTGTGTCAAACCTCTCAGAACAGACCCCTCAATGCCGGGATCCCAAACTGATCTCTCTCTGTCCCAGTCAATAAACAATCCTCCCGGATCCCATCGCCACCCTGGCCAGTCATTGCCCAAGTCCCACGGCTCGGACTGCGCACTACCTCTGGCTATGACTGATGCTCTAAGAGGTGAAGACCATGACTCCTGCTGCGCTGTATCTGTGACTGTGTAAGCCGTCCCATCAACTATGTACCAACTCATCACCTCTCTCCAATCCAAGTCCTGAATCAATCCCACGCTGATCCTGCTCTCCTGAAATCGGGATGGAGTGTTGAAGAAACAACGACCTGTGCCCTCCTGCCAACTGGAATCTATAACATCTACTATGTCTGAGGGCCCCCGCTCTGCTGTGCTCCCTACGAAGAATACCGTACCTTCAAGAGGGTACCAACTCATGATCTCCTGCCAATCCATCCTGGAAGAAGAATCCAATGTAGCAACAATTGTACATGGAACATGCCTAGAGTGTTGCCGCCAGCCTGTAATCAACTCCCACTGCTCTGCCCTGTCTGAAAATGGAAGCTGCCTGTAGAAGAAAGCCCCTCTCTCTATAATGGGCCAAAGTGGGCAAGATATGTTGCAAGCCCCATCGATGTACTCCTGCAGAGTGCTACTCACTGAAAATACTGCAGCTCTGCTGACTGCGTGTACATCTATCTGCACCTCATCCCTGTGTCGACCCACAGATGGATGCTCCACCGTCTCCATCAACTCCTCCCACTCTTGATCAGGAATGTCATATTCCTGCTGTCTACTAGCCCCCTGCAGAAAAATCCCTTCAACCTCCAACACCTCCAGAGGATATGGATCTGCAACTGCCGTCATCGCACTCGATGTCAATACATCTGACTGCTCCACCTCAATGGCTGACCCCAATGTTAGCCGCATATCCCTCATCGGCTCAATATGGGCACCCATCTGGCTCTCCCCCAAAGGAATATCATGACTGATGTGAATAGTATCCTCCTCTGCTAACTCAAGCTCCATCATATGCTGCCCTGGCTGAATCGTCACAAGGGACTCATCACCCAGAGTATCTCCTATACAGTCCCCTGACTGCTCACCCTACACCCTAGAACACAGCTCTGGTCTAATGTCATCATCATCTCTGCATGGCTGCTCTCGCTTCCCAGAAGCATCCTCATATGATCCCATGCACTCATCTGAAGAAGAGTCCTCATCCTGGCATACAGTAGGAACGTATACCTGCTCTACCTCTGCCACCTCATCTGCATCTCTCAAACATAAGTGATCAGGTCCCCAAGGTTCTTTGCAAATGAAGCAAAGTCCCTTCCTCCTCAGCTCATTTCTACTGCCTGACTCACCAAACTGGAGTAGCTCCTCCCTCGTCAACTGTCTCCTGAATAGCCCAATATTCTGCTCAACCAACCCTTGGGCTAGCTCATAAGCAGCAGATGAGACCAACTGCTCTCTCCTCCAAATGCTCAACAACCGGGTCTACAACTCTCGGCCAATGGTCCCATGGTCTCTCATACCTGACGACAAAATGGACTGCATGTGTGCTATGAAAGTATCAGGATGATGTCTCCTAATGCTGAAGAAGCATTGGAACATATGCAAGATCAAGTCATCACACTCAAGGTCAAACATGATGACATAAGTCTTGAATGTGGCCATACCCCATAAAATCTCAAGCTTCTTCCCGAAGGTAGAGCCTGCGCTGTTGTCCAAATCCTGAAAAGTCTCTACAATCAACCTCATTTTCCTCCTCATAATATCGTCATTATATGGGGCTATAGGTGCGGTCAATTTCATGATGTTACTGAGGCAAGCTGCAATTGGAAGTGTAACCCCTTCACAAGGTTCCTCCAAGAATTTGGGCTGTATAAAAGCAACCATAGCAGGCTTTAGAGCCCAAATCAGCTTCTTCCCTTCTGCTTGGTCTATTGTAGACATGAGTTCATTAAGCTCTTCCAGTTTGGACAAAACTCTCCATGACATCTTCATGTATTTCAGATCTGTCCCAAGTGCAAAAATTTTGTGACCAACCCCCAATTCTTCCTGCAAATCTTTTGGCTGTCCCTTTTGAAGGATGGCATAAATTCCTCTTGAAAAGGGTCTGCATTTTGGCTTTGTTTTCCGGTCTTCTGATGCATGGTGGTTTAAGGAACTAGCTTCTATTTTTATTTTCATCAATCTGTTTAGGAATCCCTCCATGGTTCAACCAATGAAAAGAGCACTGTTTTTCTGAGTTTTCTATATTTCCCAGTGAAATGTTTTAGCAAACAGATTGCTTGCACAATGTTTCATGTGCAATTCTGAGTTGTCTCAACTCAGTATTGCACTCCGGAGCTGTTGCAACTCAGTTCTACATCCGTAATGAAGCAAGGAATGCTTCCTCCCATTTATACATTACATGCTCAAACAATTATCATGCTGGTATATGAAAATAAATGACAAGTATAGATAAGTGCTGATAGCTCAAGACTCTGGCCTCCACTATGACAATTTGAGATAGTTTTGATAAATATACAGCTGTAAATACTCAAAATCAGACAACATACAATTTAGTGATCTGACCTGGAAGTTGCCGCAATTTGTTACCGTGCATTAGCTTACTGCTTTTAGGAATTCCTGAGTTTATTGTGATCCTTAACAAACTGTTGTTTGTAAAAACGCTCTCATGAGAAGATATGCAAGAACGAAAAGTGCCATGATTTTGCATTTATTTCAATTTTATATGTAAAGAAAATAGCGCATCTTGCTCAAAACTGGCTTTCTGCATTTATGTTTAAGTTTTAACTAATGATGTATCAAGCCAAAGTCGATCTTTTGCCTTTTGCATCCCTTGTCTTAGCTGCAACAGAAGTTTTAGAATTCAAGAGTTCATTGTATATGGTATATAGTCTGTGCTTCTCACTTTCAGGCACTGAAGGTCTAACCTTGACCACAACAGATTCTAAAATTCTGTGTGTTCTAAGGGGGTGTGCTGCTAAAGTGCCATAAGCCCCACTCGTACCACTTTCAAGAAAATCATGAACAGATTCAAGTTGTGCATCAGATAAAAGTGCTTGGAGATCAGCACCACTGAAACCTTCTGTAATAGAGGCTATGGAACCTAGATCAACATCACTTGCCAATGGAAGCTTTCTGGAAAGACGTCAAGGATCTCAAGCCGTTCACGTGCAGAAGGGAAGTCACAAAAGAGGTGACGGTCTAATCTCCCAGGTCGTAACAAAGCAGCATCTAGTAAATCTGAGCTCAAATTGAACCGTGGTGTCAGTCAATCTCCGGACTCAGACTTCCCTTTCAATTAACGTGCCACGATATTTACAATCGAAGAGCCATGACAGGTTAATGGGGCCTTCAAACTGCATATAATGGTCATCCACCGCCAGAGGTCTATGGCTCGATTGATGCAAAAATGTATGCACTACCCAATTCTTCAATTCAACGAATTTTTATAGGGATATAGCACAGTAGTTCGGCCAGCTTCAATTTGTTGGTAGACGCAAGTGACAGTTCATCCCACGTGGCTCCAATCACAATTTCAGCGGTGTTGACGATCAATGATGGAAACCCCGACTTATATTTATTCTCGCACTAGCTTTCTTGGCCGTGTAAAAATATATATATATATATTTTTATTTTTATTTTCAAAACATGGCCACGCTGTTTCCGCCTCACAGCGTTCACAGACCCCACCTTGATTCTGCGCACGCCCCTTCCTTTGAAATAAATCGAAATGATTTAAATCATTCCATCATAAAACTTGGGTTCCTGTTTTAATAATTTACGGCCACCACTCTATTGCCACGACTTCCTGAAGTCGGCTCCTTTTAACTGTATCTTCAAAAAAAATTACGGGTTTGCCTCATACATGACTAGACGGATCTTCTCGGGCTAGTCACTAGTGGCTTGATGGGATTCGGCCCTCTGCAAAAATTCGGTTGTTCTAACCCTGTGGTCAACTTCTGACTTCAGCTCGGTCCTTCGAACAAACAAAACAAAAAGAAATGTGACGCTGATAATTCTTCAAATAATCTCCACGACATTTATAAAATGAATTTGGAGGCCTCTATAGTCGTTTCAAATATCACTTTCGTGACCTTGCCAAAATAATGTCTTGGCTTACGGTTCCACCAAGAAAAAAAATATTCATTCTTCAAAGACTGAATAAGGATTTGGCCGAATGATTCGATCTTCGGCTTTAAAAGAGGAATCAATCTTCGCCCCTTCGTACGGACTGGGTCTTTGGCCTCTATGGTAAAAACCCTTCAATTGATTTGCAATAAAATTCGAAACCCTCCAATCTGAAAACCCACGGCTGTAATGATAATCACTTCCACTGGAGCTGAAACCCACAGGTTGAGCCAAGATCGTGGCTCTGATACCACTGTAATATCCCAAATGGGATATTTTAACTAAAATTGCAGAAATTTACTAAAACCCCAAATTATACCAAAAAATCAACATTTATTCAACAGAAGATTGCCATGTAAAATTAAACACATAAATACTGCAATCGAATACCACATAGAACAGGAGAAATCTCAGCTTTTATTATAAATAATAAGAGGGGTTTACATATAGATCTGACCCAGAAGGTGCTGAGATAGAAAACTGGCCAACAATACAATCTGTTGCACTGTTATACGGCGCTGGCCTCCCAAAACTGAACTGCTGCACTCTCCCTCCGCCAACAGCTACCACTGAATCCACTGAAGATGATGAAGCCCAAGTTGAAGATCTGAATGATCCTCACACCAATCTCTGAAGCTCCGTGAAACTTCTAAGTGAAGTCTCCTCAAGAGTATTGGGTTTCCATCCAACACTCACAAATCACCCGAGGATTTCCGTCCTGGGGCTACGGTTGAAGTAGAGAACCATGTCCTCAAACCTCTCATACGCAAGCAAATGATCTCCTCCAAAGATATCTCCCAATGGCCTCCTCCCTTTCTTTTATAGATCCCTTGGAGCCTTCTAGAGCATTATTTTATTATTATTTTATTCATGGAGCACTTTTCCCTTTTATTAAAATATCCCTTTTTAATGCAGAAAAGGGTAAATCGGCTACCACGCCTCCTCCGGTCACTGAAATCTGTATCTAACTGTCCCATTGTGTAGGACTCCTCGTCCCGGTTCCAATGAGCTATTACACTAAGGTGTTCCAACGTGTATTCCTCCCGGAATGCCACCTTGAGCATAATCAACTGAGTTAAGCCCATAAATAACTCAAAATTCCGAAAGTTATCGGAATGCATCGGAACGAAAGCCAAACTGCTCGGATGATGGAGTATATCAAGCGAATGCCTCCCGACACCATGAAAACTCCTCAAAACTCCTCTGAAAAGCTCCTGAGCCCGTTGGATAACACCCATCCGTACCCGTGATCCAGATGCTCCAACTCTGTAAGACCAACCCCGCCCCGTCGTAGGTGTCACTCAAAATGGGAAGACATGCACCATAACACCACAGTTGAGGTTTTCCAATTATTACCACCCTAGAACCAAATGGTCAATAAAGGATATCCCACGATACTAAAATCCAAGGGTAGCATCCAAAAGAGATCAAGGGGACAGGAGCATAAACTAAGCCCACTCTTTCCGCCAAATCCCCCCATCAATCCATGCCCAGAAGTGTCCATGATAAGTAAACCCAATACTCAATTACCAAATGACAATGCATATCTTTAGATTTGGGAGGCCCACCTTCAAATATAAGATCAATACAGATGGGTGAGGGACCACATGGTTGGCTCAGGTGGCGGAGAAATGGCCAACGAGCTAGTTGAGCGTTGCTGGTTGTTGGCTGAGGTCCATCATGGAGAAAAAATTTATCCTAGGGATATCACCCACGAAATGGTGGGTAACAGGAGCCTTTTGAGCGCCTCAAGAGGGTGATGAGTAGTTGTCCTATTTTGGCCCTACCATATTTTTCACGTCCATTTGTCTTAGAGTGTGATGCTTCAGGGGAGGGCATTGGAGTAGTTTTTTCGTAGGGAGATCAACCCACAGCAATTGAGAGTCAGAAACTTTAGCCACACAAGAGGTTGTATTCCATATATGATAAAGAGATGCTAGCAGTCATGCATGTGTTGGCTAAGTTTCGGCAATGCTTAGTGGGGAATAGGTTCAAGGTAATGTTAGTTTTTGTAGCATTGGATGTGTTCTAGCCATGAAATTTTGTGGAGAGGCTATACTACACGAGTTCTCCAAAACCTTGAACTCGTTTCTAGAAATTCCACTTAGAAAATTAAATTATTAACCAATTTTTTTAAATATTTCCTAAGTCTAAACAAAGGGAATATGGTTAATTAATCAGTATTAACTGAGATAAGGTAAGAATCATCTAGAAACTCACTGAGATCGACAAGGAAATAATCTGAGCCATCGATTATGTTTTAATCTTGGTCGTTGGTGCTCCAACAGAAGATTATAAGCAGTCGATGGGTAGATGGAGAACACACCAATGCAGGTACTCAGTTGCCCAGGCAATTCAATTTTCTCAGTGGTTGTGATTCAACAAAGGAGATAGAGGCAGAGGTGAGTAGCAAGTGAGAGAGGGAGCAGCAGAAATACAGAAGGAAGATTTTCTGGATCCTGGAAGAGGCAAAGCAAGGAAGAGCGAGGTCCACAAGAGTTCTACGTAGAGGGTGACACAGAGGGGCTAGCATGAACGCATTGGGTCCATCTCGAGGTAAAAAAGTTACTGTGGAGTGTGAGAAAATTATCACAAAATTTCTCTCAGTATTTCCTTCAATTTAGATTGTCATTAGGGCATCTAAAATTCTTGTGCTTAGATTTGTCGCTGAAGACTAACAAGAAAACCCTCATCTACTGCATTGGTTTTCCGAAGTTGGGTTTTTTCGGGGACAATTGTCCAAAAATAACTCTGTTAATATTCTTGTGTGTGTGTATAACTTCTTTGTTTCCAGTATTTTATTTTCTGCAGTAAATTTATTGTGAAAATTGTAGTTGTGAATTTATTCGTTGTTTTCCATAGAAAATAAACTGCATAATTAATTTATAGTTAGAAGAATATTTTCCAGTTGCTGCAATAGACGAAATTTTCACATGGCATTGGAGAATATATGATCATCCGAAGAGCTCATTAAGAAAGATAGAAGGAGTTCCGTTGCTCAGTGTGAGCAGTAAATCGAAATCCTGAAGGGAAGTGTAGTCACCTTGCAGGAAAACCTAGTTACTTGAGGAGAATCATTTTTTCTGAGAGAAAAATACAAAAAATCGATTTCTCCAGATCGAATAACTCCAGAGACAGAGGTAGCAGCCCCATATTTTTTTGCAGAGCAGATCTATTTCTAGATGCAGTAGTTTTGCAGCAATTTGCTAGAGTAGAATCAACATCAGGAGAAAAGAGATATAGCACACCATGGACAAAATTAACAGTTAGGAAGCTTCATATTTATCTTCCAGGTTGGAGGACGACTTTTCTTTCTTATCAGGATCAAATTCACATGGTGTCTGCTATCTAGACAGTGGAGCATCAAGTCATATGACAAGAGTTAGAGAATATTTCTCTAGCTACAAGGAGGAGCAAATGGACTTCCAGATTACTATGGGAAATAAAACAAAATGACTCTAGTAGGGAGAGGCACCATAACTTTCATAGGGAGTCAGGAGCCAGCACCAGCGCTACAAATGTACTGCATGTGCCGGGATTGGGTATGAACCTGATTTCAGTATCCCAGTTGCACGATAAGGGGTATGATGTCCACTTCGTAGGGAAGAAAGTGTATGTCAAACACTCAAGCTGGAATAATGTGAAACAAATTGGAGCTCGAAGCAACAGGTTATACAAGTTGCAGCTTGACTCTCCAATGGCACTGATAGGCAGTGATAGTAGCAGTGGGAAGGAGTTGAACGAGTTATGGCATAGGAGAATGGAACATCTACACCATGGAGCAATCAAGATGCTCAAAGAAACTGTAACAGGGGTTCCAGTTCTTAGTACAGAGCACGACAATGTATGATGAGGATGCGTAGTTGGGAAGTATGCAAAGGCAACATTCCCTAGAAGTGACAATAGAGAAGATGGCATGTTAGGACTAATACATTCAAATATTTGTGGCCCGATCTCCACTAGAGCTCTTAGTGGTGGTGAATATTTCGTCACCTTTATTGATGACCATTCCAGAAAAACCTGGATCTACTTCTTAAAGACCAAAGATGAAGTCTTTGATCGGTTCAAAGAGTTTAAATTTCTTGTAGAGAATGCGATAGGGAGGAATATCAAGGTACTTTGCTCAGATAATGGTGGAGAATACACTGCTAAAAACTTCACAGATTTTTGCACGAAGGAAGGCATCAAAAGAGAATGGACAACTCCATATAACCCTCAACAAAATGGGGTAGCGGAGCGAAAAAACAAAACTATAGTTGGGGCTGCAAATTCCATGTTGCATGATCAGGATATACCCATATTTTTATGGGTAGAGGCATGCAATACTATAGTGTATATTCAGAGCAGAACTCCTCATAGAGAATTGTGGAAGAAAATGCCCGAAGGAGTCTTCACAGGGAAGAAGCTTGAAGTGAGTCACTTGAAGATTTTCGGGAGTGTGGCTTACTGCCACGTGCTAGATGAAAAACGTAGCAAATTGGATTAGACTATAGAGAAGGGGTTTTTCGTCGAGTATAGCGAGACCTCAAAGGCATACATGATCTACATTCCTAGTAGTAGGAAGATTGTAATGAGACGAGACGTAAAATGCATGGAGGACCGAGTTTTTAGGAGATCTAGAGAGATGTCTGCAGGAGATTAGAATCTGTTAGCAAAAGTTCCATTAGTCCTAGAGCAGGGGCAACTAGTAGGACCAGCAGGAGGACAGTCACAAGGATCGAGTACAGTGACTAGTACCAGTATTTCCTCAGGGGTAGGAGATCCTGGAAGTTCTCAACAGATGGAGCAGCAGAAAAAGGAGGAGCAGCTGGTTGAACCTCCCACCACTAGTGGAAGAGCCAGCAGAGAGGTTCGTCAGACAGTGAGAGATGCAAAGGAGTTTATCGGAACTCCTATGACGGACAAAAGACAATGTAGACAACTTGACAGATATCAAGCTTTGGTAGCTTAGGTTGCTGAACCTTCCAGCTTTCAGGAAGCCACACAACATCAGGTGTGGGTGGATGCCATGGTAGATGTAATATTCTGAATAGGAAATAGACAACAATATAAAGCAACATAAACAAATAACTACAGCAAATAGAGAGACATCATAAAAACACTGCAAATATGGAGAAACGTTGAGCCATTTTATTATAAACTGAAAGATAACAATGGGTACAAAGATGATCAGAATGATGGCACCTTGGCTTGCTCAAGGCAAGCTGGAAATACTCTCAGAATCTCACACTGAATGGTTGCTCTCTCTATGACCGCGTAACTCTTGAAACTGTTATTGCTGCTACTGGCGGAACTGCTGCTACTGCTGGAATGGAGATTCTCTTTGGGGCTATTCCCCTGCTCAGAAAAATATGAAACTCGGAATATAAGCTCTCCTCCAATAACCCGGAAAAACCCAGGAAGGAATCCCAAAATGGCTAACCCCAGAATTTGACCTCCCTTGGAAAATCACGCACTCTAGGTGAGTACGTTGGTCCTGAACTGATAGACTGCAAATGATGGCCTCCTCCTATTGAAAAATACGATTTGTGAAGGGTTGATCCCTTCACAATACTCCCGGGCTGAAATCCCTGATCTTCCTCCTCTCTCGGTGCTGCCTCCTCTCAAGACTGCGTAATCCCCAAGTGTGACTGTGCTGCCTAAGTGACTGCGTGCTCCTGGCTGAAGGATGCTGAGTGCTATGCCCTGAAAAAACAATGGTGGATCTCCTCACCTAAGTGGACACTCGAAGTCCCCTGAGGCTGAGGTTGGGATCTTCGCTTGGAGACACCCGTGTGCTGAACAACACTTGTAGACTTCGCTAAACAGCAAAAGCGTGCTCAATGTCTAAAGACAGAAAATCAGAAGATGCATAATAGAATAACTGAATGGTGAGCCTCCTCTCTCTTTTATGCTTGAGAGCCTAGCTCTCCCTTAGGCCCCACTCAACTGCGATGTCTCTCCTTGGCCACGCTGTCCCTACCACTGCACTGTCTAGGCCCACGTTGCCACTACGCTGCCTGGCCCATGCTGCCTCCACGCTGCCCCTTTCCCTGCGCTATCACTTGGCTCTCCGGGGCCCCACGCTGCCAACTAAATTTTCCTAAGTGACTTTAGGGAATTGATATCACCTAAGTGTTGGTTATGGGTCCCACCACCCCCTTTATTAACTGATTAACATTAGGAAGGCAAAATCTGAACAAAATTAATATTTTCAATTGACTGCTGCTAATTGGGAATATTACAGTCCTCCCTGCCAAAATGTTGCTTATCCTCAAGCAACTGCAAAGACAGATGCTGCAAAATCTTCTCACTCTCCCAAGTGGCATCCTCATCCGGCAAATTCCTCCACCTCACCAAGTACTCTCTAACTATCCTGCTCCATAGTTTTCTCTCCCTGGTGTCTATGATTTCTTCTGGCTGTAACACCAAATGCCCCTCATCATCTGTAGGCCGAAGTTCCTCTGTTGCAGTCACCTGCTGCCCCAATGCCTTTTTCAGGCATGATACATGGAAGATGTTGTGGATCCTGCTACCTGTGGGTAGCTCCAACTCATACGCAGCCTCCCCTATCCTACGGATCACCCTGTAAGGCCCATAGAAGTGCGGCTTAAGCTTCTCGACCCCTTCTGTTTTAGAGTGGACTGTCGGTATGGCTGAAGTCGTAGGTAGACCAAGTCCCCTACCTCAACCTGCCTCTCTACTTGTCCCCTGTCGGCATACAACTTCTGTTGGTTCTGTGTTGTGGCTAAGTTATCCTTAAGAGCTCGGAGTATATCTTGACTCTCTTGGATCTAATCCTTGGCCCTGGGGGCCTTGCTAGCTCCAAGCATAACATCAACAAAAGTCAGAGCATGGTATCCATATAAAGCATAAAATGGAGACATAACGATAGACATGTGGAAAGTGGTGTTGTAGCAGTATTCTCCCAAATGCAGCCAACACAACCATGCCTTCTACTGCCCTGTGACATAGTTTCGCAAGTAGCTTTCCAACCACTTGTTCATTATCTTTGTCTTCCCGTCCATATTTGGGTGATAGTTGGTACTCGTAGTCAACTCTGTACCCACCAAACGAAAAAGCTCCTGCCAAAACCTGCCCATGAAACGGTTGTCCCTGTCACTGACTATGGTCTACGAGAGACCATGCAATATGAAAACATACCGGAAGAATGGCTTTGCCACATGTGTTGTTGTGTATCATGCGGATATGGCAAAAAAGTGAGCATACTTTGTCAGTCGATCAACGACCACAAAGATGCAGTCCTTGCTGTGCACCGTGGGCAACCTAGTGATGAAGTCCATCGAAATTCTTTCTCACTTTCCTTCCGGAATGGGAAGTGGTTGTAGTAATCTAGCTGGGTGGCTCATCTCCCCCTTGTTCCTCTGACATACCTCGCACTCCCTAACATGCCGAAGTACGTCCTCCTTGAGGCCTCTCCAAGAGAACCTCTCCCTGATGGCCCTGTAGGTCTTCGTGAATCCCTGATGACCCAACAATGGTGAGTCATGGGAGGCACGCAATATCTTCTCCTTAAGCTGAGAACCCCCAGTCAAGAAGATCCAGTCCCTGAAGTAAATGACCTCGTCCATCACCCTGTACCTATCATCGGTGATCTAGCCATCTAGCACCTCACAGGCAAAACGGTCCTTGGAGTACTCCACCAGCAGCTAAGCCCTTCAGTCCGTGTCTATACTCATCAAAGACAACGTTGTCGGTCTGCGGGATAGAGCATCGGCCACCAAGCACAAGAATCAATCACATCAACACAATTTTTTTTGGACAATTGTCACCGGAAAAATGCAATGCGGGAAAACCCATGCAGCAGATGAGGGTTTATTTATTATTCTTCAGCAACAATTTCTTTACAAGGAATGATTTGCAGAATCATGGAGAAACATTTGTGAAAACACCTGAGATAATTTTCCTCCAGTCACTGGAGAAATTCTGACACCCTAGAGACCCTCTAGCCTCCACTACGTCACCTTTGTGTCCTCTTCTGCATGAGGACTGCATTCTCTGCTGCGTTGCCTCACTGCATTGTCCCTCTACATTGTCTCTCTACTGCTCTGCGTCCTTCCTCTGTGTCTGACTGCTATTGATACCCTCCTCTTCCTTCACCCTGGAACTCTCTCTCTGAAATTGAACTCTTCTCCCGGAGTATTGACTTCCCTTGGGTTACTGAGAATTTTCCCGACTTATCTTAAACTGACCCACAAGACTTCATTTATACTTTTCCGGTTAATAAATCAATAGCCGAGATATAATATTGAATCAATAACTAAGATTAAAATAGACTTTATCCTTGTCACTTAGACTCTTCTCACCAATATTTAAATTAATTCACTTTAATTATTTTAATTCCCTAAGATTTAACTTAGCTTCCATTAAAAATAATTAATTATTTGAATAGCTTGCACTTCAGGTGGAATTTCTCCAAATGATTTTTGGGTCTTGGATATATCATGGGTTCTAGCCCCTCCACAAAATTTCGGAGATAGAGCACATTCGATGCTACCAAAAAAAAATCAACACTCCCTCTTAGCAAGTGATCCAGGAGGATCTTATTCAATTACAGTTTAGCAGAGAGGTCTAGTCAGCTCCAGTAGTTCGATGTCCGGTTCAGTGTCTAATCCGCTAGTTTCGTCAGTATCAACCGAAGAAAATGTCCTCAAGTTGATCATGGTCATGTTCATGGCATGTAATATGGTTAAAATGGTCTAAAAAGGTGAAATTCCTTATACGTGTAAAGGTCTAAGCTTAAAAACCTAAAGACCTAGACCTAAAACCTAAGCGCTAAGTTATAAAACCTATACATGGTACAAAACTTAAAGAAAAATTAAACCTAAAGTGAAAACCCACTCTCAGTCTTATAATAAAAACAATTAAAACACCACAGTCCTAACCGCGGCATGTTAGACTGTGTCAGAACCGCGCAACATGTGAACAATGCAGTAGAATAACCATGGCGGAGACAGTTAACTATATCGGAGTTTGTAAAGCACATGTAATCAAGTTTGGAAACCATGGCAGAGCCAAGGTTTGTAGTTGTAAAGCCGCCGACGGAGATTTCCATGTGACAGGTTTTAAAACCGCGGCGGAAAATGTCACAGTTTTACGGTTGTATATACTGTGTGTTATGAAACCGCATGGATAAGCCATGTGAACACAGGTAAGTGGAGACGCCGAGATAGACCATGACCACCGGTGGAAAACATAACCACCAGAACCAACCTGTCCACCCGTCTGTTCACATGCAGAATCAATCAATATCCGCCCGATTAACTAGCGCTGTGGCTAAGAAATTTTATTATATGGTCCATTTATGGGTTTTTGAATTAAATCAGCGCTAAGGTCTATCGCTTTATCTCTAGGTATTAGGTGTCTCTATGAGATAGGACCGAGACCCAAGTCACCAAATCTGCTACAACAACCATGCTAAGTTTAGCTTCATGGAATTCAAGGCTTGAACCTATTTAAACCAACCATTTTTCTTCATGAAGGATATGGAATGTTTTTGAACTTCAGTTTCAGCAGGACAAAGGCAGTTTTGTTTTCAGCATTGCTCAACCGTCAGGAGTCGGAATTGAGCGCAGAGATAGGCATCAGAAAGGCGAGAGAGAGTACTTTCTATTTACAGAGTCCAGAAGTGCCTGTGAGCACAGTCATTCTGATTCATTTCTGTGTAAAGAAATTCCTCAAGATCAATCCTAATAAAGCGGACGCCCACTTGAAAGCGGACGCGGAGATGTAGTCCACTAGGGATGAACTCTATAATAAACTGTTTGCTTCTTCTTCTCTCTGTTTTGTGCTGTGATTTAATCATTTATTTGCTGCTAGTTTATGTCGTCTTTCACTTAAAGCTTTCTTTAGTTAATAAACAATCTTAAGGAAAAGCTAATCAAACTACCTAAGCACTTAATTCGATCACATTCAGATCATATTTGATATCAGAGCAGGTTGTGCTTTGTAGTTTGTTTGTCAGTGGATGTTAACCAGGTTGGGATTGTAACGTGGAAAAGGCGAGCTTGAGGAATTCGATCCAGAGATCGGAAAGTGGAAAGTCGTTCATCAATCAACAATGACAGGGACTGAGACTGTTGAGACTCCTAAAGCTATTGAATCGAAACCCATGGATGATAATCAAATCCATCAAATGTTTCTAAACATGCAGAAGATGTTGCCAAAATTATATGAAGACAAGAAGAAAAGAGATGCAGCCTCATCGTCGAAGGCATCGAAGAAGGAAAAGGGTAAAGGCAAGGCAGATAAATCTCCTTCTCCTCCATCATCTCCATCATATTCTTCTTCCTCTTCTACTTCTAGTTCTGAATCAAAAAAAGAAAAGAAACTTAAGAGTCCACTTTTGAAACTTGATGTTAAGTTCGAATTACCTGTGTATGATGGAGAAATAAACCCTGAGAAACTAGATAATTGGGTAAAACAGTTAGAAGTCTATTGTCGTATTCAAAATATTACTGATGATAAGACAAAGATCCAATTAGCTACTCTTAGAATGGGGGGTACTGCTTTGATCTGGCGGGAAAGTAAGACACAGATAGATTTAAAGCATAAAGGAAAATTTATCACCTCATGGACTAAGTTTATTAAAGCTCTAAAGAAACAATTCTATCTGTTGGGTCACACACAACAAGCTGTACTTGATTGGCAGCGCTTGCGACAAGGTAAGGGATAGAATGTTCAAGAGTTCACACAGGAATTCAGAAAGAAAGCGTTAGCACTTGGTATTCCTTTGGACACAAAAGAAACTTTGTTTAAGTATATTGGCAGTTTGCATTCATATTTGCAGCATACATTATTAATGTTCAATCCTAATGATTTTGATGAATTTTGTGTTCAAGCTATTCATGTCGAATCAGGTGGTAGACAATTCAAGTTTACACCAAAGACATCCAAGCAGATGGAAACCAAAGACAGCGAAAAGAAGGGCAAGCCAAAGGGAAAGAAAATTGCCACCGCTCAGAAGGAAGATGAAAGACCTATCTATACACATTGCCAAAGGATCGGCCATACTTAAGCCAAGTGTTGGAAACTTCATCCAGAACTTAAGCCAAAAAAGTTCCAAAAGAAGAAGGGTGACAAGAAGGCTTCGACAGCAGTTCAGCAGGACTTGGGATCTGATTTAGGTGAAAGGAAAAATCACTACTATGGTTACAACAGGGAAAATTTCTGAAGCTAGTACTTCTGCTTCTTCTAATATCACACAGTTGAATGAAGGAAAAAGAATCGAGTCATTTCATATAAGGGTAACTTCAAAACATACAAAGATAGATACATTGTTCGATACGGGATCACAGGCAAATTTGATTTATGAATCATTGGTAAAGAAATTGGGTTTGAAAACATATAATCATCCCAAACCATATCCTTTAGGATGGTTAAAGGAACAATCTCAAATTCATGTTACCAAACAGTGTTAGTTAAAATTTGCAATCACAGCTAACTATATAGACGAAGTGGATCTAGATGTGATACCATTAGACATATGTGGAATTGTCTTAGGAAGCCCTTATCTCTATGACCGTGATGCAGTATTTTATAGGAAGGAACATATTTATTATCTCAAGAAAGATGGGATTAAGTGCATCGTTCGGGCACATAAAACTCAAAATAACTTGAATTTAATTAATGCTAATCAGATGAAGCGCTTAATTAGTTCAAGTAAGAGATACATACTCATGTCGATAAAAGAGCAACATAAGGATCTTAATGATACTTGTTCAGGTTGTGAATTTCAGTATGAAGGTAATTTGGTTAAAAAGGTAGATTCATTTCAAGATCTAGTTAAAGAACCAAAACATCTACTTCATAAAAAGGAAATATCACATGAGATGCAATTGATGTCTGATGCCCCTAATAATGGAATGTGTCACAAGTCAATTATAGAGTATAAAGAAATAAAGCAACAAATTCCAGGGAAGGAATCCATGCGACCCAATTCATCTCCATACAGTTCACCCATAATTTTAGCTCATAAGCAAAACGGGACATGGGGAATGTATGTCAATTTTAAAGTTTTTAAATCAGTTAAGTAGAAAATCTTCACAAGATCAATCTCAGTTTTGTTAGATCATCGACAACCATTTGAAACAAATTCTAGTGGTAATACAAAGGGTAAAGTGATTCATACAGATCATCAGCCACTTCAATACATTCAGTCACATACTAAGTTGCAACAATCTCGCCACTACAGTTGGATGAGATTTATTCAACAAATTCACGTAGTAATTAAAGACAAGAAAGGTGTAACAGATGAAGTAGCTGATATGATGAATAGACTGTCTTTGAATGCTTCAGTAGTACTGCATAATAGTTCATTGAAACATGAAAGCTATGTAGAACAGTATAGTACTTATGATGATTTCAAAGAAAGTTATGAATCGCTAACTCATGGTACTCAGATAGAAGAAAACAATTATCATATTGATGACAGGTTGTTATATTATTTGGGTAATAAGTTCTGTATACCGCAGAAAGGAAAAGCACAGGTTATTCAGAAAGGTCACTCTTCTCGGATACAACAGATACATAGGGTAGTATGGAATCAGTTGAAAGAGAGTCAGGCCAAGTTCAAATTGTGCCACGACAGGCATCAAGTCGATCATCATTTTCAGCTCGGCGAACAGGTATGGTTGTATATCAGCAAAGTCAGGTTGAAAGGGGAAGGTAAGAAACTGAAGTTAATCAGGTATGGTCCCTTCAAAATTGTTGAGAAGACTGGCAATAATGTGTTCTGATTAGATTTACCGCCTTATATGCATATTTACTCAATTGTGAATGATGAAAGTTTGAAGTTGTATGAACCTCCGATGATTGTTGATTCTGAGGATGATATACAAATCCCTTCTATTGACGACTTATCACCTGAGTACATGACAGAGTTGCAGGAAGATACCATCTTGGACAGAAGAGTTCGTACTTCCAAGCAAGGAGATGTGGAATATCTTCGAGTGGGACTCAAGGACATGAATCCGAGTAAATGGATAGAGGTAGGAAAAGTGAGGGAGTTGTATTCTCACTTATTGTCTGCTTGAAATCAAGCTTTTGTGGTCCAAAAGCTTTCAAGTGAAGAGGATTGATCTAGGAGGATATTGTTCAATTACAGTTCAGTAGAGAGGTCCAGTCAGCTCCAACAGTTCAATGTCTGGTTCAGTCTCCAAATCCGCCAGTTTCGTCAGTATCAACTGAAGAAAATGTCCTCAAGTTGATCATGGTCATGTTCATGGCATGTAATATGGTTAAAATGGTCTAAAAAGGTGAAATACCTTATACATGTAAAGGTCTAAGCTTAAAAACCTAAAGACCTAGACCTAAAACCTAAACGCTAAGTTATAAAACCTATACGTGGTACAAAACTTAAAGAAAAATTAAACCTAAAGTGAAAACCCACTCTCGGTCTTATAATAAAAACAATTAAAACATTGCCACAGTCCTAACCGCGGCATGTTAGACCGCGTCAAAACCGCACAACATGTGAATAGTGCAGCAGAATAACCATGGCGGAGACAGTTAACCGTATCGGAGTTTGTAAAGCACATGTAATCAAGTTTGGAGACCACAGCGGAGTCAAGGTTTGCAATTGTAAAGCCGTCGACAGAGATTTCCATGTGACAGGTTTTAAAACCGCAGCGGAAAATGTCAAAGTTTTACGATTGTATATACCGTGTGTTATGAAACCGCATGGATAAGCCATGTGAATGCAGGTAAGCGGAACCGCCGGGATAGACCATGACTGCCGGTGGAAAACGTAACCGCTAGAACCAACCTGTCCGCCCATTTGGTCACATGCAGAATCAATCAATATCCGCTCCGTTAACTAGCGTTGTGGCTAAGAAATTTTATTATATGGTCCATTTATGGGTTTTTTGAATTAAATCAGCGCTAAGGTCTATCGCTTTATCTCTAGGTATTAGGTGTCTCTATGAGATAGGACCGAGACCCAAGTCACCAAATCTGCTGCAACAACCATGCTAAGTTTAGCTTCATGGAATTCGAGGCCGGAACCTATTTAAATCAACCATTTTTCTTCATGAAGGATATGGAATGTTTTTGAACTTCAGTTTCAACAAGACAGAGGCAGTTTTGTTTTCAGCATTGCTCGACCGTCAAGATTTGGAATTGAGCACAGAGACAGGCATCAGAAAGGCAAGAGAGAGTACTTTATGTCTACAGAGTCCAGAAGTGCCTGCGAGCACAGTCATTCTAATTCATTTCTGTGTAAAGAAATTTCTCAAGATCAATCCTAATAAAGCAGACGCCCACTTGAAAGCGGACCCGAAGATGTAGTCCACAAGGGACGAACTTCGTAATCAACTGTTTGTAATCAACAAGTGAAGCACAGCCACTTCTTCCTCAACTCCCTCCTGGCATCATCATCTATCTGTGCCCGTCCTGGGTTCCCCTTTGGAGGCAGAACCCTCACATCCTTCCCCTTGGGCTGGAAACCCTGTCTCTGGGGTTAAGGTGTCCGAGTCCTGGGCAATGCATCCTGTAAGTCTCGGGTCTTGCTGATAGCATCCTGAAATGTCGCTAGTCTAGTAGACCTGACTAGACCCCGAAGTGGTTCTGCTAACCCCTCCACAAACATATAGATCATCCGTGCTGCGGATAGATCTAGCACCATCACTGAAACCCTCAAGAAATCTACAATATATGTCTCTGGGCTCCCAGTCTGCTTGAGCCTCGTCAGCTCAACAAAGTGCTGTTCCGGATCCCTCCGGTCAAATCGCTCCATCAACCTCCTGGTAAACTCGGCATATGTCGTCACTGTGGAATGCCCGAGTGTGACCATCCCATGGAACCACCAGTCCTGGGCCTCACCATCCAAATGTAATGTCGCCATCTTGATGGCCTCCGTCTCCGACATCTAGTTAAGCTGGAAATAGATGTCCAGCTTCTCCACCCAAGACTTTGCCGATTTGTTTGATGAGCCATCAAATGTAGGCAAATGGAATCTGCTAGATGTGTGGTGGGAATCTCCATCATGATAATGTCGGTGCCCTCCATGATGGTCGCGGGGTCTACTATCCCGCTAGAGCTGAACGAAATCCCGAAATGAGAGAGCATCCCTGAACTCCTGCCCATAGGCCTGATACTCTACAAAATACTCGCCCATGTGTCCAGGCTCTGCCTCCTGCTGGGCTCCTGCCCCTGTGTCTACTCCCAAGAAAGTGGGCATGGTAGAGCGGGTAGGTGCACGTGAAGCCATTGGCTGAGGAGTATCGCGCTGAGCAGCACCATGCTCCAGCAAATGGTGGTATGTACCTGATCCCTCTCCTACCTAGAAAACCCGTGGGGTCTCACGCTGTCTAGCCTCTACAGCAGTGAATCTCTGACCCATCACCTCAATTTGTCTGGCTAAATCCTGCACTGATTTGAGGAGTGCCTCCCCAAACTGCTTGGCCTCTGTATCATCTGCCATCGGCCCTCTCTGCTCTGAATCTAATACAGGCTCCTCCTGTTCTGCGTCTGTCACAGGCTCTCTCTCCTGCTCTATGTCCACCACCCGAGCACAATCTCCCTCTCTGTAGGTGTTCTCCAACCTACGCTCACGGTCTCTGTACTTCCTGCCTCTGTAACAAACATATGGTCTCTTCCCCGGTATCATAGGCCACAGGTTGAGCCAGAACTATGCTCTGATACCACTGTAATATCCCAATTCGGGGATATCTCTAAAACACGGCAAACTCCAACCAGCGATGGACTGGGAGGGCATTTACCGAATATTCCGCCTCTGAAAAGAGGACGAGATCCGGAGGCTACCTGGCCCTTTCCAGACTCTGTCTAAGAGTGAAAGATAAACACACCAAGTGGTATAGAACTAGAATGCTCAAGAATATATAAAAATAACAGTGCGGCAAACATATAATAGCAGAGAAAGAAAATACGGCAACTCATCCAGAAACATAGAGAGGAAATGCTAAGCCATTTTATTAATCTGAGAAATATAATGAAGTACAATAGGTGATTAGAGTGATGGCACCTAATCTTGCTCAAGGCAAGTGAAGAAATACTCTCAGAATATATAGGAAATCGCTGCTCTCTGAACTGCGTCCCAGCTGCTGGAAAACTGTCGTGTAGCTGCTACTGCTGGAATGAACTGAAGACTAAGGGCTGATCCCCTTGCTGGAATGAGCTGAAAATCTGCAATCCTCCTCTACTCACCAATCCCGACAAAATCCAGAAACCATATAAAAAATTGCCGACCCCCGAAAACCTCCAGAAAACACCCCCTTGGGGAATTACGCTGGCCTCCAAGGCTCTGCGCAGAGGCTAAATGAGAATGACTGAAACACCGCCTCAAACTCCACCAAAATCCTCCCACAGGCAAAGGCTGATCCTCTGCTCAAAATCTTGGCTCAATCTCCTGCAGAAATCTCGATCCAGAGCACCTCCAAAATGGACTGCGTCCTCTCTCCCAGTTGTTAGCCACCTATAAAATTTGTTATAACAAAAGGTGGCTAAGAATTTTTGAGCCTTCAAGGAACAAATTTTATTACTAAAAAGTGTTGGCTCTTGAAGACTCTTGAAGGCCTCATGCCTCTGTCCGAAATCTTCATTTGCTGTTACCATTTTATACTCAGAAATTCAGCTAAATTCCAAGAGAAAGACTGCTGCAAAACCATCATTTTTCCCCAGTGAAACAAACATCGCGATTTTATCGCAATTTTTTGAAAAAATCGCGAGTTTTTCGGGCTGCCGATTTTATCGGCGATTTTTTGAACGATTTTTTGAAAAAATCGTTATCACGATAAAATCGCGATTTTTTCGAAAAAATCGCGAGTCGACCGATAAAAATCGTGGCAGCATCGGACAGCGACTTTATAATGCGATTTTTGGTTTTTTGTTTGTCATTTTTAGTTGGACAGACTTGCTTATGAGAGCCAAAGAGGGAAGGAGGAGAGCCAAGGAGGGAGATACGTGATTTACAAGCCCAAGATTGGACAAAAGTGAAGAACTTCTTGCAATCCAAGCGAACAAAAATCGAATTTGGACCAAGTGTTTCCGGCAAAACGTTTTTCCAGGTATGGGCATCAAGTTTGACCCATTTTTTTTTGTTTTTTTCTTGTTCTTCCATGGTTTCTATTACCCATGTATTTTTCATCATTTGTGATTGCATTTGGTTGTGTTTTTTTTTTTTTTTTTTATTGAGAGGAGAGGGTTTATTTTGGTCAAAAATGCAAAAAATTGTTTGTTAAATTTTGTTTTTTATATTTCTTCTTGTGCTCTTAGTTTCTTCCCATTATTTTTGCTTGTATTTCAACATGTATTTTTTCCCATTATTTTTGCATTGAGTTGAGGGTTTTTTTTTGTGAAAAAAATCAAAATGTTGTATGTAAAATTGTAATTTTTTTATTTTATTTTTTAACTGGCAATTTTTCTCGTGCCCTAGGTTCAAATTTCAACATTCAAACTTCAAACTTCAAAGTTTCCAACATGCCAAGGAAATTAGATCCTTTATGGGAATTTAGTGAACCTGATGGGGGGGTTTGACTGATCAAACTTGACTTGCAAATTATGTGGTCAACACATGACAGGGGGGATATACAGGTTGAAATACCACTTGGCACAAATTCCTGGGCATGAGTAGGCCCTTGCAAAAACACCAGTTCAGAAATAATCAAAAGAGCCATGAACTCATTGGGAGAAATAGAAACCACTAAACTCAGCAAAGCAGCTCTGAAAAGTCAAATATCAGGGTTTGGAGTTGACCGTGAGAGTGGTAGTGGCTCTTCAGCATCAGCCTCTTCTACAGGCAGCCCCGTAGTTGCCTCCTCATTTTTTGTTCCTAGAACCACTCTCGGGGCATAGCCATCTATCTCCTCCTTTCTTAAAAGAAAGGAGAAGGAAGAAGCTGATAAGATGTTGGGCAAACTGTTTCTTTGGAGTGATATTCCTTTCAATGTTGCCAGGAACAATCCATTTTATCAGGCTGCGATTGATGCTATCGCTGTTGTTGGCCCAGGATACAAAGCCCCTTCAGATAATGACCTTAAAGGGCGCATTCTGCAAAATGAGAAAGTTGATTGCACCAAGAGATTGGAAGAGTTAAGGGCATCATGGGAAGTCACAGGATGCACTGTGATGTCAGATGGTTGGACTGATCAAAGGGGTAGGACCCTTCTTAACTTCTTGGTCAGTTGTCCCAAGGGGACAATGTTTATAAAATCTGTTGATGCATCTGCACATGTCAAAGATGCAAAATTATTATGTGATTTATTAGATGTGTTCATTATGGAGGTTGGGCCCCAAAATGTTGTCCAAATCATAACGGACAATGCTACAAACTATGTTTCTGCTGGCAAGATGCTTATGGAGAGGTATCCGAGCATATTTTGGACACCTTGTGTTGCACATTGCCTTGATTTGATGTTGGAGGACATCGGAAAGATTGATTTTTTCAATGATATTGTAGAATCATCAAAGAGAATCACAAAATTTATATATAACCATGGATCTGTGCTTCATTTGATAAGGACATTCGCCAACAAGAAGAAGTTGGTGCGGCCTGCTATTACACGATTTGCCACTACTTTCATCTCTCTTCAATCCCTCTTGAATTCTAAGTGGGATTTGAAGAGAATGTTTCTTTCAGATGAGTGGCGTGCTTTGACTATCACCCGCAAATCAGAGGGACAGGCCATCTGCAGGTTGGTGTCATATCAAGAAGATTTCTGGGTTGGAGTGGAAGAGGTGTGCAGCATTAGTGAACCTTTGGTAAAGGTTCTTAGATTGGTGGATGGAGAGAAGCCCGCAATGGGCTACCTGTATGAGGCCATGGATAGGGCCAAAGAAGCTGTTCGCAGCTATTATGATGATAAGGTTGATGATGGGTTTCAGAGACAACTTCTTTTATGGGAAGTGATTGATGATCGATGGAACAACACACTCCATCGTCCCATTCATGCTGCAGGGCTCTTCCTGAACCCCGCATTTACTTATTCATGTGGTTTTCTATTTGATGCTGAGGTCATGGATGGCTTTTTCACTTGTGTTCAGAAGATGGTGCCAAATCCATCAGAACGTGTAGAGATATCCAAAGAGATGGAGGTATACAGAATGGCAGGTGGCACCTTGAGCTTCGACATGGCTGTCCAGGATAGGACTGCTAAAATGCCAGGTAAGATTTTCATTATTTTAAAAAATTTCTTATGTTTGTAACTTTATAAGTTTATCTTATTTGTTGTAACTTGTAACTTGTAGATGCATGGTGGAGGAGCTACGGTGGCAGATTACCAAAACTCCAAAAACTTACCATTAGAATACTCAGCCAAACATGTAGCGCTTCAGGATGCGAGCGCAACTGGAGTGTATTTGAAAAAATACACACCAAAAAGCGCAACAGGTAAAAAACTTAACCTATTCCAATTTCCAACTGATTTTTTGAATTCATTAAATATTTTTTTTAAATATTTAATTTATTAATTTATGACCCTTATACAGGTTGGAGGGTCAGCGGCTCAATGACATGGTTTACGTCTACTACAATCTTAGATTGTGGGTGAGACAAATTGAGAGGACCCCTGATATGGAGGCCATCTCTTTAGATGCGATTGACACCACTACTGAATGGAGGGTTGAGGCTGAGAGGCCTGTCATGGAGTCAGCCCCTGATTGGATAGAGCAGGAGGTAGTGGAGGGGGAGGACGAGGAGGAGCAGCAGCAGCAGGAGGAGGAGGAGGAGCAAGAGGAGGAGGTGACACCACCTACCACTACTACCGGTAGAGGACGTGGTCTGCCTCCTTTAGCTCCTAGTGGTTCAGGTTCCCGTTCTGGTGCTTCATTTTTTACTTCTAGAGCACGACAGAGCCCATTGCCAGTCCTGCCAGCTTCTTCATCTAGAGAGAAAGGCAAAGCTGTTGTATTTTCTCGCAAAAGGGGCAAAGGAAATCAATAGTATAGGACCATAGGTTATATGGTGCATTGACATTCCTTTGTATATGACATTATGACTCATGATATGAGATACATAAGTATATTTTTTGTTGATATTTTGAGGCTGAGTTGACTCTTGAGACTCAGGACTTAGTATTCAGGACAGGATTCAGTTTTATGTGTGATGTAGCACTAGACATGATATTACACATCTTATATATTAGTTTTTTTTCATATTTATGTGTCAATGCATTTATTTTATGTTGTAGATGCTTTAGATATTAAAAAAATTGAAAAAAAATGAATATTTTTGTATGTGCCGATTTTTTCCCGATTTTTACGATTTTTTCCGATTTTTTCCCCTCGGCGATTTTATCCCGATCGCGATGTTTGTAACATTGTTTTTCCCCTCTCCCTCTTCCAAAACTAACCCTCATTTTGCTCCCCTTTTCCTCCATAAACTCCTCTATTTTCATGATCCCTCTTCTCCCATTCGTGAAAATCCTCTTTACATAGTTTAAAACTCATTTTTAAACTATACCGAAACCCCCAAATCCATTGAAAACTCTAAAAAATTTCATAAAAAACAATTTTTTTGTTACCATGGACTTAAGCCCCCTTGGGCTAAATCCTAACCACTTCCCCACCATGCGCTTTGAGGCTGGAACCAAGCGCTAACCCTTTTCGGCGCTTATCGCATCGCAAACATCCAAGTGTGCAAGTCCTTGTGCCATTACAAAAACTCCGATGCGATTAAGCCGCGTGTTTTATAAACCCCGATCATATTATCTTTTCATATAACCCGTGGGCCCGCCTTCGGCGCTTAAAACCTTGTAATAATTCTTCCCCGACGTTCTTTTTTCTTTGTAAAAACCAAAAACCCTTTTTTCCAAAGTTTTGATCTAATGCGTTAAAGTCACGTGTTAAAATTTCAATGGTTAGATAAAAAAGACCCAATCGCACAATCGCATCGGAGAAATCCACAATGGGTTGATTGAAAGACCCGCATCAAACTTTCCGATGCGATTGGGTCATATATATATAAACTCCGCCCCCCGCCTTTTCACTCCATATAACTTTCACCCGGGACCAAGTGTTAAAGATCCTAAGCGCTCAATTGCATCGCAAAATTTCAATGGGTTGATTGAAAAGCCCGAGCCCGAGGCTCCGATTGCGATTAGCTCTTTGTTGTATACGCCCCGAGCCCATCATGTTTCATACAACTAGAGGCCCCGCAAACGGGCGCCTAACCATTTTATATATATACCCCGCACATACCAAAACCTTTGTTTTATTGAAATTTTTTGGGTTTTGTATATTATAAGAGTTTTCCACTGGTTCGTTCTAAAACTAATCCCCGCCGTTGATCATAGGCCGATCAACAGTCCGCGCTACATCGCATCGCAACTTTTCATCGGTGCATTTGTCTGTTCCTCCCGATTGGCCATCCCTCCCATTCGTTTTCCACCGTTGATCTGATCCTCAGATCAACGGTCCGCGCTACATTGCATCGCAAATTTTCATCAGTGCGTTTGTCTGTTCCTCCCGATCGGCCATTCCTCCGATTCGTTTTCCACCGTTGATCTGATCCTCAGATCAACGGTTCGCGCTACATCGCATCTCAAATTTTCATCGGGCGCGATTGTTTGTTTGCCCCGATCGCCGATCTCCCGATTTAATATCCGCCGTCGATCTTTGTGGGTCTAGTCGCATCCGACGGCTCATATTTATCCCGAAACCCATTTGCTCTTTAATTTATTTCTTCCTCCGATAAAGGTTTTTAACCTTATTTCTTAAAGTTTTTCGCCATTTCTCTATAAAGTGATCCCTTCGCTTTATCTCCTCCCGATTAAAACCTGATTGTCGATCTCTGCAAATCGACGGATCCGACTTATATATCCCTCCGCTCTCCTTTTTTAAACCTCTTCTACGCATGATCTCCACCATCGGATGCTACCATCCAACGGCTACGCTCCTCCCCACATCCTCTGCAGCAGTTAAACCCACAAACGCAAGATTTCTTAATAAGTTTTGTATTTTGCAGGAGTTAAAGGTTTATCCGTTATATTGAAAGAAAGGCCGAAGGCCGGGGATGACGATTCTTGTGCCTTCGATTCATAAAAGGGAGCCATTCACGGGGCTCTACTCCATGTCTCGGCATTGCTTCATGAGGCAGTGATGCCTTACGAGCCCAACATGGCCCTGCACATCGACAAGACACTGTGTTATTAAAACACGATTTAAAGAGTATCAGTGTTGAAGACAGAGCACAGCAGGACAGAAGATTGAAGACCAATTTGCGGGGATTACGGCTAAGATGGATTATCAAAAACCTAATCCCCCAAATTAAAACACAGTTAAAAGAAAATCATAAGTGTTTTACAGACAGAAAGGCCTCCACCGCCATATTTGAGGCGAATTGATTCCTCCCAGGTACCATAAGTGCCACCTGTGCCTCAAAGCATTCAAACAGAGGCCGAAGTTATTGATCAAACAAAGATATTCGCCTCAGCGCAGCGAGAGAGTTACTTCTGCAAAGAACTTAATGCAAAAAATATCTGCAGAGTTACTCCAAACATGACGCAGAGCCTTAAAGTCAATAAAAGCTCCCGCCGAGCTTAAATCTTTAATGTAAATCAATTAATGCAGTGAAACGCCTGTAAACTTCTCCATCGAGCCCCTCAAAGGCTGAGAAGTCATTAATCTGTATTAATTGTCCCGAGAGATCTTTTATCAGATCTGACCTCCTCATTCTTCTATAAATACTTCTGTAGAAGATGAGAAACTGTTGGTTGCAGAACTTTGAAATACATTTGAGCTTAAACTTTTGATTGTAAATAGTGTTCATTGGCCCTTGGAGCTCTGTTTGTGCTAGATTAGTTAGGCTGAATAGTGAAGATGATTGCTGAACTGAAACATTGGACTTGAAGACTATAACTGGTTTGACATCAATAACAAGCTGTTTCTTGGGATCCTGGTCTATATCACTGGTGAAGTGCCCCTTTCTTTGTTATGGTTTTTCCTTCTATGTACGTCATATTGTTCACTATTCTCTGATAAAGAACAGCATTTATAGAGTTAGGATTCACTGTTCACCAGTACCCTTCTCTGACTGATAAGCTTTATCTCAATGTTTTCCTCCAATTTGTTTATTTAAGAATGATTCAATACAATTTAAGTAGTTAGGAATGTTGGCGTTCCCTCGTCCTACTGTTTGCTTTAAACATTGTTCTTGAAAGTTATTTTCATCATTTGCTTATTAAAGTTAGACTAGTAAAGCCATGGTTTGCCCTGTTTCTAGTTTCTATTCTCCAAAGGCAGATTTTGAAAGTTCCCCTTGGTGTTGACTGAAAGCAGACTAGGTTTAAAAGTACTTTATCCGATCTTAAGTTACACTTTGTCTTCTCTTATATGTTTTCATACTTTCTGAAGGTAATTATGCGGATTACTGGATTGTTTGTCAATTAAGCTGCTTTAATACAAACTTGCCCAAGAAGTCTACGATTAGCCCTGTTCTTGGTTGGTTTTAAACAGTTACTTAAGAGGCTTTTCTTGTTTGGACTGACTATAAATCCCTTGTGAAATTATTATCAGTTTCCACCCCTCCAACACTTTACTGTTCCCATTCCATCATTTTAATCTCAAACAATCTTGTGATATAGATGACTTGCCCCTTGGATCACTCTTGATGTTGTTGCTCAATTAAAGCCCTGTTATGACTCCATAGCCCAATGGACTAAAAACCAGCGTTATATCTATCTTTTTAGACAAAGCTTTTCTATTCACTTGCAACTTCTCACCTTTGAAACTTTTTGCACTAAGAACTTTCTCCTCAAAATAATAATCATGCTCAACCATCCAAAAAACAAAACAAACCCTTGCCCTTCATAACTAGCCTAATATCATTACCCCAAACTTCAAAGACAAATCCATCTTTGCACTTAGTGGAGAGATCCCCCTCCGGATTCAGGAGGGCTAGATCCTAGAATCCCAAAGTGGTTGAAACGATGTTTCTCCCTGCGATTGGACTTTTGCCAATCTTGCTGATTACAGGGAGCTAACACCAGTGACTGCGCAGTCTTTATGAAAGCCCAGCTCCGCAGCAAACCCAAACAACGAAACCTCTCACAAAATACTGAAGAAATAACCTTGCCCGAGCAGGCACTCGAAGTCCCCCGGGGCTAAGGGTGAGATCTCCGACCGGAGACACTCAATGCACTAAACAGTGCTACAGACAAGCTAAACAGCCAGCGTGCTCAAGAAGACAAAACTTCTAGCTCAATATCATCAACAACAGAATGAATCAAATGAGAAGGCTCCTCCCTCTTTTATAACGTTGGCCTTCCTCCAACCCTAAGGCCATCTCCTCAACGTAGCCCCCATCTCTTGCCACGTGGCCAACCTCTCCTGAGCAGAAGCTTTTAGAGCTAACGTGGGCCTCCTCTCTACGTGGTGCTTGGCCCCCTTGGCTCCCCCTTAAGTCACAACGTTGTGCTACTAGGAGGGTGTTTTATTTCACTTAAGTGAGTTAGACCCTCTCCACTCGCTTTTTATTTATTTATAAACTATAGATGGAAAAACTAAACAAAATCGAATATTCCAATTAGCTGTCGCTAATTAGGAATATTACAGATGCAGATCCAAACCTCTACTATTTAAAGGTAGAAGGCGAACCACTCATTCTAGTTCTATATGTGGATGATCTCTTTTTGACAGGGTCATCAGATCTCATAGAAGAATGCAAGAAGAACCTAGCAGCAGAATTCGACATGAAGGATTTGGGTTTGATACACTATTTTCTAGGATTGGAAGTATGGCAGAAGAATGGGGAGATCTTCCTTGGACAAGGAAGATACGCTACAGATATTTTGAAGAGGTTTAGAATGCAGGATTGCAGACCCATGGCTACGCCCATGATCACAAATTAGAAGAATATAGATGCATCAGTTGATAAGGAAGTTGACCCCACCTTGTATAGACAACTCATTGGGTCTCTCATGTATCTGGACAACACAACGCCATACATTTGATTCGCAGTCAATACCCTAATTCAGTTCATGGTAGAGCCGAAGAGCGTACATTGGGCTGCAGCGAGGCATATTCTGACGTATGTGCAAGGCACAGTCAGGTATGGATTGAAGTATACTCGAGGGGATGACGTCAAACTATGTGGTTTCATAGATGCAGATTGAGTAGGCAGTTCAGTGGACAGGAAAAGTACCTCTGGTACTGCTTCAGTGTTGGTTCAGGGATCATCTCTTAGCGTAGCAGGAAGTAGAAGTCAGTAGCACTGAGCTCAGCAAAAGCAGAGTATATGGAAACTAGCACAACTACATGCGAAGCTATATGGCTTAGGAAGCTGCTTGTGAGCTTGTTAAAGCAGAGGATGGTAGCGACCAGCGTCTACTGTGATAATGAGAGTTCCATAAAGCTCTGTGAGAATCTTGTGTTTCATGACAGGTCGAAGCACATAGATATTAGATGCCATTTCATCAGAGACTGTGTATAGCATGGGGCAGTACAATTGCAGTATGTTCCCACTGGAGAGTAGGTGGCATACATACTCAAGAAATCTCTAAAGAGAGCTAAGTTTGTCTCGTTTAGGGAACAAATGGGTATGGTGGAGAACCCGTTTCAGTAGCGGGGACAGGGTACTTGGATGTTTCTCAGTTGCAGATCTTGCAATTGCAGCAGCAACAGATGAGATGGAGTTGCAGTGCAGATGCAGTGTTGGCAGCAGTTCAGCAAGGTCAGCAGCAACACATATCCAGCTCATATCAGCATTGCGCAGTGGTTGGTGGGCAGTAGTAGCCAGACATCAGCAACGTGACAGGAGATGATGCAGAGACAGGGTGTTGTGGCAACAAGTGCAACACTAGAACACATTCCTCACTAAGAGGGAGTGTTAGTTTTTGTAGCATCGGATGTGTTCTAGCCACAAAATTTTGTGGAGGCTAGAATACACGAGTTGTCCAAAACCCAAAAATTGTTTTTGGAAATTCCACCTAAAAGTGTCTCAATTAGATTATTAACCATTTTTTTTAAATAATTCCTAAGTCTAAACTTAGGTAATATGGTTAATTAATCAGTATTAATTGAGATAAATTGAGAATCATCTAGAAACTCACACAGATCGTCAGGGAAATAATCTGGGCCATCAACTATGTTTTAATCTTGGTCGTTGGTGCTCCAACAAAAGATTATAAGGAAAAGTCGATGGGTAGATGGAGAACACACCAGTGCAGGTAGTCAGTTTCCTAGGCAGTTTGATATTCTCAGTGGATGTGATTCAACAGAGGAGTTAAAACTAGAGGGTGAGTAGCAGGTGAGAGAGGGAGCAACAGAAATCCAGAAGGAATATTTTCCGCATTCTGGAAGAGGCAGAGCAAGGAAAAGCAAAGTCCACAGGAGCTCTGCACAGTCACTGTGCAGAGGGTGACGCAGAGGGTCCGACATGAAGTCATAGGGCCCATCTCGAGGTAAGAAAGTTGTTGTGGAGTGTGAGAAAATTCTTACAAAATTTCTCTCAGTATTTCCTACAGTTTAAATTGTCAATAGGGAATCTAAAATTATTGTACCTAGATTTTCTACTGAATGTTAATAACAAAACCCTCATTTGCTGCAACGGTTTTCCCAAGTTGCGTTTTTCCAGGGACAATTGTTCAAAAATAACTGTGTTAATATTCTTGTGTGTGTGCTAGAATTCCTCTGTTCCCAGTATTTTATTTTTTGCAGTAAATTTATTGTGAAAATTGCAGTTGTGAATTTATTCGTTTTTTGTCATAGGAAATAAACTGCATAATTAATTTACAATTATAAGAATATTTTCCAGTTGCTGCAATAGATGAAACTTTCACAGGTAAGGACTGATCACAACAGTCTTTGATTTTTCTTGGAGAAATAGAACATACAGGAGAGGCAGTATAAATGGGTCAGTAAGATCCAAGCATATGATTTTAAGATTGAGTATGTCAAGGGAAAGAAGAACATAGTAGTTGATGCATTATCACTAAGGCCTGTGACACTCTCTTTGATGGGTATCACGCAGGATTGGAAGGCACAACTTTTGGTGGAGTACTCGAAGGATCGGAAGACATGTGAGATCTTGGATGGTACTCATGGGGATGACAAGTACCGGGTGATCGATGATGTTATCTACTACAAAGACTGGATTTGTCTAGTGGCAGGTTCAACGTTGAGGGAGAAGATACTGCACACAGTTCATGACTCACCTTTGGTAGGGAATCAAGGGTTGTACAAGACATACAGGGCCATTAGGGAGCATTTCACTTGGCAGGGTCTTAAGGAGGATGTTCTGAACCATGTCAGGAAGTGTGATGCATGTCAAAGGAACAAGGGAGAGCACACACATTCATATGGATTACTAAAACCTCTTCCTATTCCTAAGAGGAAGTTGAAGAGAATATCGACGGACTTAATTATAGGGTTGTCAGCAGTACACGGGAGAGATTGCATCTATTTGGTTGTTTACAGGCTGACGAAATTTGCACACTTTTTTTCCATTCTAGCTCAATACTCAGCATCACAGGTGGCCGAGTTGTTTTTCTGACAGGTGTTTAGGCTGCATGGGTTTCCTAAGATGATTGTTAGTCATAGGGATGCCATATTTATGGGAGGATTTCGGCAACAATTATTTCGCCTTATGGAAATGTAGCTCACACCCAGCACTAGCTACCATCCTCAGACAAATGGGCAAACGAAGATAGTGAATAAGTGGCTAGAGGGATATCTGTGCAACCATGTGACTGGATGGCAGAGAGTGTGGGTGAAGTGGCTGCACCTTGGGGAGTATTGCTATAACACCACGTATCACATGTCCATAAGTATGGCACCCTTTCATGCTTTATATGGTTATGATGCATTGACCTTTGTTGATATGGCTTTTGGAGATAATAGGGCCCGGGGGGTTCAAAGATTGGATACAGGAGAGCCAAGATATCCTTAGAGAAGTCAAGGATAACTTACAGATGGCACAAAACCAATAGAAGTTGTATGCAGACAGGGGCAGAGTAGAGCGACATTTTGACGTGGGAGATTTGGTTTTCCTGAGATTACAGCCATACAGGCAGTCCGCACTAAAGTAAAAGGGAGCTGAAAATTTCCAGCCTCGCTTCTATGGATCATACAGGGTGATCTGACGAGTTGGAGAGGTAGCATATGAGTTGGAGCTTCCACTAGGAAGCAAGATGCATAATGTGTTTCAGGTCTCTTGCCTGAAAAAGGATTTGGGACAACAGGTGGTGGCTACCACAGAGTTTCCACCATTTGATGATGAGGGGCACTTGATTTTGACACTAGAAGCTATTTTATAAGAGAGGGAGAGAAATATGAGGAGCGGGACTGTTAAATAATTCCTTGTCAGGTGGAAGGATTTGCCTGAAGAGGATGCCACATGGGAGGGAGAGAATTTTGCAGCATCCAGGACTATAGTTGCTTAAGGACAAGCAACATTTGGGAGGGGACGACTGTCATGTCGCCAATTAAATTTTTTGTCAAGGAAATTCTCAATTTTGCAATTTTGGAAATTAATATAATATTAGATAAATAGAACTTAGGAGAAATAAGTTGTGGAGGTATTAAATAAATTTTTGGAGAAAAGGCAAAGGTTGGGACAGGAAAAGAAGAAAATTAAAGTGAAAATAAGTTGTGGGGGTCACCAAAGTGGCAATCAAACCCCCTAGGAGAAAATTAAACCACATGAAGAGGGAAAGAAAAAGGGGGTCGAATTAGTGGAGCCCACAAGGAAGGTTGAGCAACAACTATAAAAGGCTAGAGCTTCATTTTGATCATTCTATTCAGCATTTCATTTTTGAGTTTGGAGGGTTTGCTTGAGCTGCTTAGCCAAGTCAACCAGTGTTGCTTAGCCCAAGGATTTCAAAACAAAAAATCTCAACTCTCTTTCGGTGAACAAAGAGTGTCACCCTACAAGAGAATCTTAGAGATGATTGGAGATTTATTTTCTTGATTTTGTGATCCATTTCATCTCTACAATAGGTGGTGCGAAATTTTCAGGAGGACACAGTAGCAGAAATATATTTGTGTCGAGGTAGAATTTGTTGGGGAAATTTGCCTCAATAATTTGCAGGAATTTCGCTTTGAGGAGGACTAATTTCCTTGTGGAGTTTTAAAGCTGAAGATTGTCGCATTTATGAGGGCCAAATTGTTCTTCTCTAGAGCCTGCACAGTGGTTTATACTGGTCCAGATGATGGAGCATTTGATAAGCATAATTTGTGCCAGATTTAGCTGGGATTCCTCTCTATAATTTTGGAGTTATTTCTTAGAGTTTTCTCAGTCGATTGGAGGAGGACTTGGAGTATATTTGTTGCAGTTTTCTGGTGGGACACGGAGCTGGGCAGTTGAGGAAATTTTCTCAAATTTGGGTAATTCTAGGGAGTTGGAACTAGCCCAAAAGCTTTTTGGGTTTCATTAGTCCGGGGTTGGAGAGCATTGTCCTAATTTTGCAGAATAGAGCAGATTTGAGGTCCCAAATCCTAGTTTTCCTCAAGCAGCAGCAACAGAAAAATATATGAACAGTGCATCGAACCAGTGAGCCTATTTCAGCATGGAGTTTCATTCATATTCACCTGGATTTTGCATGATTTCTTAAGCAATCGTAGCTGCACTCATTCCACTATATTTTGTACTCATATTACCATTAAATATTCAATAAAATGGCTCAGCTCTATTATTTCTCCTCAATAGTGTTCTGAATTGTTGTACTTGCGGAAATTTCAGATTGCATGCTTATTTTTTTTGTTGTTGCTAGTTCATGTTTTTATATTTCATTGTATTTCTCTAGTTAGAATATTACATGTGTCGAGTCAGCAAACAAGTTGTCTAGCGTTGAGGGTCGACTAAGGTTCTTAGCATGGAAGCAAGAGGAGTATACTTTGGAGGTTCAGAACATCCCTCTTCAGGATTACATCAATAGGGCTTGCTGTGAAAATTTCTGAATATTACTTTACGTAGAAGCCCTACTGTTAAATCTGGTTATACTTCTCCTATTTAATCAAGTTATTAATCTGAAAATTCAGTATTAACATCGAAATAAACACATTAACAATACTCACTAATACAGATCTAAAACTAAACACATGCACATAGACAAAGTGACACACAAGATTTTTTGGACAACTGTCCCCGGAAAAACCCAATGCGGGAAAATCGGTCTTCTGGCTGCTGGAGGGTTTAAATTATTGTGTAGAATCTAAGTACAACAAATATGGGCACCTTACTGGTTCACCCAACAAAGAAATATAAGATCTGCAGCAATACCTGTTGTTTTGGAGACTGAAAACTGGATTGATTCACACCCTCAAATGAGATTTACAAAGTTCAACCCCTTTCTGCCTCTAGAAAACCCAGCGTTGCTCTGAACCTGCCTGCATCAGCCCTGCTGGCTTGTCAATGCCCCTCCACTGCTCAGGAGAGGGCTGCGTAACCCCAAACTGGGTGACACAGTCTTTACGCTACCTTGGCTGGCCCTGCATAAGCTTGGATGGCCTCCTGCTGCCTCTGCGTTGCCCTTTCTGGGCCTGCGTAGCACTTGCATAGTGGCTGAAACCCTCTGCGCTGCGCATCTATTGCGTAGCCTCTACTTCTCTGCGCTGCTCTTGGTTATTGCTTCTCTGTCTCTTGCTGACTCTTGGCTCTGGGATCAGATCATCCCCTTAGCCAATACTACTCCTCGCTGCAGCTGAAACACTTTGGAAATTCTTAGCAAACCCGCCATAGAATTCCAGCTTAGTCTCAGTGCTCTGCCTCCATGTGTGTGTCCTCCAACTGACCCCAAGCCTTTCCTTAATACTTTTCTCGTTGGGAAACCAACGACCATGATCTAATCTTGAATCGATGGCTAAGATTAAAAGAAAGCTTGATCCGTGTTACTTAAGTCATTTCCATCACGTGTTTAAATTAATTAGCTTTAATATTTTAATTTTCCTAAGTTAGACTTAGGGTCTTTAATTAAAAATATTAATTAATTAATTATCTCCCAAACTGGATGGAATTTCTCAAATCCCTTTTTGGGTCTTGGAGATCTTATGTACTCTAGTCCCTCCACAAATTTGGGAGCTAGAGCACATTATATGCTACCCCTACACTAAAAAATTTCAACACTTGCAACATTTTATGCCCACCTTTGTCCATTCGAAAGAAATGGGCAATATTTCCCAGATGGATTTCCTTGGTGGAGTGGTATGCCCTGAGCATGGACTAGCTTGGGCATAATAGATAGGTAACTTGTGCAGGTGAACATGCTTACTATCCTTCCCACGGGATGGATTGGTGAGAGATCATGAGCTTGTAGCCTATTGATAAGGCGTCATTCTTATTCTAAGGCATAGTACAATAGGGGCCCTTGGATACTACATATTCGAGTTGGTAATCGGATGTGATCGTTCATCAGCGATCCAATTGCGCCAACCCAACATCAGCTTCGTGGGGTTGACCTTGGTCGATGTCGAGGATTGGATTGGAGAGAGGTAATGAGTTGGTATTCTATCAGTGGAGCAACGTTTATAGCTAGAGACAGAGTGGCGTTAGAGCGATGGGATATGGGCGAGATGATTTTCCACAGTGGAATTGGGATCCATACATGATTGGATGATGCAAAGGCATGTGACACAATGGTTTGTATGGGATATTGGTATAGGTATACAGTTGCCTATGTAGTGGTTATATACAGACTGCTTGAGGGCAAGCAATATTGGGACGGGAGGACTTGTAATCTCCCCATTTTCAGTTTCCTCTATAGTACAACTAGGATGGATTTCCAAGGTATGTGATGGCCAGGCCATTGGAGTAGGATTACATCATCAGGGGCCCTGAACAGATTTTGAGGGATTTTTATGGGATTTGACGACGTTCGCTTGGCAAATTCATCATCAGGAGCAGTTCCACACAACTTGTTTTTGGTTTTTTTGCTTTCTAATAATTCCTATAGAGCAGGGTTATTATTGAGCATAACTTAATTAATTATGCTAAAGGTGGCATTCCGGGTGGAATATTTGATATAACACCTTGGTGTAACAGGTTGTTGGAACTGGAATGAGAAGACCTACAGGATGAGATGGTAAGAAGTGACTTCCAATGGCTAGAGAATATGGTTGGCGATTTACCATTTTCCCAGATTAAAAGTGACTTTAATTAGTCACTTAATTAAAAGGGGAAAATTTAATTAAGGGGAAAAGGCCAAAAGTGACTTAAACCAAATAAAAAGTCACTTAAGATGAAGTCAAGGAGGAACTTCTAGAATAATAATAAAATAACTCTAGAAGATTGGAGATCTATCTATCGGGTCTTTAAAAGGAGGAGAAGATCATTTGGGACATCTCGGTTTGAAGATTTGTCTTTGGTGTAGATTGGAGAATTTAGTTCTGTGTTTTGGTAGCCCCAGGACGAAAAACCTTAGGAGATTCAATGAGAGTGGGCGAGAACCCATCTGTCCCCTTGGTGAATTTATCCAGAATTCACATGTGTTTTATCACTTTAGCTGTCATTTTGGAGGCCAGGTATAGCTTGCAACAGATATTTGTGGCATAGCATCCTCTCAGCCGTTTTCAGTGTTTTCATATATTATTTATATTAATAAAATAAGGTTGAGTTCTTTTGCATGTTTATCTTATTTATTCTTCAATTGCAGAATTATATCTCTAGTTTTTATCATTAATTTTATGGTTCACATTGTGCAAATTGTTTTTCAAATTGACGGTGTAAAATTTTGAAGCAATATCCAGCAAATTTATAATTTAGTATATTACAAAGCACGATTCTTATAAGACTTGTGAAGATTTGCGAATCTTCACAAGTCAATAGCAGAAACGAGTCTAGAGGCCAAGGCTTGCGCTTAAGACTCGAACTCGTGAAGACTCATCCAAACTCGCATAAGACTCGTGGACTCGCCAAGGCTCGCATAAGACTCATATAAGACTCACATAAGACTGCCATGACTCGCATAAGATTGGAAATTTCATTAGTTTCTTTTTTGTGCTTAAAATTTACCATATTTTAAGTTTATTTTGTATTTTGTTGAGTCTTATTCAAGTCGTTTCCAACTCTTATATGAGTCACCGAGTCAATAGGTAGACAAGTCTTATACAAGTCTGAGTCGTGCAACATTGGTTGTAATAGCATATATCATATAAATAAAGCTGAGTTTCCAGTATTTTTTCCATTTTCTCTAAATTTGCAGTGTTTCTCATTCCAATTATTTCTGCAATTTTGTGAAAATTTCCATTGTTGTAAATTTTCAAAATTAAAAAGAATTAAAAAATAAACTGGACATTTTATAATATCACAGAATCGTTAGAAATTTATCTATTTGGGATATTACAGAGAACCAACCTAGTGTGTGAAAAAGGTTGGTAGACAGTGGTCTTCCTTCTTAGTTCCCCAAAGCATCACTTGAGATTTTAGGACTTTATTTTAAGAAATGAAGGCTTGTTTGGAAACAATCCTTATTGTCATGGTTGTGCTTCATGTCAAAGGAAACGACAAACTTTAGCTGATTTGGGAGATTCTTCAACAACCAAATTCTTAAGCCAATCTAAAACACCATGATTGTGGATAGAAAATGTTTCAATTTTAAACTTCAAAACATATAACATTTGTGAATCAAGGACAAACATTGCATTGATTGACCTTCATGACATTCATGACACTTTTGTTAAACTTCTTAATGGCATTCATGATTCAAGGAAACTAATTGCATTGATTGCATATTGAAGATAGGGATGGGAATATAAAATAATTAATTTCTTTAAGATGTATTGACCACACTCTAGTGACCAAGAGGAAATAAAATGCTTCCAAAAATTTCTATGTAAATGCATCATAAGTCTAACTGACTAAAACACAGGGAACAGAAGTCACTGACATAAGCCTGTGGGATATTATAGCCATGAATTGAAACTCATACCAAGAAATTTCTTTGAAATCATTGACATCTTGAAGAGCAGTCTTTAGTCCATCAATATCCTTAAGCAACTTCTCATTTTCGTGAGTTCCATCAAATATCTCTTCTTGTAATACTGCACTTTCAAAAATACATTTAATACACAAACGACATTTAGCTTTTGAAGCATATTCATGCTTAAAATGTTCATCCACTCATGCTACAAAGATTGCAATTTAATGTAAAAAGCTTTACATAAATGCAAATCTTTATCAACTATGGTTAAATTGGACACTACTTTACAAGTGGATCTTTATCAAATATGCTTGCATGCCTTTGAAGAGCACTAAATATAAATGAACAGATGCATCTCCTTGCTGCTAATAAAATCAGAAATCAAAAGTAAAGGTTTAATTTTAATAATAAACTTTATAAAAACCTAGTTACTTGATTCCAATAAGAAAATTTATTTTCTATTTTGTATTCCTTACAGAAAAATGTTCAATGTCCCTAATAGATGTCACTAATAGGTAAGTTGATCAAACTATGATGGTAGACAATAGATATATTCTCTATAAAAAACTGGCTTTCAATAATGAATCTATCAACTAAAGAACATGATCCTAGTTCCAATCATTTGTCCAAGATCATATATCTACAACCAAATCTTAAATATTATGATGTAGTCTATCATCATGAAGTTCTGCCCCTGTTTTTCTTCTACCATAAAAGATTGTTCTCTTCTTCAACATTCTCTCCAGAAGCAACTTGTTGTTGCCCAAATTGTACACCAAGGGCCACAACACTAAGTGTTGATATTTTGTGTATTGGGGTAGCATCAGGTGTGCTCTAGCCCTGAAACTTTATGCAAGGGCTAAGAAACACATCACCTCCAAAACCCAGAAAGAGTTTGGAGAAATTTCTTTTGGCGTTGAAGTTATTCAAATAATTAATTTTTTTAATGAAGACCCTAAGTCTAAACTTAGGAAATTATAAAAATTAAAGTGAATTAATTAAACAAATGCGCTGAAATGTTCTAAGTGACGCGGATCAAGCAGTATTTTAATCTCAACCGTTGATAAGAGATTTAATCATGGCCATTAATGTCTTCAATGAAAAAGTATAAGAGAAAGGCTTGGGGATCAGTTGGAGACACACACAGAGGCAGAGCTGAGAAACTAAGATGGAATTCTAGGGTAGGGTTTGCTAAGAATTTCCAGAAGAGTTTTCTACAGCGAGGGGTAGTATTAGCTGACAGGATGATCGGATCCTGAGCCAAGAGTCAGCAAGAGGCAGAGGAGCAGCATTTAGGAGCAGCGCAGAGAAGCAAGGGCAGAAGTAGCAGCTACGCAGCGTAGAGGCATAAGCCGCTACGCAAGTGCTACACAAGCCCAAGAGGGGCAGCGCTGCAGCTTCAGGAGGTCGCCAGGGTTACGCAGAGGCCTTACAGGGCAGCATAAGGATTGCGTCACCCAGTCTGGGGTTACACAGTCCTCTTCTAAGCAGCGCAGGGGTACGTGTTGAGATTTTGTGTATTTGCGGTAGCATTAGTTGTGTTTTAGCTCCCAAACTTTGTGGACGGACTAGAGTACACTGGATCTACAAGAGCCAGAAATGGATTTGGGAAATTTCATCTGGTTTAGGAGATATTAAATTAATTAATTAAATTTTAATGTATTTCCTAGGTTAAAACTTAGGAAAATGAAATAATTAAAGTGAATTTAATTAAACATGTTATGAAATTATCTTAAGTCACACGGATCAAGATTTCTTTTAATATTAGCCATTGATTAAAGATTTAATCTTGGTCGTTGATTTGTCAACGAGAAAAGTATAAAGGAAAGGCCTGGGGTCATTTGTAAAACACACATGGAGGCAGAGCACTGAAGCTAAGCTGAGATTCTAGGGCGGGGTTGTTAAGAATTCTCAGAAGTGTTTCAGTTGCAGAGAGGGGAATTTAGACCAAGGGGATGATCTGATCCCGGGGTCTAGAATACACAAGAAGCAGAGAAGAGATCAGCAAGGACAACACAGAGAAAGGCAGTAGTGGCAACAGCAGACGACAACAGCAGCAGCAGCAACATTGTCTTTCAATGGCAGCGCTGGGGTTTCTAGGCCTAGATCTAGCTGAGTTCTGTAAATTTCGTTTGAGGGTGTGGGTCAGTCAGTATTTTTGGTCTTAGATCAGCGAAGAGCTGCAAATCTAGAGTTTTCTCTGTAGATTTTTCCAGATCTGGAAACCAGAGTTGTGTATTCAGAAATATTCTTAATAATAGAACCCTCCAGCAGCCAGAGACCAATTTTCCCAAATTGGGTTTTTCCAGGGACAGTTTGTCCAGAAATAACTGTGTCACTATGTCTATGTGTGCATATTCTTATTCTAGATTTGAATTGGTAGAGATCTGTTATGTGTTTTGCTTTGATGTTAACTTGAATTTATTCAGTTAATAACTTGTATAAGTAGGAGAAGCTTAACCAGATCAACAGTAATAATTTCTGCATAAGAATTAAGATTCAGAAATTTCTAGATGGTATCAGAGGAATTGCAGATCTGAAGGGGCAGCGCAGTTGACAGGAAGGGAAAATCTGACATGAACCAAGGGAAGGGTTCATGCAACCAAAAGGACTCACGCAGTCCGCCAGAGCATGCAGAAATGCAGAGGGAACATGACATGAAAGTGATGGCATCCAGACTAGAGGAGGATCTTGCATGTGTGTCAAGCACAGCTCCTCCTGATGTTTGGTATATTGACAGTGGAGCATCTGCTCATATGACGGGGGTTCGAGAATGTTTTTCGAGCTATCAAGAGAAGCAGATGAATTTCCAAATAACTATGGGAAACAAAGGAAAATGTACCCCCATCGGGAGAGGTACCGTAAATTTTCAGACGGAAGATAGCCACAAGATTCGAGCCACGAATGTTTTGCATGTACAAGGGTTGGGGATGAACTTACTCTCGGTGTCTCAACTTCAGAACAAGGGCTATGATGTATACTTTATTCAAGACAAAGTATATGTCAAACATCCTAATTGGAGTAAAAAGGCACAAATTGGAGTAAGGAGTCACAAGCTGTATAAGCTTCAGCTTGAATCTCCGATGGCCCTGATCGGCAGTACAAACAATAGAGATCTGAATGAGTTATGGCACAGAAGGATGGGGCATCTGCATCATGGAGCCTTGGGGATTCTCAAAAATACTGTCATAGGGGCTCCTGAACTCAGCACAAAGAAAGACGATGTTTGCAAAGGATGCGTACTAGAGAAGTACACTAAGGCAGTGTTTCCAAGAAGCAACAATAGAGCCAAAGGTGTATTAGAGTTAATACACTTTGACATTTACGGTCCGACGTCTACAACAGCTCTCAGTGGGGCAAAATATTTTGCCACCTTCATTTATGATTATTCCAGGAAAACTTGGATCTATTTTCTGAAGACCAAAGATGAAGTCTTTAATCGGTTTAAAGATTTCAAAGCATTGGTGGAGAACTCTACAGGAAAGAAGATCAAGAAGTTCAGGTCAGATAACGGCGGAGAATATATCGATAAAGACTTCACAAATTTTTTTGTGCAGGTAGGCATCAAGAGAGAGTGGACAAATCCCTACAATCCAGAACAAAATGGAGTTGCGGTACGGAAGAATCGAACCATAATAGAAGATGCAAGGGCAATGCTGTACGACTAGGCAATGCCCAAATTCTTATGGGCAGAGGTCTACAACACAGCAGTCTATATTCATAACAGAGTTCCAAATAGGGCTTTAGGGGAGGTGACTCCCGAAAGTGTGTTCACAGACAGCAAGCCTAAAGTGAGCCACATCAGGATATTCGGCAGCATAGCATACTACCATGTTCTAGAGGAAAAGAGGAAGAAAGTGGATCAAACTGCAGAAAAGGGTTTTCTGATAGGCTATAGTGAGAATGCAAAGGCATACCGCGTCTATATTCCAGAGAGCAGGAAAGTTGTGGTAAGAAGGGATATAAAATTCCTTGAAGAAAGAGCCTTTAGGAAATCTCGAGAGATGGACACAGATACGCAGATTGAGGAAGATCCACTGGTACAGCCTCAACGACCTCTGGAGGAGAGGTCCAGTGCCTCTCCTAGGCACAATTGTTCTAAAGGAAGCTCCTCCGACGAAGAACAGGAGGAAGAACAAGTGAGACCACCCACCACTGATGGGAGACCGAGCAGATAAGTCCAACAAATTCTTAGAGATGCAGAAGGATTTGTTGGAACACCTAGAGAAGGAAAGAGGATAAGGAAACAACCTGACAGATATCAGGCACTGGTAGCTCAGGTTGGAGAGCCCTCTATCTTTCGGGAAGCAGCTCAGCATCAGGTATGGGTAGATGCCATGGTGGAGGAGTATAGCTCCATCATGACAAATGATGTCTAGGAAGTAGTCCCTAGACAACAGGACAGATCTGTTGTAGGATCCAGGTGGATCTACAAGATCAAATATGCTGTAGATGGTAGCATAGAGAAATTCAAAGCAAGGTTTGTAGCGAAAGGGTATGCCCAGAAAGAAGGCATCGACTATGAAGAAACCTTTGCTCCTGTAGCATGGTACACTTCTATCAGATCCATCATCTCTTTGGCAGTGCATATGGGATGGGAGATTCACCAGATGGATGTCAAGACTGCGTTCTTGAATGGTGTGATAGAGGAAGAAGTGTACATAGAGCAGCCAGAGGGCTTCGAGACACATGAGCAGAAGACTCATGTTTGCAGACTTAAGAAAGCCTTGTATGGCTTGAAACAAGCCCCTAGGGCATGGTATGGTCGGATTGATGGCTACTTGCAGAAGATGGGGATCATCAAGAGTGACGCAGATCCCAACTTATACTACTTGAGAGTAGGAGATGAGCCACTTATTCTTTTTTTGTATGTGGATGACTTGTTTTTGACTGGGTCATCCAAGCTCATCATGGACTGCAAGGAGAATCTGGCAACAAAATTTGACATGAAGGACTTGGGACGGATGCACTATTTTCTTGGGTTAGAAGTTTGGCAGCATGAAGGGGAAATCTTCCTAGGGCAAGGAAGATACACGACAGAGATTCTGAAAAGATTCCAGATGGAAGATTGTAGACCCATGGCCACGCCAATGATCACTAACTGGAAGAAGATAGACACATCAGAGGATGATGAGGCTGATCCCACCTTGTACAAACAACTCATCGGGTCATTGATGTATCTAGTCAATACAAGACCATACATCTGCTATGCAGTGAATACCCTCAGTTAGTACATGGTGGAACCAAGGAAGGCTCTCTGAGCAGCATCTAAACATATTCTCAGATACTTGAGAGGGACAGTCGAGTATGGGCTAAAGTACACGAAGGAAAATGAAATTCAGTTAAGTGGGTTCACAGATGCAGACTGGGCTGGAAGCACAGTAGATCGGAAAAGTACCAGCAGGCACTGTTTCAGTCTCGGATCAGGAATGACCTCCTGGTGTAGCAGGAAACAAAAGTCCGTAGCACTGAGCTCAGCCGAGGCAGAGTACATGGCAGCAAGCACGGCTTCGTGTGAGGCCATATGGCTCCGCAAATTAATTTTGAACCTACTTAAGAAAAGAATAGAGCCAACCAAGATCATGTGTGATAATCAGAGTTGCATCAAGCTCTCTGAGAATCCTGTGTTTCATGATCAGTCGAAGCACATTGACATTCGGTGTCACTTTATCCGAGACTATGTTCAGAAGGGAGCAGTACAGTTACGATACACTCCTACAGGTGAACAAGTAGCAGACATTCTCACAAAGGCTCTGAATAAGGTTAAGTTCACTTACCTCAAAGAGAAGATGGGAATGATCGAGAACCCCTTCCACTAGAGGAAAGGGTGGTCTTTCGAAGAAGAGGGAGCTGCAGTACAGTGGTTGCAGTGGCAATGGCAGAGTCATGGGCAGCAGTACAGAATGACAGCAGAAGTGCAGAGTTGAGTGGCAGGAGGCCAAGCTTCAACAGCACAGAACCGGTGCCCAAAATCATGTAATGCATGAGTGTGATGTATTGCTAGAGCACACCCTTGATGCTAAAAGGGAGTGTTGAAATTTTGTGTATTTGGGGTAGCATCAGTTGTGCTCTAGCTCCCAAACTTTGTGGAGGGACTAGAGTACACTGGATCTATAAGACCCAGAAATGGATTTGGAAAATTTCATCTAGTTTAGGAGATATTAAATTAATTAATTATTTTAATGTATTTCCTAAGTTAAAACCTAGGAAAATAAAATAATTAAAGTGAATTTAATTAAACATGTGATGAATTATCTTAAGTCACACAGATCAAGCTTTCTTTTAATCTTAGCCATTGAATAAAGATTTAATCTTGGCCATTGATTTGTCAACAAGAAAAGTATAAAGGAAAGGCTTGGGGTCATCTGTAAAACACACATGGAGGCGGAGCATTGAAGCAAAGCTAAGATTATAGAGCAGGGTTGCTAAGAATTCTCAGAAGTGTTTCAGTTGCAGAGAGGGGAATTTAGACCAAGGGGATGATCTGATCCCGGGGTCTAGAATACAAAAGAAGTAGAGAAGAGATCCGCAAGGACAGCGCAGAGAAAGGCAGCAGCAGACGGCAACAACCGCAGTGTCTTTCAGGGGCAGCGCTGGGGTTTCTAGGCCTAGATCTGGCTGAGTTTTGTAAATCCCGTTTGAGGGTGTGGATCAGTCAGTATTTTTGGTCTTAGATCAGCCAAGAGCTGCAGATCTAGAGTTTTCTCTGTAGTTTTTTCCAGATCTGGAAACTAGAGTTGTGTATTCAGAAATATTCTTAATAATAGAACCCTCCAGCAGCCAGAGACCGGTTTTCCCACATTGGGTTTTTCCAGGGATAGTTTGTCCAAAAATAACTGTGTCACTGTGTCTATGTGTGCATATGCTTATTCTAGATCTGAATTGGTAAATATTTGTTATGTGTTTTGCTTTGATGTTAACTTGAATTTATTCAGTTAATAACTTGTATAAGTATGAGAAGCTTAACCAGATTAACAGTAATAATTTCTGCATAAGAATTAAGATTCAGAAATTTCTACAGTACGCAGAGCCTAGCAGCGCTGACGCTGGGGCTTTAGGGGCAGCGCTGGGATTTATAAGGCCAGAATTTAGCTGAGTCTTGTAAATCCCATTTGAAGGTGTGGATTAGTTAAGCTTTTGGTCTCAGAACAACAGGTATTGCTGCAGATCTATTATTTTCTCTGTCGGTTTAACCATTTGGGTGCCTAGATTTGCTATACTCAGATTCTACATAATAATAATAAACCCTCATATCTGTTGCACCGGTTTTCCCGCATTGTGTTTTCTCGGGGACTATTGTCCGAAAAAATTGTGTGTCACTTTCTTAAATGAGCATATTATTCAGTAAATGATATGTATATGTGTAGGCTGTTAGTTGTGTTTGCTTCGGTATTTTCTTAATACTTTCTAGAAATAACTTGTATAATTTAGTCACAAGTAGGAGAAGTAAACCAAGATACTACAATAGGATTTCTGCATTAATGTATTCAGAAATTTTCACACTAAGGACAAAGGTTGTCACTCTAAAACTTTGTCCACTCCATTCTAGCTATCTCCTAGGAAAGCTATGGGTGGTAGTCCCTAAATATGAAAGATGGATGATGAAGAAAAACTTGTTGGGAACCAACAAGTTCTAGGAGTTGCACTGAAAGTTATCTTATTAACTTGAATTAAATACAAGCGAGATTAATTGAGAAATGTTTTAAGATATGCAATTAGATTTAGACAAACCGGATGTAAAGTTATGAGACCAGTGCCTTTTAGCCACAATGCTCAAAAGAATAAACTTGCAAGATAAATAGTTCACCAAGTAACAAGAAAAAAAATGATGCTTTAATGAATGATTAGCCAACCTATATGAAATGCAAATCGAACAGTTAAGTGAAATGCAAAAGTCTTGGTTAATCTGATTAAAATGCCTATTCTAAATTTGCCTTTCCCTTAATTGTTTTGAAGCTGGGCTCCAAGGTAAGCTGTAGGAAGGAGGCCAACAGGGAGCCGGCTAGGGCATGATTAACGATACCTCCTGCTGTGCTCCTATCACCGGGTGCCTTCGACACTACATATACTGTGGCTCTGACGACTGCAAAGTCACCGTGTTAACTACCGAAGAGTTGTCGAGGCCCCTCAAGCTAAACGAGAAAGTTTGTCCTAAAGATCTATCAACCAAGCTTATGCTTGGAGGTAAGTTTTAATATGTGCAACTAACTTAAAATGCCAATGCAAGGAAAGCAAAATAATTAACGATTTAAGCACTTAGATTTATGATTTATTCTGATTTAAACACTAAGTACTTAAGCGAAAGTTTGATGAAAAATGCCAATTATGTAGATGCTCAAAAACACTCAATCAACAGATATACAGTTTAGCATTCCACGATAGAGTACTCAAATAAAAATACCAATCACAATCACTTGAAAATTTTCCCAAACTTAAATATTCAATAAGTATCCAATAATTCAAGTAAATAAATCCACGTTTAGAGTTAATTTCCCTTTAAAACAATAAGCAATCTCTATAAAAAGTGGCCAATGATCATAAAATTTAGCTGAAGCACATAAATAATGGACGCCTATCCACTTAAATTTTGATAATTAATAACTAGGAAAAACCATGAAATTTATATGCTAATAAAATAAACACTTCAAATAATTCTGGAGTTAAATGATCAAGTTAAATAACGCAAAACCCAGAAAATTATATTCTCTCTTATAGTCAAACTTAGAGATATTATAAATTTTTAAGTTGCCTCGACTATAAGGATTTTTTGAATTTCTTTTCCACGAATCAAATTTCCTTGAGCCTAAGGATATTAACAACTTAATGACCCAAAAAACCTATGTCAAAACTTAGCTCAAAAAATTGATCTTCAAAAAATTTTATGTCACAAAAAAAGAATCAAAAATTTTGATTTATTTTTGTGCTATTGTTTACCAAAAAAAAAAAAAATCTAAACAAAAATTTAAAGTTAAATATTTTTTTATTTTTTGACCTGTTTAAAAGTTAAAATTTAGTAAAACAACAAGGATTTAAAATTTTAATGGGCCAAAGGCCACAAAAAAAATTAAATCGAAATGATCTTGAAAGGGCCAAAGCTAACAAAAATTAAAAACTTGATTCTTTTTTTTTATTAGGTAAATTAAATTTGAAGAGAAGAAAGCGGCGGATTAGGCACCATGAAGAGGAAAGAATGTGGGTTGAGGGCATGAAGGCAGGATAAGAGAAGGATGCGATGGAGTGAGAGCTAAGGGCATGGCAAGAGCAACGTAAGGGAAAGACCGATGCAGACAGAGAGCAATGTAGGCAGGGATGCGAGGAGAATGAAAGATATTAGGGTCGCAGAAAGGGAGAGCGCAGAGCAGGCCGAGCAGGAAAAGGGTGAGATAGGGAGCATTGCGGAACAGAAGGGAAGATCTACGAGCAGCGGAACGCAGGTAGAGGAAAAAATGCAGGTAACAAAGAGGTATGCCGCGGGAGGAAGGGAATAATGCAGAGGAGATGAAGGCTCCAGCGAAGGCTTAGTCCCGGAAAATTTTATCTTTAAAAAAAAATTTGAAACCCTCAGCAAAAATCAAAACTCTCTTCCTGGAGATTTGTCTTAACCAACCCAAAAAAAAAATTATATGAAAAACCCAGATCTGAAATTTTTTTCCCTACAAACGAATTGTTTCTGAGACAAGATCTTGCCCTCCAGGGCCTAGATCTGTCTCAGATCTGAAAAATCTCTTTGAAAAACCTCAAATCCACACATGAACAAACGAGAAACAAAAACCCAAAACTAAATACATATACAAAAACCTGAAATCAAACCCCAATCCTAAGTTAGAAATCAGAAAAAATATTTGTAGAATTTTCAGATCTACACAATATATTACAAATCTTTCATATCTGTGGAGTATGAGTTTGACTTCGCTCCTGGATATGAAAATTTAGGATCTTACTAGCTAGATCCACCTTTAAATTTGATAAATAAAGAGATAAAATAAATTTTTATTTAGGAACAAACTCAATAAAACCCTGCAAGAAGAGATCTTAAGATAAGCTTGGGGAATTAGATCCGTAGGACTCTTCAGATCTTATTTCCTTGGCAGTCAGTTGGTCTAGACGAGGAATTCCCCAAACACCCAATTTTAAATTTTAAATATTTCTGCACACTTCAAGTTACACTGTTAAATCAATAGATAAATAAGATAAAAACAAAATTTTCAAGAATTAGAGATACCTGCTAATTCAATCCAATTAAAATTCTTATCCTTAATCCAGTAACTTAAGCAAGATACTTGTGCAATAGATTACTCTACAAGCGCTATTAAACAACAATTTATTGAAACAGTTACCAGCAGAATAATAAGAACAAGGTTACCATAAAATGCTAGAGAGGAACACCACCATCAAGTAAAACTCCAGAGACTTTGTTTGTATTAATCCAAAATGTCGTACAAGAGAGCTTCAAGAGCAAGTACACGATTCAATGATTGAATCCATTGATTGACAAATGACTCCTAATTTATAGAAAATTTCTCCAAAGGATAGATGGCTTGATCCCTATCAAATTAATCTCGACTGTTCATAAAGATTTAATTATCCTTTAATCATCATTGTTGAAATTATTTATTTTTTGAGGAAAAATCATATTTTTCATTTAGTTGTTTTTAATTAACTCAAAATTAATTATTATGAGTTAATTTCCTCAAAAAAATGACTTTGACTTAACCACCAAGGCCAAAGGGTCCAAAAGTTCTTGATTTATTCAATATTCCCTTGGTGGAGGACCTCCAAAAATTAATCTTTCTAGAACCCATAAAATTTTTAATTTGGAGAATTTATTTTTCCTAAGACTTAACTTAGACTTAAATTAATAAAATTTATGGCTTAGGATTTTTAGTTTATTTTTTCCAGAAAATTTAATTAATTGACACATGAGGGGATTATTAATGTTTTCAAACCCTCTAATATTTTAGCACCATGGCTAAAATATTATTTACATAAAATAATTACATTTTAACCCATGAAGGGAGAATACCCGTTCGTTATAGACCCTCAAATATCTACCTAATTCTGCGACTCAAAATATAATTTAGTAGACTAAGTAATTCGTAATAAAATAATCTAGCCAATTAGCTAGGATTACTCTTGAATTACTTTTACAAAGACTCGATAAAAAACACTAGGACTCACCTAATACCTTGACAACAAAATCCACCCTATATTTGGAGTGAGGTTGGAGGGAAAAACTCTGTCGATCATTTGTCTCTAGAGACACAGACGAATCAGTGAGACGAAAAACCTCCTAGGATAGAAATCGTCACCAAAATAATAACTTTACCTAGGTTCTTACATACATGATGGTATTACTAAGATCATTTACATTACAAATATGCAAAATGGCTTTACATCTTTAACAAATTGAAGATTGCTGATAAATCTTGGGTGGTTTGGTTGATGAAATCCCTTTTGCGAAAAAAGGGGTGAACTACTATAGGGTCGTTGACACAAAGTGGTGAGCACAACCATAAGGTTTTACAAAAGAGACCGAATAACCTATTACTACTATCTGATATGGTGAATATCTTAAGGCAAAAATCCATCCAAACATTTTTCAACAATAGGTTTACAATATATTTCCTTGTCAAAGTCTTCATAGACAGCACTAGGATTGACATCCTAAGCAACTTTTAACTATAAGTTAGCAAGTAACTATTACAAGTCCCTTTTTAGGATACTAGAATTCCATTCGTAAATTTTTCAATGTCGTCTTCACTCTAAAGTGACCAATGATTTTCAAATAGTGTGCTTCTCCTACCAACTTGAAACGATGTGTCTTAGGAACAACTAGTGGTCAACATGCATAAAATTCCTTTCAAGTGATAATGTTGATGTTCCTATACTTCACCTATAGTAGGTCCCCTTAGGTTAATAACTATTTTGGTGAATTTCTTATCAATCTAGTACAAGTGCTGAAAAATCAAAAGGAATTTATCACAAGTAGAGTGGTTAACACTGCTATGGGTGGTCTTGAGAAGAAATCGTTCACTTTCTTTCTTATTCCATTATTATACCAAATCACAAACTTAAACTATGTAATAGATATTTTTCCCATTCTAAATATTGACATTCCAACAACATCAATTGTGTCTAAAGGTATTGCAATGACTCATGGTGAATGCTTATGCCAGCAGCCACTTTACTTATTTAGAAGGTAATACCATTATTGTGTCACTGTCTTCAAGAAATTTATATCTCTTTTCCCTAGGTTGGACATGACCACTACATTGGGAAATGTTTCCAAGTGAAAATACCTTGCTCCATCCTACTGAGTGAAAAAAATGGCATGACAAAAACCAATACATTAATTTCTACCTCAAAGGGTTGTTCAAGGTCTAGTAGTCCCAATGCAAGTGCACCATGGTACACATCATATAGCACGAGGTTTCACTTGTAATTTTCATCGCAATGGATGGGTTTGTAACATTGTACATATGGAATTTTGATGGATTGGGGGGGGTGGGGTGGTACACCTTCAAATTATTTGATTAGGTGGTATCGTGGGAGAAGAAACCATTGTTGTAAACATCTTGATATAATCATGAAAAAATTGTGAAATCACGATTTTTTAGTCTAGTCGATGTTTGTCGATTTTTTGTGCTTGCTAATCCTTGTTCTTAAGTGTTGATTTTTGTAGCATATAAAAGTGTTATAAGTCTCAAACTTTGTAAGGATGCTTGGACAACAGCATTCGAAAGAACCCAGAAACCGTTTGTGGAAATTCCACTCGGTTCATGACTTATTAAAATAATTAATTATTTTAATGGAGACCCTAAGTCTAAACTTAGGGAAATGAAATAATTAAAGAATATTAATAAGTCAAAGTGTGAATCTTCTATAAAACAAAGATCAAGTCAAGTTTTAATCTTAGCCATTGATTAGACTTCTAATTTGGGTTGTTGATTCACCAACAAGAAGATTATAAAAGAGAACTTGAGGGTCATTTGGAAAACAAGCCAGGCATAAACTCAATACCTGAAGGAGATCAATTCTGAAGTAAGAGAATTCAATCTCAGTGGGAGAGTTGCAGGGCAGAGAGTTGCAGAAGCTGAAGGAGGAGGGAGTCAGCAGTGATTGAGATCAGGGGCATAGGGATGCAGTGGGTCATAGGAGGCAGGACAGGGTTGCAGTGCAGTGAATCCACGCAGAGCCTACATAGACTTATGCAGTCCAACGCAAGGACTGCGCAGAGAGACACGAAGATAGGCAGAGAGAGAATAAGAGGCATCAGGGTGTCAAGGATTTGTCGGGAGGAGACAAGAATTCTGTCTCAGGTGTTTCAAATTATATCTGCCAATATTATTCCTTGTAAAGAAATCATTTGCTGAAGAATTTAATAAAACCCTCATCTACTGCACTAGCTTTCCCGCATTGGGTTTTTTCGGGGACAATTGTCCAAAAATAATTGTGTACATGTGATTGATTCTTGTGCTTATGGCCTATACTGTTTACTTCTCTGCATATATGTTTGTGAATGTTGCAGTAGTATTTGTTTCGATATTTACCAATAGATTTCTGCATATAACTTATTGAAATAATAAGTAGGAGAAATAAATCTATCACTGCAACTATAAACTTTTCAGATTGAAAATTTCACATGGTATTAGAGAAAGAGATGAGTAACAGGAACGGAGAATCGACTATTGAACAGAAGTCTACCACTGCAGCAGCAGCGTAGAAGGGTTCACGCAGTTCTCCAAGGAGGGAAAGAAGCATGATAGAACAGATGGATCATGATGTTTCCAGTTTCGCATCCAGACTTGAAGAAGAATTTTCTTGCGTATCAGGCATTGCTTCTTCTAATGTCTGGTATATTGACAGTGGAGCTTCTGCTCACATGACGGGAGTGCGGGAATGTTTTTCCAACTACCGAGAGGAGCAGATGAGTTTTAAAATAACCATGGATAATAAAGCCAAATGTACCCCTATTGGGAGAGGTATCGTAGTATTTCAGACCGAGGCTGGAAACAAGATCTGGGCCACTAACGTACTGCATGTGCCCAGGTTGGGGTTGAACTTGCTCTCAATGTCTCAACTTCAAAACCGAGGCCATGACGTTTACTTTATTGGCAATAGGGTCTACGTCAAACACCCCAGTTGGAAGAATAAGGCATAGATCGGGGTAAGAAGCAACAAACTTTACAAGTTGCAACTTGAATCCCCAATGGCACTAGTTGGCAGCAGTGATGAAACGGACATGAATGAGCTATGGCACATAAGAATGGGAAATTTTCATCATGGGGCGTTAAAAATTCTCTAGAAGGCTGTCACCAGAGTTCCAAAACTAAGCTCTAAACAGGATGATGTTTGCAAAGGGTGTGTATTGGGAAAATATGCAAAGGCAGTGTATCAGAGAAGCAACAATAGGGCCAAGGGTGTATTGGATTTGATACACTCGGATATCTGTGGACCAATGTTCACTAGAGCTCTTAGTGGTGCCAAGTACTTCGTCACCTTTACTGATGACCATTCCAGGAAAACCTAGATCTACTTTTTGAAGACCAAGGATGAAGTTTTCAGTCGGTTTAAAGAGTTCAAAGCTCTGGTAGAAAATCTTACAGGAAAGTGGATCAAGGTGTTGCGTTCAGACAATGGTGGTGAATACATAGATAAGGAATTCACTAGGTTCTGCGCTAGGGAAGGTATCATAAGAGAGTGGGAAGCTCCATACAATCCAGAGCAGAACGGTGTGGCAGAAAGGAAGAACAAGACTATTGTCGAAGCGACAAGGGCGATGCTGTATGACTAAGACATGCCCAAATTTATGTGGGTTGAAGCTTGTAATATAGTTGTCTATGTTCAAAATAGGACTCCTCCCGCTGCATTGGGAAAGATCATGCCAGAAAGTGTCTTCACTGGAAACAAGCCTGAAGTGAGTCACTTTAGGATCTTCGACAGTACAGCTTACTTCCATGTGCCTAGTGAGAAGAGGAATAAGTTGGAAATGACTGCGGAAAAAGGGTATCTAGTAGGATACAGTGAGAATGCGAAGGCATATCGCATCTACATTCATGAGAGAAGGAAAGTCCTAGTGCGGAGGGATGTGAAATTCATGGAGGAGAAGGCCTTCAAAAGATCCCGCGAGTTGCCTTCTACTACGTAGTCTGAGGAGGATCCGCTAGTTCAGCCTCAACAACCAGCGACAGAGAATTCAGTTGTCTCTCCAAGGCATGGGAATCCAAGAGACGTGTCTCTCGAGGATTTGCAAGAGGGAGAGCTGGTAAATCTGCCCACCGCCAGCGGAAGAACAAGAAGGGAGCTACGACAAGTTATGAAAGATGCAGAAGACTTTGTCGAAGTCCCCCGAAATGAGAAGAGACAATGTAAGCAGCCTGAGAGGTATCAAGCTTTTGTTGCTCAAGTCGGAGAACCTTCCAGTTTTTAGGAAGAAGCTCATCACCAGGTGTGGGTATATGCAATGGTGGAAGAGTACAATTCCATCATGACGAATGATGTTTGGGAAGTTGTCCCCAGACCTCAGGAGAGATCAGTTGTAGGATCAAGGTGGATCTACAAGGTCAAGTATGTTGCAGATGGCAGCATCAAGAAATTTAAAGCCAGGTTTGTGGCTAAGGGGTATGCTCAGAAGGCAGGGATCGACTATGAAGAAACCTTCGCCCCAGTAGCCAAATACATCTCTATTAGATCCATGATATCCCTTGCTGTGCAGATGAGATGGGAGATTCACCAGATGGACGTCAAGACAACATTCTTGAATGGGGTGATAGAGGAAGAGGTGTATATAGAACAACCAGAAGGCTTCGAGACGCATGATCAGAGGACACATGTGTGCAGACTAAAGAAAGCATTGTATGGATTGAAGCAAGCTCCTAAAGCCTGGTATGGTCGAATTGACAACTACTTGCAGAAAATGGGATTCGTCAAGAGTGATGCAGATCCCAATCTCTACTATCTGAGGGTAGGGAACGAGTCTCTGATACTAGTTTTATATGTAGATGATCTATTCTTGACAGGATCTTCGAGGCTCATCACATACTGCAAGAAGAATTTGGTTGGGGAATTTGACATGAAGGATCTAGTGTGGATGCACTATTTTCTGGGGTTGGAAGTTTGGCAGCAAAAGGGGGAGATCTTTCTGGTTCAAGGAATATATACTACAGAGATTCTGAAGAGATTTCAGATAGAGGATTGTAGACCCATGACGACTCCAATGATCACCAACTGGAAGAAAATCGACACGTCCGAAGATGATGAGGTTGATCCTATGTTGTATAGGCAGCTCATAGGATCATTGATGTATTTGGTAAACACAAGGCCAGACATCTGTTATGCTGTAAATACCCTCAGTCAGTTCATGGTAGAACCTAAGAGGGCTCATTGGGAAGCAACCAAGCATGTTCTCAGGTACCTTCAAGGAACAATCGAGCTTGGATTGAAGTACACCAGTAGCAGTGATGTCAGGTTGAGTGGGTTCACCGATGCAAATTGGGTTAGGAGTTCAGTAGATCGGAAGAGTACCAGTGGGTATTGTTTCAGTCTAGGATCAGGTATCACTTCTTGGTGCAACACGAAACAGAAGTCTGTGGCACTGAGCTCAGTAGAGGCAGAATATATGGTAGCTAGCACAGCTTCATGTGAGGCCATATGGCTTCGGAAACTGCTTGTGAACCTACTAAAGGAGAAAATGGAAGCGACTAGTATCTTGTGCGATAATCAGAGTTGCATCAAGCTCTCTGAAAATACTGTGTTTCATGATCGGTCGAAGCACATTGACATCAAGTGTCACTTCATCAAGGACTATGTACAATGTGGAGCTGTTGAGTTGCAATACACTCCAACAAGAGAACAAGTGGCATACATTCTCACAAAAGCTCTGGGGAAGACTAAGTTTGTCTACTTCAGAGAGAAGATGGGGATGATCAAGAATCCATTCTAGTAACAGGAGTGGATAGGATCAGGATTCAGAGGGAGCTGTAGTACAGATGCAACAGTGACAGTGGCAGTGTCAAAGGCAGCAGTACAGAGGGAAACGGCGCAGCAGATGAGAAGCAACGTCCAGAGATCAATAGCGTAGAGGGTGCTTCAAAAGCAGAGCAACATGTAGCAGGCATATGTCTAGAACACCTTTTTTGCTAAGAGGGATTGTTTATTTTTGTAGCATCCGAAAGTGTTCTAAGTCTCAAACTTTGTAAGGAGGATTAGACAATAGTATTCCAAAGAACCCAGAAACTGTTTGTGGAAATTCCACTCGGTTCATGATTTTTTAAAATAATTAATTATTTTAATGGAGACCCTAAGTCTAAACCTAGGGAAATGAAATAATTAAAGGGTATTAATAAGTCGTTGTGTGAATCATCTAGAAAACAAAGATCAATTCAAGTTTTAATCTTAGCCATTGATTAGACTTCTAATCTAGGTCGTTGATTCACCAACAAGAAGATTATAAAAGACGACTTGAGGGTCATTTGGAAAACAAGTCAAGCATACACTCAGTACCCAAAGGAGATCAATTCTGAAGTAAGAGAATTCGATCTCAAGGGGAGAGTTGCCGGGCAGAGAGTTGCAGAAGTTGAACGAGGAGGGAGTCAGCAGTGATTGAGATCAAGGACAGAGGGACGCAGTGGGTCATAGGAGGCAGCACAGGGCTACAACACAGTGAACCCACGCAAAGCCTACACAAACTTACACAGTCTAGTGCAGGGACTACGCAGAGAGACATGGAGACAGGCGCAGAGAGAAGCAAAGGCAGATCAGGGTGTTAGGGATTTGTCGGGAGGAGCCGAGAATTCTGTCTCAGGTGTTTCAGACTCTATCTGCCAATATTATTCCTTGTAAATAAATCATTTTCTTTAGAATTTAATAAAACCCTCATCTGCTGCACCGGTTTTCCCGCATTTGGTTTTTCCAGGGACAATTGTCCAAAATAACTCTGTACATGTGATTGATTCTTGTGCTTATGTCCTTTACTGTTTACTTCTCTGCATATGTGTTTGTGAATGTTGCAGTAGTATTTGTTCTGATATTTACCAATAGATTTCTGTAAATAACTTATTGAAATAATAAGTAGGAGAAATAAATCTATCACTGCAACTATAAACTTTTCAGATTGAAAATTTCACATCAGGTAGTGTTGTTCTCTATAACCCTTTCTTGTCACCTTATCCCTTGTACTCAGCACATCTTTCCAGGTGACCTACTAAAGGGAAGCCTCCCTAGTGGTGAAAATCCACAAAAGAGCAGGAGGTAGTGGTTGTGGTGACAGTGGGCCGCACCTCGCATTGTTGTCCCTTGGTTTAGTTCTTGCCTTGTGAGATTCCCCTAACAAAACCTGCTAGATTTTGAGGCAACAAGTTCAACTTCGACATCTTTGTCGGGGAGGATTTGAGTCAATCTCCTCGTAATTTAAGGATTAAGCTGTAATATCCCGTTTTGGGGATATCTCTAAAACACGGCAAACTCCAACCAAAGATGGACTGGGAGGGCGTTTACCAGATATGCCGCCTCTGAAAAGAGGACGAAATCCGAAGGCTACCTGGCCCTTTCCAGACTTTGTCTAAGAATATGAGATGAACACACCAAGTGGTATAGAACTAGAATGCCCGAAAATATATAAAGATAACAGTGCAGCAGACATGCAATAGCATAGAAAGAATGTACGACAAATCATCCAGAAATATAGAGAGAGAATGCTAAGCCATTTTATTAGACTGAGAAAAATAATGAAGTACACTAGGTGATCAGAATGACGGCACCTAAACTTGCTCAAGGCAAGTGAAGAAATACCCTCAGAATACACAGGAAATGGCTGCTCTCTGAACTGCGTCCCAGCTGCTGGAAAACTGTCGTGTAGCTGCTATTGCTGAAATGAACTAATGACTAGGGGCTATTCCCCTTGCCGGAATGAGCTGAAAATCTGGAATCCTCCTCTACTCACCAATCTCGGCAAAACCCAGAAACCATATCAGAAATGGCTGACCCCCGAAAAACACCCCTTGGGGAATTACGCTGGCCTCCAAGGCTCTGCGCAGAAGCTAAATAGGAATGAATGAAATACGGCCTCAAACTCCACCAAAATCCTCCCAAAGGCAAAGGTTTATCTTCTGCTCAATCTCCCGACTCAAAACCCCTGCAAAAATCCCAATCCGAAGCTCCTCCTAGATGGACTGCGTCCTCCCTCTAAATGACTGCGTAGTCTCTCTGAATGCTCGGCTCCACAACAAAAACCAAACACCAATCCTCCAGCAAAACGCTGAAGAAACTACCTTGCCCGAGAAGGCACTCTAAGTCCCCCGGGGCTAAGGGCGAGATCTCCGATCGGAGACACTCAACGCACTAAACAGTGCTACAGACAAGCTAAACAGCCCGCGTGCTCAAGAAGTCAAAACGACCAGCTCAATATCATGAACAACGAATGAATGAAATGAGGAGGTTCCTCCCTCTTTTATAACGTTGGCCTTCCCAAACCCTAAGGCCTATCTCCTCAACGTAGCCTCCCTCTTGCCACGTGCTCATCCTCATCTGCGCAGTCTCCCCAAGTGCATACGTGGGCCCCCTCTCTACGTGGTGCTTGGCCCCCCTTGGCTCCCTTTAAGTCACAACGTTGTGCTACTAGGGAGTGGGTTTTATTCCACCAAGTGAGTTAGACCCTCTCTACTCACCTTTTTATTTATTAATAAACTATAGGCAACAAAATTGAGCAAAATCGAATATTCCAATTAGCCACTGCTAATTAGGAATATTACAGTCTCCCCCGGCAAAATGTTGCTTGTCCTCAAGCAACTAAAGTGATGGATGCTGCAAAATCTTCTCACTCTCCCAAGTGGCATCCTCATCCGGCAAATTCTTCCACCTCACCAAGAATTCCCGGACTGTCCTGCTCCGTAGCTGCCTCTCCCTGGTATCAATAATAGACTTTGGCTTCAACACCAAATGCCCCTCATTATCTGTGGGTGGTAGCTCATCTGTCACTGTCACCTGCTGCCCCAGTGCCTTCTTCAGGCATGATACATGAAAAACGTTATGGATCTTGCTGCCTTGGGGCAGCTCCAACTCATACGCAACCTGTCCAATCCTGCGTATCACCCTGTATGGCCCGTAAAAGAGGGGCTTGAGCTTTTCAGCTCCCTTCTGCTTCAGTGACGACTATCGGTATGGCTGTAATCGTAGGTAGACCAAGTCCCCTACCTCAAACTGTCTCTCCACCCGACCTTTGTCAGCATATAGCTTCTGCTGGTTCTGCGCTGTGGCCATATTATCCTTGAGAGCTCGAAGAATATCCTGACTCTCTTGGATCCAAATCTTGGCTCTCGGAGCCTTGCTAGCACCAAACATCACGTCAGCAAAAGACAAAGAGTGATATCCATATAAAGCGTAGAATGGAGACATACCAATGGACATGTGATGTGTAGTGTTGTAACAGTACTCCCCCAAATATAGCCACTTCAGCCATGCTCGCTGCTGCCCACTGACATAGTTACGCAAGTAGCCCTCCAGCCACTTGTTAACTATCTTCATCTGTCCATCCGTCTGTGGGTGATAACTAGTACTCAGTGTCAACTCTGTCCCCACCAACCGGAAAAGCTCTTGCCAAAATCCACCCATGAAGCAGCTGTCCCTGTCACTGATGATGGTCTTAGGAAGACCATGTAGCCCGAAAACCTCTCTGAAGAACAACTCGGCCACTTGTGCTGCTGTGTAATGCGTGGATATGGCGAAAAAATGCGCATACTTTGTCAGTCGATCAACGACGACAAAGATACAATCCTTGCCCTGCACCATGGGCAACCCTGTGATGAAGTCCATCGATATACTCTCCCATTTCCCCTCCGGGATGGGAAGAGGCTGCAATAATCCTGCGGGATGGCTCATCTCCCCCTTGTTCCTCTGGCAAACATCACACTCCCTGATGTGCTGGAGTACGTCCTCCTTGAGGCCCTTCCATGAGAACCTCTCTATAATGGTCCTGTAGGTTTTGGTAAACCCCTGATGGCCGGCCAATGGTGAATCATGTGATGCCCGAAGTATCTTCTTCTTGAGCTGAGATCCCTCAGTCAAGAAGATCCTATCCCTGTAATAGATGATCTCATCGACCACCCTGTACCTGTCATCCGCCGCCTGTCCATCCAGAACCTCACATGCAAATCTTTCCTTGGAGTACTCCACTAAAAGTCGAGCCCTCCAATCTGTATCCAAGCTCATAAGAGATAACGTGGCTGGTCTACGTGAAAGGGCATCTGCTACCACGTTATTCTTACCCTTGACATACTCAATGTCAAAAGTCATATGCTTTATCTTACCGATCCACTTCGCCGCCTCTCCGTACCGTTTCGCTCCAAAAGAACCCGAGGTCATAGATTCACCACCAACTTGTTCCCCAATTGTAAATATTGCCGGATGCTGGCCAAGGAATGCATAATGGCCAACATCTCCTTGTTGTATATAGAATACAACCTCTCGTGCGGAAGGAGCTTCTGGCTCTCAAAGGCTATAGGGTGTCCTCCCTGCATCAATACTACGCCGATCCCCTCTCCTGATGCATCACACTCAAAAACAAATGGCTACGTAAAATCTGGCAATGCAAGCACTGGGTAGCTACTCATCACCTCCTTGAGCCTGTCAAAGGCTCGCTGCGCTGTATCCGACCAACTGAAAGCCCCCTTCTTCGTCAAATCTATAATGGGTGCAACAAGCTGTGAGAAACCCTTGACGAACTTCCTATAATAATTACATATGCCAATGAATCCTCGAAGTTCCGTCACGTTCCTCGGCTCCGGCCAATCCCTGATGGCTCTAATTTTCTCCTCATGGACTCTCACTCCATCCACTCCAATAATGTGACCCAAATACAACATCTTTGTCATCCCAAACTCACACTTGGAGAGCTTAGCATAGAACTTTTGCTCTTACAAGATATGTAGTACTTCCTCTATATGCTGGAGATGCTCCTCCCAAGTCCCGCTATATATGAGTATGTCATCGAAGAAGACCAATAAAAACTTCCTCAGATGACTGCGGAAGATATGGTTCATGCAAGACTGAAAAGTAGCCGGTGCATTGGTTAGCCCAAAAGGCATAACCAAAAACTCAAAGTGCCCATAAGTACACCTGAAAGCGGTCTTGGGAATGTCCTGTTCCCTCACGCGAATCTGATGGTACCCTGATCTCAAATCAATCTTCAAGAAGAACTTGGCTCCTCTTAGCTCATCCATCAACTCATCGATCCTGGGTATAGGATACCTGTTCTTCACGGTCTTCTTGTTCAGGGCCCTATAGTCAATACACATCCTCAAGGTGCCATCCTTCTTCTTCACCAACACCACGGAAGAAGCAAACGGACTCGTGTTCAGTCTAATGTGCCCAAGAGCCAGCAACTCCTGGATGGCCCTCTCAATCTCATCCCGATGGGCTTTGGGATGCCTATAGGGGGTAGTAATCACTGCTTGAATTCCCTGCTCAAGCTCTATGGTGTGCTCAAACCCTCAGTCTAGTGGCCGACCTGGTGGTATATCCCCAAACACTGCCTCATACCTGTCAAGGATGGCCTATATATCTGGATGAACTGCCTAACCTGTGGTCTTTGCCTCTGAGGCCCGCAACTCAACCGCCCACTCTATGTCTCCTTTCCGGAAATCTACCTCCATCCGGTGTGCCGAAACAGTCTGAGGTGGGTAAGTGTGCATCCCACGAATCTTCTCGTGCTTCCTGGTCTTCTTATCATCCCACTCCATCTCTAAGGCCTCCCAATCTTTGGTGACCTTCCCCAGATTAATCAACCATTGAACACGCAATACCACATTGGTTTCTGGTATGTTGACCACGAAAAATTGATCGGTCATGGTGTAGGTACCCATCGTCACTGCCAACTCTGGAACATACCGAGCACACTACATCGTCTAGGCTCCCGAGACCAAAACTGAAAATCCGTCAAAGCTCTCGGTCAGTATACCTCTCCGCTCGACCATCTGTGCATCAATGAAGTTATGGGTTGCCCCACTGTCAACCAAAACTGACACTCATTGGCCACGTATTGTCCCTCGTACGCGCAACGTCAAATACTTGGGAACTCCTCGCAAGGCTGCAAGAGTCCCTCCTGTGGTTGCAAAAGCCGCACCTCTTGTCCCTGGAAGTTGCACCTCTTGTCCCCGGAGGTGGAGGTGGCACCAATCCCGCCGTCTAATCGGTTTTCTCGCTCTCTCGTCATCCCTTCATCCTTCTTCCCCTATCACTTGAGAAGACCTCAATGAAGTGTGCTTTTCCAAAGACGATGTCCCGGTGCCCACGCTCCTGGCAAAGCAGTCGTTTCTTCTTCGCTCTCCTCCCGTGCATTATCATCCGATCCGTGCCCATCCCGGATTCCCTTTTGGGCGAACTTCACATCCTTCCCCTTGGGCCGGAAGCCCGTCTCGGGGGTAAGGTGTCCGATTCTTTGGCAATGCATTCTGTAAGTCCCTGGTCCCTGGCAGCATCTTGGAATAGCCGGTCTAGTAGATGTAACTAGACCTCATGGCTCTGCTAACCCCTCCACAAACATATAGATCATCCGTGCCGTGGATAGATCTGGCATCATCACTGATACCCTCAAGAAGTCTGCAATGTATGTCTCTTGGCTCCCGGTCTGTTTGAGCCTAGTCAGCTCAACAAAGTGTTGTTCCGGATCCCTCCGATCAAATCTCTCTATCAACCTCCTGGTAAACTCGGCATATGTCGTCACTGCAGAATGTCCGAGTGTAACCATCCCATGAAACCACCAATCCTGGGCCTCACCATCCAAGTGTAATGTCGCCGCCTTGATGGCCTCCGTCTCTGACATCTGGTTAAGTTAGAAATAGATATCTAGCTTCTCCACCCAAGACTTTGCCGAACTGTTTGATTAACCATCAAACGTAGGCAAATGGAATCTATTAGATGTACGGTGGGTATCTCCATCATGATAATGCCGGTGCCCTCTATGATGGTCGCGGGGTCTACTATCCCGCTAGAGCTGAACAAAATCTCTGAACAAGAGAGCATCTTTGAACTCTTGCCCATAGGCCTGATACTCTGCAAAATAATCACCCATATGTTCGGGCTCTGCCTCCTGCTGGGCTCTTGCCCCTGTGTTTGCTCCCAAGAAAGTGGGCATGGTAGAGCGTGTAGGTGCATGTGAAGCCATCGGCTGAGTAGTATCATGCTGAGCAGCACCATGCTCCGGCAAATGGTGGGACGTACCTGATCCCTCACCTACCTAGAATACCCGTGGGGTCTCACGCTGTCTAGCCTCTATAGCGGTGAATCTCTGACCCATCACCTCAATCTGTCTCACTAGATCCTGCACCGATTTGAGGAGTGCCTCCCCAAACTGCTTATTGCAGCATCATCTCATCTACTACTCTCCGAATCCAACATGTGCCCTCCCGCTTCTACGTCTATCACAGCTCCTCCCGTTTCGTGTCCACCACCCAAACACAGCCTCTCATAAGTGTTCCCCAACCTACAAACAAGATCTCTCAGACTTCCGCCTCTCAGAATAAATATAGGGTTTTCTTTGGTGTCATAGATGACTAACTCCACAGTCAGAAATGTAACTACCATTCCGATACTCACTGTATCCCGTTTCGGGGATATCTCTAAAACACGGCAACTCCAACCAGAGATAGACTGGGAGGGCATTTACCGGATATATCGCCTCTGAAAAGAGGACGAAATCCGGACGCTACCTGGCCCTTTCCAAACTCTGTCTAAGAGTGAAAGATAAACACACCAAGTGGCATAGAACTAGAATGCTCAAGAATATATAAAAATAACAGTGCAGCAGACATATAATAGCATAGAAAGGAAATACGGCAACTCATCCAGAAACAGAGAGAGGAAATGCTAAGCCATTTTATTAATCTGAGAAATATAATGGAGTACAATAGGTGATCAGAGTGATGGCACCTAATCTTGCTCAAGGCAAGTGAAGAAATACTCTCGGGACACACGCGCCGTGCCTGGGCAGAAGTCAAAACGACCAACTCAATATCATCAACAACGAATGAATGGAATGAGGAGGCTCCTCCCTCTTTTATAACGTTGGCCTTCCTCCAAAACCCTAAGGCCTATCTCCTCAACGTAGCCTCCCTCTTGCCACGTCCTCATCCTCATCTACATAGTCTCTTCTAGAGCATACGTGGGTCCCCTCTCTACGTGGTGCTTGGCCCCCCTTGGCTCCCTTTAAGTCACAACGTTGTGCTACTAGGGAGTAGGTTTTATTCCACTAAGTGAGTTAGACCCTCTCTACTCACCTTTTTATTTATTAATAAATTATAGGCGGCAAAATTGAGCAAAATTGAATATTCCAATTAGCCACGGCTAATTAGGAATATTACATAAGCTTCACCTTCTTTGAAGAGACCATTTATGACAATCATCTATATTTGTTTTTGGCGACTCCAACAAATTTTGGCCATGGAAGTAGCTACTCAAACCATTTTAACTTATCAACGAAGGAATAATGAGTCTCCCAGTACTCCTTTTATGGATAGGATAAGGATGAGGACGAGGGTTAGACCTTGGATTCAATATTCCATGAGCCCTTTGAATTGTGAAAATATGTTAGGGTCACCCCACCCTTTGCCCAAAAATCATGAAGGATACCCCTATTCTATGGTTCAAAGTTTGGAGACCCTAAGAAGCATATTGATGAGTTTGAAAGGGGTTGCTCTGCTAACCTTACCAAAGAAAGTCAAGAGAATATGGTCATGGCTTTATTTTCCTTATCACTAAAGGACTATGCTCAAAAATGGTTAATGACCCATCCTAAAAAATCCATTGGCTCATGGAATGACTTTGTCAAGGATTTCTCCTTCGGGTGGATAGATGAGAGAAGCATTGTTGAGTTATACAAGGATTTCCTCGTAGTTCAGAAAAACGACAATGAAACTATTAAGGAGTTCAATCAAAGGTTAAAAAGCATAGTAGCCTTGATCCTTGAGAAACTGGAACCCCTAGATGAACTAATCCTTTCAACATGGCTCCAGTCCTTGGTTGGGGAAATGGCATATCTAACGAGGACAAGAAACCTAAGATTGTTCTTTATGCACAAGATGTAGCTCTTAAGGCTTGCGAAAATTTGGATTTGGAACAAGTCAAGCCTGAGGAGCCCTTAGTCCCTAGTAATGATGATTTTATCAAGAATCTTGAAAAATTATTTGAGAGTCTAATAACCACTACATTACAAAATTATAACATTATGATATCTCATGTTAGCAAGACAGGAGAAGAACAGGTTTAAAAGGAAACACCTTTACATGAAAACTAAAAGGTAGTCAACACTAATCCACCAATTGTCTTATATACTAGACAGTTTGACAAAGGGCATCCTCCATTCTTTATTACTCTTGAAATAAATGGTTGCCTCCTTCATTATTTCATGCTTGATTTTAGATCAGCAACTAACATAATGCCATTACAAATCATCAAGCAATTAGGCCTGAACATATCAAGAAACCACAAGAGTATCTGTGGTATAGACTCTGAAGGAGTAGAGGTTTATTGTATCATAGAGAATATGTTAGTCAACTTAGAAGGATACCCTAAAAACAAAATCACCATGGACATAGTTGTCATTGATATCGCTGACACTTGGGGAATGTTGTTGTCTAGGAAATGGGCACCTAAGATTGGGGGAATCATCCAAATGGATATGTCCTTTTACCACGAAATTTAGCAATCCTTGGAGAGGGAACACTACAAGGTTAAAAGCTAAACCAAGCACTAACAATGGGGTAGTGGCCCACTGTCACCACAACTAAAACCCCCTACTCTTTACGGACTTTCACCAATGGGAGGAGTCACCGTAGGATAAGATCACCTATGAAGGATATTCAAAGGGTGGAGAATAATGTGATAAGCTAGGATCCCCTTAAGAAAGGCTCAATATTTGGCTCAAGGCTTCACTAGGAAGTGTGGTAAGGAGGAAAACATATAATAAGTTAAGTGAGCATAATGAATTCACTTATTTCAGAGGATGAAACACTTAGATGCTTATCTTAAACAAAAACAGAGCATAAAAGAATGATTTATGTTTCAAAACTTAAAATATAAAGCATAGGAAGAAAGTAGATGGTTTCTTGAACAACTTGATCATCAGATGCATAAAAAAAATAGAGAAAAACACTGTCACTAACTGTGAAAATTTCTGAGCACATAAATCCTACTGCTAAATATTGATTTACTTCTACTACTTGATTTATTATACACAAGTTATTTAACTGAACATGTTCAAAAAACTTCTAAGTAAACACAACTAGCAGCCTACACAAATACAGAACATTTAATGAACATCACACACATATGACAAAGGACACAGATTTTTCGGACAAAAGTCCCCGGAAAAACCCAATGCTGGAAAACCAGTGCAACATATATGAGGGTTTATTATTATTAAGCAGCAGTTTTTGAGTACATTTAGGGTGCCACAAACCGGCTCACCCAGCAGAGAAAACCTCGGTTACAGAGAAAAATGTGAGATATGCCTCACTCTCACAAGTCCCGGCTGATCCAGATGAGCAATTGGTGAAACCCCAACTAGCTCTGTGCAATCTCTATGCTGCCACTGCCTAAGGCTGCATGGCCTTGGTTGAGGGACTGCGTCACCCTGGCTCTGCATGGATCTACTTCTCTGGAGTCAGGTTTCAGCCTTTCCGGCTCAAAAACCCCAGTCTCCAACAGAATTTCGGACTTTCCTTAGAGACATTGCGCTTCCCCATCGTGAGCCCTGCATGGGCCTATGTCACCCTCTCTAGGGACTGCATCCCACCCTCTGATGGTTGCACTGCCTCCACTGCGTGTCTGCTGCCCTTGCTTTGCATTGTACTCTTGGCCCTCCTAACCAATCACTACATCTACCCCTCACTACTTCTCTGAATCACTCAGATCTGATCTTCATCTGAGCATTGCGCATTCTGTGTGCATTCTCCAACTAACCCCAAGCCCTCCCTTTATACTTTTCTCGTTGACACATCAACGGTCGTGATCTAATCTCTAATCAATAGCTAAGATTAAAAGAAGCTTGATCCACGTCACTTAGAATGTTCTCATCACATGTGTAAATTAATTCACTTTAATTTTTTAATTTCCCTAAGTTAGACTTAGGGTCCCCATTAAAAAATTTGATTATTTGAATAACTTTTACACCAGATGAAATTTCGCCAAAAGCTTTCTGGGTCTTGGAGATCTCATGTGTTCCAGCCCCTCCACAAAGTTTTGGAGTTAGAGTGCATCCGATGCTACCCCAAAATCTCAACACCCCCTCTTAGCGAGGAGTGTGCTCTAGCAATACTTCCACATTGAAGCATTGCCCTGATCTCTGGGATCAGTGTCCGCGTTGATGCTTGGCCTGCTACCCTTCATCCACTGCATTGCTGCTCTCTATACTGCTGTCCATGTCACTGTCACTAACACTGCCACATCTGCACTGCAGCTCCCTCTCAAGTTGTTGCATCATGTTGTCAACTGCTGCACTGCAACTCAGTTGTTGAGAAGTAAGCAAATGAAGGACCACCACCCAATCACTGACAGATGAGTCAGTCAGGCTGCATCTCATCATTGAAGCACCCTCGACTGCTGCGTGGCGTTGTCTCTCTAGAGCCTCTGTGCTTCTGCTGCTAAGCACTACTCCTCTGCATTGTTGAAGTCCCATTAACCTCTGTGTTGTTGCTTCCACGCTAATGCTTCCACTACACTGCCCTGCTCCAATCTACAACATCCTAACTCTGCCTCTGCTTCATCATGATCTTTTGCACCCATTGCTCCAGTCATCCTGCTACTGTCTTAAGGCTCCCGTAGCTCATAAATGATCCAAGAGTTTGGGCACTTCAAGGATACTGCCTACCCATCTGTAGCTGGTCTACAGATCAATATCGCCCCACCTCTTCTCTCGAGGCACATGAGCACTCATGGCCACATCATCCTCACTACCACTGTCCCCTCTAGCTGCTACTACCTTGGAATATGAAGATTCCTTGTCCTTCCTCTTAGGACAAGTGTTGGTTAAGTGTCCAAGTTCGCCACATCTGAAGCACCGGACCTTGGATAGGTCCTTCTTCTTCTTCCCTTGCTGTCGTTGTCCCTTTGATGCTAGGGTCCCATCCTCCTCCTCCTCCTTCACCTTGCCACTTCCACTGCTGAATTCCTTCTTGGTCACCCTCCAGATCTCCTCCTGTCGAAGGATAGCCCACATGTCACCCCAATTTGGGAGTTGTGCTCTGCCCAAAATGCTTTGGACAAAGGTCTCCCACTCATCAGTGACTGCATTTAGGGAAGTCCTCAGCAAGAGCCCTTCATCCAAAGTTGCCCCCATGGTTATCAGTTGATCTCAGATCGTCTGCAATCTGGAGAGGAATGAATCAATCTCCTCAACTTTGCGCATCTGGAACATCCTCATCTAGTTCTCTAGAATCATCATTCGTTGGACGAAGCTGGCTTGATTCAGCATGGTAAAAGTTGTCCATATCTCATGTGCCGTCCTCTTTTGGCAATGTGTGGGACCACATGATCCTTCACCCCATCCATGATCAAGTGCTTTGCTCGTGCCTGATTCTCGTTGAACTTCTTCAGAGCGTTTGCATCAGTCGGCACAGCTAAGACATTTTTTGCGTGGTCTCTGATACCGTACTCCTCCAGGACTGTCAAGATTCTAGCCTTCCAAATCGCAAAGTTGGACACACCATCCAACCTATCTTGATCTCTTAGTCTGTACGGGACCATCTCTGCTCAAAATCTGTCGAAGCAGGTACTCTTTTCCTTCTACTGTTGTTGCACTCAACAAAACACCGGATTTGTGTTTCTTGACGATAGAAACCCTCTGGAGTAGCGACTCCCTCTGACAACAGATTTCCCTCCCGGAAAGCCTCCACCAAATCTCCTAAATTAGTCCTCTACGATCACCCTCCTGATCGAATCTCAGATTTCTTTGGCACAAATCTGCTGAGAGACTGTTCTCCTCACTTTGTCACCTTTGGTAGGCATTGTTTTGCACCGACAAAACCAATGCCTCACTAGCAAATTTTGAAGATCGGAAACTGCACTTCCAGCCCTAGCAATCTGCACAACAACTCTCCAACTTGGACTGCGTCACCCTCTACGTGAGCAGACTAGCTCAGTGTATCTCTCTTGGTGCTTCGTCAGCCTCTGCGTGAGCAAACGGGCTCTGTGTCACCTGTTTGTAGCTGCGTCAGCCTCTGCGTGAACAGACTGACTCTACGTCACCCTTGCAGGGTCTACGTTATCCCTCTGGTGCCGCGCTGCCTTCTCCCAGATCTGCACTACTTCAGCTGCGTTTCTGTAGCAAATATCCTCAGCCCTTTTGCTGATGGTTTAGCTTGATTTGCAAGGCTCTTATACCATCTGAAAATTTCTGAGCACAGAAATCATACTGCTAAATATTGATTCTCCTACTTTATTTATTACACACAAATTATTTAACTGAACATGTTCAGAAAAACTTTGAAGTAAACACAACTAGCAGTCTACACAAATACAGATCATTTACTGAACATCACACACATTGACAAAGGAGACAGATTTTTCGGACAAAAGTCCCCGGAAAAACCCAATGCGAGAAAATCGGTGCAACAGATATGAGGGTTTATTTTTATTAAGCAACAATTTCTAAGTACATATAGGGTGCCACAAACTGGCTGAACCAATGGAGATAACCTCGGCTATAGAGAAAAATGCGAGATATACCTCACTCTCGCAAGTTCCGGTTGATCCGAATGAGCAACTGGTGAAACCACAGCTAGCTCCGCACAGTCTCTATGCTGCCACTGTGTAAGGCTGCGTCGCCCTAGCTGAGGGACTGCGTCACCCTAGATCTGCGTGGATCTGCTTCTCTAGAGTCAAGTTTCAGCCCTGCCGGCTCAGAAACCACAGTCTCCAGCATAATTTCGGACTTTTCTTGGAGACACTACGATGCCCCTGCGTGGGCCTGCATCACACCCTCTGATGGATGTGTTGCCTCCACTGCATCTCTGTTGCCCTTGCTCTGCATTGTACTCTTGGCCCTTCTGACCAATCATTGCATCTGACCCTCACTGATTCTCTAAATCACTCAGATCCGATCTTCGTCCGAGTATCTCTGTCAGAAGAATTCGATCTCTTAGATTCTATGTGTTTTCTCCAAATGACCCCAAGCCCTTTCTTTATACTTTTCTCGTTGACACATCAACGACCATGATCTAATCTCTAATCAATGGCTAAGATTAAAAGAAGCTTGATCCACGTCACTTATAATGTTCTCATCACATGTTTAAATTAATTCACTTTAATTTTTATATTTCCCTGAGTCAGACTTAGGGTCCCCATTAAAAAATTTAATTATTTGTATAACTTTTACAACAAATGGAATTTCTCCAAACGATTTCTGGGTCTTGGAGATCTCATGTGTTCCAACCTCACATCCTTCCCCTTTGGCTGGAAAGCTTGTCTCTGGGGGTAAGGTGTCATGGTCCGGGCTAAAGCATCCTGCAAATCCCGGGTCCTGCCAACTGCATCCTGGAGTGTGGCTGGTCTGGTGGATCTGACCAAACCTCGAAGTGGCTCTGCTAACCCCTCAATGAACATGTATATCATTCGTGCCGCGGATAGATCAGGCACCATCACTGAAAGCCTTAAGAAATCTGCAATATATGTCTCCAGGCTCCCGGTCTATTTGAGCCTCGTCAGCTCAACAAAGTGCTCTTCCGGATCCCTCCGGTCAGACCTCTCTATCAGTCTCTGGATGAACTCGGCATATGCGGTCACTGTCGAATGCCCGAGTGTCACCATCCCATGGAACCACCAATCCTGGGCCTCTCCATCCAAATGCAGCGTAGCCACCTTGATGGCTTCTGTCTCTGCCATCTGGTTGAGCTAGAAATATATGTCCAGCTTCTCCACCCAAGACTTTGCCGAACTGTTTGATGAACCATCAAACATAGGCAAATGGAATCAGCTCGCTATACGCTGGGTGTCTCCATCATGATAATGTCGGTGCCCTCTGTGATGGTCGCGGGGTCTGCTGTCCCGCTGGAACTGAACAAAGTCTCTGAATGAAAGGGCATCCTTGAACTCCTGCCCATATGCCTGGTACTCAGTAAAGTAATCACCCATGTGGCCAGGCTCCGGCTTCTGTTGTGCTCCTGCCCCTGTGTTTGCACCCAGAAAAGTGGGCATAGTGGAACGTGTTGGTGCATGTGATGCCTGGTGCGGAGTGGCATCCCACTCCTGCAAATGGTGGGATGTGCCCGACCCCTCACCAACATGGAAACCCCTTCGGGTTTCACGCTGTCTAGCCTCCACAGCAGTGAATCTCTGACAAATCACCTCGATCTGCCTCGCCAGATCCTGCACTGATTTGAGGAGTCCTTCCCCAAACTGTTTTGCATCGCTATCATCTGCCATTGGCTTTCCCTACTCTGCGTCTACCACAGGCTCCTCCTGTTCTGCGTCCACCACTCGAACGCAGTCAACCTCTCCGTAGGTGTTCTCCAACCTACGCTCAATATCTCTGTACTTCCTACCTCTGTGGCAGATGTACGGTTTCTCCCCCGGTGTCATAGACAACTAGCTCCACAGGTTGAGCCAGATCTATGCTCTGATACCACTGTAATATCCCTTTTCAGGGATATCCCTCAAACACAGGCAAACTCCAACCAGAGATGGACTGGGAGGGCATTTACCAGATATTTCACCTCTGAGAAGAGGGTGAGATCTGGAGGCTACCTAGCCCTTTCCAGACTCTGTCTAAGAGTATGGGGAAAAACACACCAAGTGGTCTAGTAACTGGAATGCTCGAAGAGGAAAATAACAGTTGTGCAAGCATACAATAGCATATATAGAACATGCAACAAATACTCAAGAAATGCAAAGAGAATGCTAAGCCATTTTATTATACTGAGAATAGAAATGAGTACAATAGGTGATCAGAGTGATGGAACCTAGACTTGCACCAGGCAAGTGAAGAAAAGCTCTCAGAATGACAAAGAAATGGCTGCTCTCTGATCTGCGTCCAAGCTGCCGGAGAACTGCTGTGCTGTTGCTACTACTGGAACCAAAATGAGCATTTGGGGCTGCTCCCCTACTCGGAAAAAGCTGAAACTCTGGAATCCTCCTCTACTCACCAAACCCAGAAAAGCCCAGAGAGCGTTTCTGAAATAGCCAACCCCCGAGAATCACTCCCTCGAGGATCTACGCTATCCTCCAAGGCTCTGCGCTGACACTGAAAGGAATCCACCAAAATGCTGCCTCAAACTCTGCGAAAATCCTCCAATAGGCAAGGGCTGGCCCCTTGCTCAATCTCCAAGCTCGAAACCCCCAAATGAAACCCAATCCAGAGCTCCCAAGAAATGGACTGCGTCCTCCCTCTCAAGACTGCTCCTCCACGAATGCCAAACATCAATCCTCCTGCAAAATACTGATGGGAAAACCTCACCCGAGAAGGCACTCGAAATCCCCTGGGGCTGAGGGTGAGATCTCCGAACGGAGACACTCGGTGCACTAAACAGTGCTGTAGACTAGCTAAACAACCAGCGTACTCAAGAAGTCAAAGTGACCAGCTCAATATCATAAACATCGAATGACCAAAATGAGGAGGCTCTCTTCTCTTTATAGCGTTGGCCTCTCTCAAACCCTAAGGCCCACCTCCTCCAACGTAGCCTCCCTTTGCCACGTGCTCAACTCAACCTGTGCAGTGCCTCCATGTGGTCTACTTGGGTCCCCTCTCTACGTGGTCTCTTGGCCCCCTTGGCTCACTTAAGTTACAATGTTGTGTCTACTAGGGAGTGCACTTTATTTTTAGAGTGAGTTATGTCCCCCTCTACTCACTTTTATTTATAATTTAGCTACATAAGGCAAAATTGACCAAAATCGATATTTCCAATTAGCCATTGCTAATTGGGAATATTACATTATTTTTCTCAAACTATTTAGGAACCCCTCCATGGTTCACAATATATACAAGGTTAAACAAAATGAGACCTTCCCCTTGTAATACAAGATTTGCTCAACAACAACCTCTCTTTATGCTTACTAACCACTTCCAGGCACTAGCAACACCGCACATACAAACAGTCTTGCTCACCCAATCAAGGCCCTGACTTATACAAACAACATCAATGGTGTTAAAACAGACATCCACCATACAACCTCTGCTCATAATAGCAACTTACATGTTTTCCTTGCTCAAACCCGCATCATACAAGGACTAAAATTGCTGTGGAATCGAGATCCCTGTCACTATGCAACCCTACAGCAGAACACCAATAGACTAACAGCTATAGTGGCATCTGTGAAATTCCCCTTGTACAAACATCTTTGTTATGTCAATAATTTTCTGAGTGTGCTTGGGATTATTTTTGGGAGAATTTGTGAAATGGTTAGGTGATGAACATGTTGTGGGTGACTTTGATAATTTTGCTTCTGGATTAGTCTATTAAGTGCTCAATAAGTACCCGACAGACTTAAAAAATGGACTTGCTCTAATTAATATCAAACCCAAAACTTAGCATATTGCTGATATTTGACAATATGGAAATGGCACCAACATAAACAATCCTTTCTCAACTTGAAACAGGAATATATGGTGAGCAGATGAGAGAGCTATTGAACCTGGTTTAGATGCCGACAATAAGCATCAGTTCTGGGAACAGTGATGACAGCAAACAGTTTTGCTCTGTTATAGCAGCGACATGCATTCCTTTGTGGAATATGTTGGCCACCACAATTTTCGATCCAGAAATGATAACCTTGGAGACTTGATCCTTGGGAATAAGAATTTCGGCCTAGATTTATCAATAAACCGCAAATCAATATTCAGTAGTGTGGCCCCTCCTTCGCTCTGCTCCTCGTATGGCGGCTTGATCCCAGCACAGTGATATATCAAACTCGGTCTCCATAATGTCTATCACTTGATTCTCATGTATTTCGTCCTTCACATGCACTGTCAAGATGTCGTGGCCCTTGTAGTTTTGATCTGGCGGTGGTTAATACTCCGTCGCGTCGCTTTGAGAGTCGAATGCCCATAACCAATGTCGCCGAGAAATCTGACGCAGTCGACCACCCGAACTCACACCGCCCCAAGTCTCATCTTCGAGGGCTCAATCATCGTGCTCGTGGGCTCGATCTGATCCCACATATGGGAATTCTTGTTGAGTAATGCGGCCCCGCTGCGAAGACGAGTCTCACACTTCTCCAAGCCTGATTTGATCGAGTTGGCTCTCGATTTGCTGTCGGCAGTGGTCAACCCACCAAATAAAATTTCATGCCATCCGCACTTTAATTAATTCCCTCACAGAAAATAAAATTCTGTGTGGCCGTTTCTCATAGGAATTTTGACGCGACAAAGAATTAGACAGAGCTCGCTGAAATTTCGCGATGCTTTGTTGTTTGACTTCGAGCTTGGCCCAATTGATTTCGCCCACGATTTTGCTTTACGACCAACAAACCTCATGTAATTTGGCACCGGAGAGCGTATTCCATAATTGCTCTCAGTGCACAGATCGTTGCGTCCATGGATAAATTTAAACTTGGCTTCCACTTCTACAGTGACAAGAATTTTGATTGCTCAATGATGGTCTTGGCATCACTTGGACCCCACGAAGCCACTAATACCTTTATGAAAACCATCGTGCTCTCCTGCACTTCTTCCACTTTGATATCGACTGCAACAGGATTTAATGATTGCACACCTTGTCCCACTGAAAATTCGATCTTCTGCGGCAACGTCACACCTAGGATTCGACCCTGGTGCTTTACGCCTGTTGTCGCACAGATTGTCCAGACACCGCGACAACGGCTCAAATTGGGGGCTGTCACCTTTATCCCCAATCCCTCTATTTAAGCTGTCTCCTTGCAAGCTAAGGGAGGTAGACCCTATTAGAAATGAAGAGGAAAAGTCCAGGAGACACAGCTAAAACACCAAATACTTGATAAAATGAACGGGGTTCCACAGATCTAAATTAGATTTCACGCTTAAGACCAGTGCCTTATGGAGTCAAACAAGATCTCGTTATGCAATTATAGACAAGTAAGTGACGATTAACTGCTGCTTATTAAAACACGATTGATCACAATGACCATCAATTGAAAACGTCACAACCATAAATAACTTGAACTCACAATAATATGAGAATGCCAGATGCTTTGAAAAAATTTCCGAAATTAAGATATTCCAATATAACCCAGTTCGAAAATTAAAATGATCCAAAGTCAAACTTTAGATAAAAAAAATTTAGCGCACTTGACTATAGAAAATTTGAAAAAAAATTTATATATTTTTTTGTATTTTCTAAAATTTTAGGATTTTTTGGAATTTTTTATTTTATTATTATTATTATTATTTTTATTTTATTTTTTTTAAATTTTGTTTTGTTTTATTTTTTATGAAATCAAAACTTAAATTGAAAAATTAAACTCTAAGAACAAAAATTTAAAATATTTTTTGGAGTTTTATATTTTATAATTTTTTATTTTTTATTTTAGAGCAAAAATTAAGGCTAATTCTAAAGAAAAGCTAAAATTAAAATCTAAGAAATTTAAAGTTTAAAACTAAAACTAAAGTTAGACTCTAAATGAAAACTAAAACGAAATCTAATGCTAATCTAAACCAACTCTAAAATAAAATTTAAATGAAAATCTAATTAAATTAAAGCTATCCAACGATTAACAAAAATTAAAACCGAAATAAAAATTAACTAAAACCTACAATTAACAATCTAATATTTAAATCTAACCACAAATTAAAACTAACAAATAACAAATGGACTACGACTAAAATCTAAAACCTACGCGAAATGTAAAACAAAAAAAAGTCAAACTCAAATCTACGTTAGAACCAAACTAAGCTATATACACAAAAAATGAATCGCATGAAAGTTGAAACATAGCGTAAGGGCATTCAAATTTTATATGTGCAATTTACTGTTTATTTGGTACGCAGGTTGAACGCTAATGCAGAGAAGAGCTGGACGGCAGGAGGGTTCGACGCTAAGGAGAATGCAGTGTAAAGGCGTTTGAGTTTTATATGTGCATTTTTCGTTTAATGTGTTTTGCAGCTGCAGGTTGGACAGATGAGTGCTAGGCAGTTCGATGGAAATTGACGGCGTGAAGAAGCTCAGAAGGCTGTGCGATGGCGTGGGAGAAAGCACAATGACAGCACATGCAACGGATTGATGTGCAGTGTTTGGAAAATTATAGGACGGCAAAGAATAGAGGGTTAACGCAGGGCAAATGCAGCGATGAAGACTTGCAGAGATGCATATCTGCAGCGGTGACGTCGACAGAGAGTGAGGAAGACTTGAGCAGAGAAACCAGGTCAACGTGAGGATGAATGGTCGGATGGAAGAGGAGAAAAATGCAGTTCGAATGGCAGGGTTAGTGCAAATTGGACAGCAGAGTGAAATGAGTTTTGTTGGATGCGTGAGAGATTGGGAAAATCGATAGCAGCTGCAAAGTTAATGAGAGATGGATGCAGAGGAAAAATGGAGGGAGAGCACATACAGAGAAGGATAAGGGCAGATCGAATGGAAGAGAGCATTGATATGGGTAGCGAGGCAGCAAATCAAGATAGCGAATAAACCCAGTACACGTCCAACAAATTTAAATTTCTTTTCAAAACTCAGATTTTCAAAATTCTTTGAATCAATAACGCCCAGATTTGCCCACAGTGGGGATTTGAGGCCAGATCTGGCCTTTGGAGGCTAGATCTGCCTTAGATCTAAAAAAAAAATTCCGATTTGAACCCTAACCTGTAAGATACTAGCCAAATCTGAAGATACACACACCAAGAAACGATTAAACCCTTACAATCCTAAAAGAAAATTTACAAATTTACAACTAGTTTACAGATTTAAAACCCTCATGGTCAGATTTGAATCTATTTTAGCACAATTTAGAAATTAAAATTTTTAAATGAGAGGCACAAGCCTTTGAAACCCTGCAAAATCACAAATATCGTAAGATAGACATAGAATTTAACAAATAAAGAGCTTATCAGATTTATGTTTATTGAGAGTCGGCTAGTCCAACCGAAGACTTCCCTAGACGCCTAATCTAAAAATTTCCCTGCACACTTAGATCTGAATCTTAGATCAATAGAGATTTAAGAAAACAACATGAGACCTTTGCAGAAAAATCAGAATGTTATTTTATAAACCCAGAAAACTGCACAAGATACCTATATGCAGATTAATCCATGAAGGCCATCAACCATAAAATGCAAGAAACAAAGTAGCAGAGTTTAGAGACAATTCACCACATAGATCCGAGAAGGAACATCAAGATTTGTAACCCCAAAGTCTTTATGCTTTATTCCTCAAAAATTTACAAGAGCTTCTAAGAACAAGTGCACGATCCTGAGATCGGATGACTCAAGAATGAGAAAGACCTCTAAATTTATAGGACAAGATCTCTAACGGCTAGTTTGGATGATCCTCGTCAAAATAATCTCAACCGTCCAAAATATTTAATTATCTTTTAATCCAGAGCGTTGAAATTAAAATTTTGTGGAAAAAACGAATTTATCATTTAATTCAATTTTAATTAACTCAAAAATATTATTTTTGAGTTAATTACTCCAAAATTTTGACCTTGACTTAACCACCAAGGCCCAAGGGTCCAATATTTCTTAAAATTCTCAATATTCCCTTGGCCTGGGGCTGTCAAAATAATTTTCCAAGGACCCACAAATTTTCCTTTAAAGATTTAATCCTAATTTAAGACCCTAAATTAATTAAATTTCTGGTTTAAGATTTTATTAATTAATTGACCAGAAAATTTAATTAATTGACTAAGAGGGGATTATAATTATTTTTCCAACCCTCTTTTACATGAGATAATACATTTACATACATGAAAGGGGAATACCCATTCGTATAGACCCTCAAATAAATACCCAATTCTGCGACTCAAAACATGATCTAGTAGACCAAGTAGTTGAAACTACTTTTACAATGACTCGATAGAACACTAGGACTCACTTAGTATGCTGATGATAAAATCCACCCTAGCTTTGGGGTGAGGCTGGAGGGAAAAACTCTGTCGATCACTCTCGTGAATCAGTGAGACAAAAAACCTCCTAGGATAGAGGTCATCAACAACATACTAGGCTTACCTAGGTTGTTACATACATTGACGGTCTTACTTAGATCATTTACATCATTACATGCAGAATGGGTTTACATCATTTATAAAAATTGTCGACTGATGATGGAATCTGAATGGCGCAACCACGTCGAACATGACGAATCCCATTTGAAAAAATGGGGGGTGTACTGCTATGGGGTCGTTGACAAAGTGTGGTCAACAACGCCAATGCAATCTCAGCCCCTACGATATGAAGAATTCCGTTGTTGGACGAATCGTGGTCCCTTCACAACCAACTTGCGATTAATGACGCAGTGGCTCCCTTTCTCGGCTAATCTCTGATTTGTGACTCTCAGAGAGTGGCCCTCTGTGAATGCGGCGAATGAGCTTGATTTCCAGCAATAGCAAACAAATGGTACTTCGGCGTTTTGAGAATTAACTGCAGTAAAACCCTTGAACTTGGCTTGTCCGAAAATTTGGCAAATAAACCCTCAAGCTGGCAAGATCACCAGCTCTGATACCACTGTAATATCCCAAAAGGGATATTTTAACTAAAAACGTAGAAAAATACTGAACTCCACATTATGCTGTAAAATCAATATTTACTCAACAGAAGATTGCCATGTAAAATAAAAAGACATGAAACACTGCAATCCAATACCACATAGAATAGGAAGAATCTCAGATTTTATTATAAATAATAATGAGGGTTACATATAGATCTGACCCAAAAAGAGCTGAGATGTAAAGTTGGTCACCAAGATAATCTGCTGCACTACTACACTGCGGTGACCTCGAAAACTGAACTGCTGCAATCTCCCTCCGGCAACAGCTACTACTGAATCCACTGAAGCACCTGTTGAAGATCTGAATGATCTTCACTCCAATATCTCTGAAGCTCTTCGAAACTTCTGAATGAAGTCTCCTCAAGAGAGTTGGGTTTTCGTCCAACACTCACAAATCACCCGAGGGTTTTCGTCCTGGGGCTATGGCTGAAGTAGAGAACCACGGTTTCACACCTCTCATACAATAAAATAACATGATCCCAAAGATATCTCCCAATGGCCTCCTCCCTTTCTTTTATAGATCTCTTGGAGCCTTCTAGAGCATTATTTTATTATTATTTTATTCATGGAGCACTTTTCCCTTTTATTAAAATATTCCTTTTTAATGCAGAAAAGGGTAAATCGGCTACCACGCCTCTTCCGGTCACTGAAATCCATGTCTAACTGTCCCACCATGTAGTTATCCTCGTCCCGGTTCCAATGAGCTATTACACTAAGGTGTTCCATCATGTATTCCTCCCAGAATGCCACCTTGAGTGTAATCAGCTGAGTTAAGCCCAGAAATAACTCAAATTTCTGAAAGATATCGGAATGCACTGGAACGAAAGCCAAACCGCTCGGATGATGGAGTATATCAAGCGAATGCATCCAGAAACCATCAAAACTCCTCAAAACTCCTCCAAAGAGCTCCTGAGCCCACTGGTAGCACCAATCTGTACATGTGACCTGTCTGCTCCTAACTCTGGAAGTCCAACCTGACCCGGTAGTAGGTGACACCAAAAAAAGGAATATTACACAATATTTCACCTCAGCCTAATGTCTAGAGGCCTATAGTTGCCTAAGTTTATTTGTGGGTCCCCAAATCCACATTTCCTAAGTCAAAACTATGATATTATCAAAATTGGACAGAATTAATATTCCAATTAGTAGAATTGCTAAACAGGAATATTACAATCCTCCCTGCCAAAAATTTCCTGTCCTCAAGCAATGCCTGAACAAGCATCCTCTATATCTAATGCTCCCCACTATCACTGCAAAAAGGTAACAGGGTCCCAGATGCGCCACTAAATCATCGCTGACCTCTGCATCACCTTGATATGAAAGGATCCCTCAATACCAAGATCCCAAGTCATCCTGTCCAACATGAAGCTCCCCTGCTCCACTCATTATCCTTCCAGGCATAAGTATCAGAAGCCCTCTGCACACCATCAATGGGTAGGGAATCATGATAATATGGCACTATGCCTAACTCATCATGAAGTTTCCCTACCAAGTAATCCATCTCATGCATTCCAAGACTAAACCCTCAAAGATACCACCTAATCCCTGCAGAGATAGCGTATTGCTCACATGAGCTCCTCCTAATATCATCCTGCTGACCAACCTGCCATGCTAATGAAGTCCCCCACTCCATCTATGAATCACTAAATCCCAATGGGAGATCTACATGATCTCCCCTCATAGTATCCAACTCATCCCTAAAGGTGATCGAGTTGTGTAGAGTTGTAATGCTCGGGTTCCCTACCAAACTCAGAGTGGTGCCATCATGTTGATGCCGCACTACTCTGATTATGACATACTCCCCACCGTATGCAAATTGTAACCTCCTCTCTTGAGGCCTAGTGGCGGGAGATTTGTGAGAGACAAGATCATATGGCCCAGGCATCGCCATGATGCCAATATCTAACCCTCTGAATGTAACTCCAAACCTATGCAGCAACAGAGAAAACCTGCCTCACCATCCGATGAAGGCCTCTGTGTACCCCCATGTGCCAACCCAATAGTGAACTAGATCACTCTCTGTCATGACTCCGACCATCACGAGATAGAATGATCTATCAATCAACTGAATATGTGCTTCCCATAGTCGGACTTGTTGTACCATAGCTCTGACAAATACCGGAATCCCTTTGTGCCTCATCTCTAGTCCCTGCATGCGACTAATATAGAGGGCCCATATATCATGGGCTAATATGATGCATGTTAACGTGCCCTTTGCCTGCCATTGTGTAGTACCGACAACGGCTAGAAGCCACATATGACAAATAGCTACTCCCTGAATGCAACCAATAGATAGATATATGATACTCTCAATCGACTTAGGGTATGTGGATCCCTCCTATTCCTGCCAACCATCTGCACTGAGTCTGCCATCCTCCCTCTCGATAATGTGTTGATACAATGTCTGGAGCCCAGACACATACTAGGATGCTACCTCAGTTGTACCCAGTATCCTCTGCTCATGCATGGTCTCGACATGTCCTGAGAAAAGAGTGACACATGTCTCCCTCATGACCCGCTCCCTAGGCGTAGGCTCACTGATGACTGATATGCCACCCTTGCAAATGATCATCTCATCCCCCAACCTATGGCTGTCAACTAGCGCACCGACCAAATGCCACTACTGAGAAGTCTCTCCCCTAGTGTGTTGACTGTCATCCAAATATCTTGGGTGAGCTCTCCGCGTACCCCGCTGCTCATGCCCAGGTGCCAAAGGACAACAACAAAATCGGTTGTGCCGGTAAGTGATGTAGAAGAGGGTCACGCGTGTGAGGTCCCCACGGATACCGTCAAGTATTGCTCATTTGTGTCCACGTCGATCCTAGCTGAACTACCCCCAAAGGTATGCCCGATGTCTCCGTCCATGAGTCTTCTTGGAGGCAATACTCTAAGACCCTGCTGTGCAGCACCATACACCCCCGCATACCACCAATCATCCATGTACTCCTCGACATGCCATTGTACATTGCGGCCTACCCATGTACACTGCTGGATACCCCCTGCTACTATTGTACCACCCTGTACCATTTCATGCCTTATCTGTGTCAAGGCACCAGTCACTCGCGTGTACTCAATGTGATGTAAGACACTCCTACTCCACAATGCAATCTGACACACTACCATGCACCACCATGCACCTCCATGTCCACCGATAGTTCATTGCTCAATGGTAGATACTCCCACACATCCTTGGATGTGATGTCCTAGAGTTGTGTCTCTACATGTCGACCCACCCCCAATCGGTGTCATCACCGCCACCGTTGCATCATTATACTCGCAGATGAATGGATCATGACTCCAAACCCTCCATGAGGGATTCGAGAAGTGAATCTCCCTATGTGTCAGTAGTGATGCCACCACTACTCTGTTCCTCTACGACCTCTGTGCCCCACACAAAGGTGAAGAATCCCTAGCTCCATACAAGGCACTGTCTGGTGGCCTAACAATGCCACCTCCTCCGACAAGCTCCTGCCAGAGTATGTTGATCACCCCGTGACCCCATGTACAAACGTCGTACCAAGACAACCCAAGAAGTTTGTCCATAACCTGGTTGGCCACTAGAGCTAACCGAAACTCCCCTAGCGAATGTGCACGCTCAACTACTAGGCCAACTGTACCCTGCAAGGCATAGTCAACCGACATGCCTGGGAAATGATAGTTAGTCCCACCCGAAGCCCAATGCCTGTCTGGGATTCCTGTATTCTCAGCACCTGGAAACTCCTGGTGAACTACACCCGAGTCCACCACCATCTCCATAACCCACTCCACTGGGTACCAACTCAAAATCTCTCGCCATCCAACCCCAACATGCGGATGTTTCACCCTGTGGAACTCTGATCATCTCATCCCATTATCCAAGTCAATATATGAGATCTGACTAGGTGACTCTGTCTCTCTCTCTCCAATGAGAAAAGGTGACCCAACAGTGTTGCTAGCCCCTTCTATGTATGCCTTAAGGGGGCTTCTTTGACATTCCAATGCGCCCTCTAGGTGTACCATTGGCGAATCCATTTGTTCCCCAATGTGGGCCAACTTGGCCGCTAACTCGGCACAAACCCTTCTCATGCCCTCCAACTCCTCGTTATTCAGCGGGATAGGCTCACGTATTGATTTGGCATTCCCTTTCAATGTTGGAAGGTCGACCTGAAGTCGATGACACTGCTGTGTGCGACCATCGTCCAATACCTTTGTATCTCCTAGCGCCTCATCAAGCGCTAGCCCAAAGGATGGTTGCACATCCTCTTCCATAGACACTCCAACATGCAAGACATGCTCACTAGTCAGCTGCATGTGATTGTCATCCAACAATTCTGTCAGAAACCCTCTGTACCTATCGGCTCCTCAACAACGGTGGAGTTGTCTCCCGACACCTCATCAACCTATGATGCATTGCTATCATCAGAGAACTTGGTCACAACCCCGGATACCCCATCAATGGATACCTCAACAATGGGTGGTGACTCATCAACGAGTGTATGCTCAGCTATCTCCTTGCCAACCATGGCCCCTTCAACTACTCTTTCAATTTCTTCCTTAATCCAACTCACCATCCCTGCATAATTCCACGGAATTCCCCCTGATTTGTGCATGTCTCTTAGTTCACGAAACTCCCAAAAAGAGAGGGACGCTTGAATGTCATGTCCCAATGATTGGTATGCCCACCAATTTTTTGCCAATAACTCCACATCAACTGCAATAATGTGTTGCCATCTTGATGTATTAACCACCATTGTGGGCATAGCGAATTTGTTGTATAATTGAGAATGGTCCTGATTCCCAATTGTTGCATGAATCAGTTTCTTCCCACATCAACAATCATTTTTTGCACCCTAATCACCTCATTCAAGGTTACTGCCATGGCATATGAGTTTAACCTTTCTTGGGATCCCATGATTTCTTAGTTTTTTATTTTGGTCTTGTCATAGAATAAAGGGTTTCCCACAGGCTGAGCCAAGATTATCCTTTGATACCATTGTAATATTCCTAACAGTAAATTTCAGTAATGACAGACATCAAAAGACTCTAAACAACAACAAATAAAAATCACACCATTTGAACACAAATTGAGCCATGAAATTGAGCTGAGCCATTTTATTAATTTGCTGGAAATGAGTACAATGGAGGTGTTGGAATGAAGGCACCTGGGCTTTCTCAAGGCAAGCTAGAGAAACCCTCTGAATCAATGCTGAAATCCCCCATTGATGGTACGTTGTATGGGCGTAGCTTTGTGCTGCAATCTCCTAGAAATGTTGTTGTTGCTCCCGAAGAAACACTGCTAGGGCCTGCTACATTGCTCAAAAAATTATGGGACTTTAACCCCAGACTCTACTCAAGAAACCCACAAAAACCCACGAAGGAATTGGCCAAATGTTGATCCTGGAATTTCAGCCCAATTTCCCCTAGCTCTTCTAGCTGTTGGCTGAGATAGGAACTTTGTTTGATGCCTCAAATATGCCCAGAAAATTCTACCAAATTAATCTTGGCTTCTCCTCAATAAACCCAGAAAAACCCAGAAAGGGTTCACCAAATGCTTGACCCTGGAAATAGGCCCTCTTAGGTTTGGCTCACTGCGTTGCTGGGTAAATCGATCCTCCTGTAAATCCTGTTGTTGGAAGTCTCCAAAATGCCACAAAAATCTCTATTAGGAAGCTCCAAGCCTCCCCACCAAAACTCAGTTGCAACTCCCTCTCTTCTCACCTCCTGGAACAACCTCTCTCCAGGTGCTGCGTCCTCCACTATGCAATCACTGTGTCCTCCACGCAGTCCCTGAAGTGAAAACGCTCATCCTATAATCTTTGCTATGAAAATCTCCTCCAAAATGACAATACTCCTCTCCTAAGTGTGTAATATTCCTAATTACTGACAGCTAATTGGAATATTAGATTTTATTCAGTTTTGCCGTCTATAGTTTGTAAATAAATAAAAAGTTAGTGGAGACGGTCTAACTCACTTAAGTGAAATAAAACACCCTCCTAGTAGCACAACATTGTGACTTAAGGGGGAGCCAAGGGGGCCAAGCACCACGTAGAGAGGGGGCCCACGTATGCTCTAGAAGCTACTCCACAGGAAAGGATGGGCACGTGGCAAGAAAGGGAGGCTACGTTGAGGAGATGGGCCTTAGGGTTGAAGGAAGGCCAATGCTATAAAAGAAGGAGGAGTCTTCTCATTTGATTCATTCTATTGTTGATGATATTGAGTTGGACGTTTTGTCTTCTTGAGCACGCTGGCTGTTTAGCCTGTCTGCAGCACTGGTTAGTGCATTGAGTGTCTCCGGTCGGAGATCTCGCCCTTAGCCCCGGGGGACTTCGAGTGCCTGCTCGGGCAAGGTTATTTCTTTAGTATTTTGTGAGGTTTAGGTGTTTGGGTTTGTTGCGGAGCTGGGCTTCCATAGAGACTGCGCATTCACTAAGAGGGAGGACGCAATCCATCTTGGAGGTGTTCTGGATCGGGATTTTTGCAGGAGATCGAGCCGAGATTTTGAGCAGAGGATCAACCTTTGTCATTGAGAGGATTTTGGTGGAGTTTGGGGCGGTGTTTCAGTCATTCTCATTTAGCCTCTGCGCAGAGCCTTGGAGGCCAGCGTAATTCCCCAAGGGGGTGTTTCTCGATGTTTTTCGGGGGTCGGCCATTCTTGATATGGTTTCTGGGTTTTGTCGAGATTGATGAGTAGAGGAGGATTCCAGATTTTCAGCTCATTCCGGCAAGAGGAACAGCCCGTAGTCTTCAGTTCATTCCAGCAGTAGCAGCTACACAGCGGTTTTCCAGCAACTGGGACGCAGTTCAGAGAGCAGCCATTTCCTGTATATTCTGAGAGTATATTTTCACTTGCCTTGAGCAAGCTTAGGTGCCATCATTCTAATCACCTATTGTACTTCATTATATTTCTCAGTTTAATAAAATGGCTTATCATTTCCTCTCTATATTTCTGGATGAGTTGCCGTATATTCTGTCTACGTTATTATATGTTTGCTGCACTGTTATTTTTATATATTCTTGAGCATTCTAGTTCTATACCACTTGGCGTGTTTATCTTTCACTCTTAGACAGAGTTTGGAAAGGGCCAAGTAGCCTCCGGATTTCATCCTCTTTTCAAAGGCGGCATATCCGGTGAATGCCCTCCTAGTCTATCTCTGGTTGGAGTTTTCCGTGTTTTAGAAATATCCCCGAAACGAGATATTACAGTGGAATCAGAGCATAGTTCTGGCTCAGCCTGTGGTCTATGACACCAGGGAGGAGACCATATATATGTTACAGAGGCAAGAAGTACAGAGACCGTGAGTGTAGGTTGGAGAACACCTACGGAGAGGGAGACTGTGTTCGGGTGGTGGACACAGAGCAGGAGAGAGAGCCTGTGACAGACACAGAGCAGGAGGAGCCTGTACTAGATTCAGAGCAGAAAGGGCCAATGGTAGTTGACACAGAGGCCAAACAGTTTGGGGAGGCACTCCTCAAATCGGTGCAGGACTTAGCTAGACAGATTAAGGTGATGGGTCAGAGATTCACCGCTGTTGAGGCTAGACAGCGTGAGACCCCACGGGTTTTTCAGGTAGGAGAGGGATCAGGTACATCTCATCATTTGCCGGAGCATGGTGCTGCTCAGCGTGATACTCCTCACCTGATGGCTTCATGTGCACCTACCCGCTCTACCATGCCCACTTTCTTGGGAGCCGACACAGGGGCAGGAGCCCGGACACATGGGCGAGTATTTTGCAGAGTATCAGGCCTATGGGCAGGAGTTCAGGGATGCTCTCTCATTCCGGGATTTTGTTTAGCTCCAGCGGGACAGTAGACCCCGTGACCATCATAGAGGGCACCGACATTATCATGATGGAGATACCCACCATGCATCTAGCAGATTCCATTTACCTACGTTTGATGGCTCATCAAACAGTTCGGCAAAGTCTTGGGTGGAGAAGCTGGACATCTATTTCCAGCTTAACCAAATGTCGGAGATGGAGGCCATCAACGTGGCGACATTACATTTGGATGGTGAGGCCCAGGTCTGGTGGTTCCATGGGATGGTCACACTCAGACATTCTACAGTGAAGACTTATGCCGAGTTTACTAGGAGGTTGATAGAGCGATTTGACCGGAGGGATCCGGAACAACATTTTGTTGAGTTGACGAGGCTCAAGCAGACTGGGAGCCCAGAGACATATATTGTAGATTTCTTGAGGATTTCAGTGATGGTGCCAGATCTATCTGCAGCGCGGATGATCTATATGTTTGTGGAGGGGTTAGCGGAGCCACTTCGGGGTCTAGTCAGATCTACTAGACCAACGACACTTCAGGATGCTATCAGCAGGACCCGAGACTTACAGGATGCATTGCCCAGGACTCGGACACCTTACCCCCAGAGACAGGGTTTCCAGCCCAAGGGGAAGGATGTGAGGATTTCGCCTCCAAAGGGGAATCCGGGACGGGCACAGATAGATGATGATGCCAGGAGGGAGTTGAGGAAGAAGCAGCTATGCTTCACTTGTCAGGAGCCGTGGGCACTAGGGCATAGGTGTGCTGCTGGCAAAGCACACTTCATTGAGGTCTTCTCCGATGATAGCGGGGAAGAGGATGAGGAGGAGGATGAGGAGGTACGAGATAGTCAGACTGCCCAGGATCAGTTGCCACCTCCACCTCCAGGGACAGGAGGTGCAGCTTTTGCACCTACAGAAGGGACCTTTGCAGCCTTGCGAGGAGTTCCCAAGTATTTGACGTTGCGCGTACGAGGGACAGTACGTGGCCAGCGAGTGTCAGTTTTGGTTGACAGTGGGGCAACCCACAACTTCATTGACACACAGATGGTCGAGCGGAGAGGCATACCGACCGAGAGCTTTGACGGATTTTCAGTTCTGGTCCCAGGAGCCCAGACGATGCAGTGTGCCCGGTATGTTCCAGAGTTCGCAGTGACGATGGGTACCTACACCGTGACCGATCACTTTTCGTGGTCAACATACCAGATACCAATGTGGTATTGGGTGTTCAGTGGTTGATTACTCTAGGGAAAGTCACCACAAATTGGGAGGCCTTAGAGATGGAGTGGGATGACAAGAAGACCAGGAAGCATGAGAAGATCCGCGGGATGCACACTTACCAACCTCAGACAGTTTCGGCACACCGGATGGAGGCAGACTTCCAGAAGGGAGACATAGAGTGGGCGGTTGAGTTGCGGGCATCAGAGGCAGAGACCACAGGTCGGGCAGTTCATCTTGACATACAGGCCATCCTAGACAGGTATGATGCAGTGTTTGGGGATATACCACCAGGTCGGCCACCAGACCGAGGGTTCGAGCACACCATTGAGCTTGAGCAGGGCATTCAGGCGGTGATTACTACCCCCTATAGGCATCCCAAAGCCTATCGGGATGAGATTGACTACAGGGCCCTGAACAAGAAGACCTTGAAGAACAGGTATCCTATACCCAGGATCGATGAGTTGATGGATGAGCTGAGAGGAGCCAAGTTCTGCTCGAAGATTGATTTGAGATTAGGGTACCATCAGATTCGCGTGAGGGAACAGGACATTCCCAAGACCGCCTTCAGGTGTCATTATGGGCACTTTGAGTTTTTGGTTATGCCTTTTGGGCTAACCAATGCACCAGCTACTTTTCAGTCCTGCATGAACCATATCTTCCGCAGTCACTTGAGGAAGTTTGTATTGGTCTTCTTCGACAACATACTCATATATAGCAGGACTTGAGAGGAGCATCTCCAACATATAGAGGCAGTACTACACATCTTGGAAGAGCAACAGTTCTATGCTAAGCTCTCCAAGTGTGAGTTTGGGATGACGGAGATGTTGTATTTGTGTCACATTATTGGAGTGGACGGAGTGAGGGTCCATGAGGAGAAGATTAGGGCCATCAGAGATTGGCCAGAGCCGAGGAACGTGACGGAACTTCGAGTGTTCATCGGTATATGTACTTATTACAGGAAGTTCGTCAAAGGTTTCTCACAGCTTGCTGCACCCCTTACAGATTTGACGAAGAAGGGGGCATTCAGTTAGTCAGATACAGCGTAGCGAGCCTTTGATAGGCTCAAGGAGGTGATGAGTAGTTGCCCAGTGCTTGCATTGCCGGATTTTACGCAGCCATTTGTCTTGGAGTGTGATGCGTCGGGAGAGGGGATCGGCGCAGTATTGATGCAGGGGGGACACCCTATAGCCTTTGAGAGCCGGAAGCTCCTTCCGCACGAGAGGTTGTATTCTATATACGACAAGGAGATGTTGGCCATCATGCATGCCTTGGCCAAATTCCGGCAGTATTTGGTAGGGAACAGGTTCAGGGTGAGGACTGATCACAACAGCCTCAAGTTCTTTTTGGAGCAGAAGCAGCTACAGGAGAGGCAGCAGAAGTAGATCAGTAAGATCCAAGCTTATGACTTTAACATTGAGTATGTCAAGGGTAAGAATAACGTGGTAGCAGATGCCCTTTCACGTAGACCAGCCACGTTATCTCTTATGAGCTTGGATACAGATTGGAGGGCTCGACTTTTAGTGGAGTACTCCAAGGACAGATTTGCATGTGAGGTGCTGGATGGACAGGTGGCAGATGAGAGGTACAGGGTGGTTGATGAGATCATCTACTACAGGGACAGGATCTTCTTGACTGAGGGATCTCAGCTTAAGAAGAAGATACTCCAGGCATCACATGATTCTCCATTAGCAGGCCATCAGGGGTTTACCAAAACCTACAAGGCCACTAGAGAGAGGTTCTCATGGAAGGGCCTCAAGGAGGACGTACTCCAGCACATCAGGGAGTGCGATGTTTGTCAGAGGAACAAAGGGGAGATGAGCCATCCCGCAGGATTGTTGCAGCCTCTTTCCATTCCGGAGGGGAAATGGGAGAGTATATCGATGGACTTCATCACAGGGTTGCCCATGGTGCAGGGCAAAGATTGTATCTTTGTCGTTGTCGATCGGCTGACAAAGTATGCGCACTTTTTCGCCATTTCCGCGCATTACACAGCAGCACAGGTGGCCGAGCCGTTCTTCAGAGAGGTTTTCAGGCTGCATGGTCTTCCTAAGACCATCATCAGTGACAGGGACAGCCATTTCATGGGCAGATTTTGGCAAGAGCTTTTCCGGCTAGTGGGGACGGAGTTGACACCGAGTACCAGTTATCACCCACAAACGGATGGACAGACGGAGATAGTTAACAAGTAGCTGGAGGGCTACTTGTGTAACTATGTCAGTGGGCAGCAGCGAGCATGGCTGAGGTGGTTGCATTTGGGGGAGTACTGCTACAACACGACACATCACATGTCCATTGGTATGTCACCGTTTTATGCTTTGTATGGGTATCACGCCTTATCTTTTGCTGATGTGATGTTCGGTGCTAGTAAGGCTCCTAGAGCCAAGATTTGGATCCAGGAGAGTCAGGACATCCTCCGAGCTCTCAAGGACAATATGGCTACAACACAAAACCAGCAGAAGCTGAATGCTGACAGAGGTCGAGTGGAGAGACAGTTTGAGGTAGGGGACTTGGTCTACCTACGATTACAGCCATACCGACAGTCATCGCTGAAGCAGAAGGGAGCTGAGAAGCTCAAGCCTCGCTTTTACGGGCCATACAGGGTGATACGCAGGATTGGGCAGGTTGCGTATGAGTTGGAGCTGCCCCAAGGCAGCAAGATCCACAACGTTTTTCATGTATCATGCCTGAAGAAGGCGTTGGGGCAGCAGGTGACAGTGACAGAGGAGCTACCACCCACGGATGATGAGGGGCATTTGGTGTTGCAGTCAGAGGCTATTATTGATACCAGGGAGAGGCAGCTACGGAGCAGGACAGTCCGAGAATTCTTGGTGAGGTGGAAGAATTTGCCGGATGAGGATGCCACTTCGGAGAGTGAGAAGATTTTGCAGCATCCATCACTTCAGTTGCTTGAGGACAAGCAACATTTTTCCGGAGGAGACTGTAATATTCCTAATTAGCGACAGCTAATTGGAATATTAGATTTTATTCAGTTTTGCCATCTATAGTTTGTAAATAAATAAAAAGTGAGTGGAGAGGCTCTAACTCACTTAAGTGAAATAAAACACCCTCCTAGTAGCACAACGTTGTGACTTAAGGGGGAGCCAAGGGGGCCAAGCACCACGTAGAGAGGGGGCCCACGTATGCTCTAGAAGCTATTGCGCAAGAGAGGATGGGCACGTGGCAAGAAAGAGAGGCTACGTTGAGGAGATGGGCCTTAGGGTTGGAGGAAGGCCAATGCTATAAAAGAAGGAGGAGCCTTCTCATTTGATTCATTCTGTTGTTGATGATATTGAGTTGGACGTTTTGTCTTCTTGAGCACGCTGGCTGTTTAGCTTGTCTGCAACACTGTTTAGTGCATTGAGTGTCTCCGGTCGGAGATCTCGCCCTTAGCCCCGGGGGACTTCGAGTGCCTGCTCGGGCAAGGTTATTTCTTCAGTATTTTGTGAGAGGTTTGGGTGTTTGGGTTTGTTGCGGAGCTGGGCTTCCATAGAGACTGCGCAGTCACTGAGAGGGAGGACGCAGTCCATCTTGGAGGTGTTCCGAATTGGGATTTTTGCAGGAGATCGAGCCGAGATTTTGAGTAGGGGATCAGCCTTTGCCGTTGGGAGGATTTTGGTGGAGTTTGAGGTGGTGTTTCAATCATTCTCATTTAGCCTCTACGCAGAGCCTTGGAGACCAGCATAATTCCCCAAGGGGGTGTTTCTCGGTGTTTTTTGGGGGTCAACCATTCTTGATATGGTTTCTGGGTTTTGTCGGGATTGATGAGTAGAGGAGGATTCCAGATTTTCAGCTCATTCCAGCAAAGGGAACAACCCCTAGTCTTCAATTCATTCCAGCAGTAGTAGCTACATGGCAGTTTTCCAGCAGCTGGGACGCAGTTCAGAGAGCAGCCATTTCCTGTTATATTCTGAGAGTATTTCTTCACTTGCCTTGAGCAAGCTTAAGTGCCATCATTCTGATCACCTATTGTACTTCATTATATTTCTCAGTTTAATAAAATGGCTTAGCATTTCCTCTCTATATTTATGGATGAGTTGCCGTATATTCTGTCTATGTTATTATATGTCTGTTGCACTGTTATTTTTATATATTCTTGAGCATTCTAGTTCTATACCACTTGGCGTGTTTATCTTTCACTCTTAGACAGAGTCTGGAAAGGGCCAGGTAACCTCCGGATTTCGTCCTCTTTTCAGAGGCGGCATATCTGGTGAATGCCCTCCCAGTCTATCTTTGGTTGGAGTTTGCCGTGTTTTAGAAATATCCCCGAAACGAGATATTACAAAGTGGGCACTCGAAGTCCCCCGAGGCAGAGGTTGAGATCTTCGCCTAAAAATCTCATGTGCTAAACAACATTGCAAACTTGGCACTCGGCACAAGTTTGCTATGTCAAAATGACAATCAGAAAGATAAGTGAATGAATGAATCCAAGAATGATCCTCATGCTTCCTATTTATCCAAGGTTGCCCAACGTTCTCTTGGGCCCCACCTCGTGCCTCTAGCCTCCAATACGCTCCAATGACTGCGTTGCCTCCATGTGGGCCACAATTTCTCCTCATTGGGCCCCATCCTCCACTATTGCTGCAATATTTCTCCTCAGCCTAATTTCTAGAGGCCTATAGTTGCCTAAGTTTATTTGTGGGTCACCAAATCCACATTTCCCAAGTCAAAACTGTTATATTATCAAAATTGGTCAGAATTAATATTTCGGTTAGCAGAATTGCTAAATAAGAATATTACACTCAAACAGAAGGGTGCAGAAAAATTGCAGCCTTGATTTTATGGACCTTACCAGGTGGTGAGGCGTGTTGGTGAGGTGGCTTATGAGCTGGAGCTGCCTTCTGAGAGCCGTATTCACAATGTTTTTCATGTCTCGTGCTTTAAGAAGGCAATGCGGCAACAGGTAGTAGCAGTAGCAGAGTTTCCTCCATTGGATGATGAGGGGCATTTGGTTTTGACATCAGAGATGATATTGGATACCTGGGAGAGGAGATTGAGGAACAGGGTGGTCTAGGAGCATTTAATGAAGTGGAAGGATTTGTCGGAGGAGGATGCCCAATGGGAGAATGAAAAAAATTTACAGCCTTCGGTTTTGCAGTTGCTTGGGGTCAAGCAACATACAGGAGGGGAGGACTGTAATGTCCCTTCCTAAATTTTCCTAATGTTTGGAAAATACATTTTTTCAATTTTGAATTAAATAAAATAAAGTACCTTTTTGTAATGTAGGAAATAAAGAAGGAAAAGAATAAAGTAAGTTGCTAGTGGAAGTTGGGGTCCACAAGGATAGCGTATTGGGGAAGAAAGTAAATCGATTTCCCTTGGGTAAATCGAAATGCATGGAGGGACCAATGATTTTGCATGGCGAGCAATCATAAAAGGAAGGTTTGGGGAAGGCTTAGGAACCATTTGCATATTCTGATTTTCGAATTGCCTTAGTTGTTTAGCACAGGAACTTCCCAACGAGAGAAGCTCACCCCTTCTCCGGTGGACTTTGAGTGCCACTCAAGAAGGGTTTTCTTCAATTTTTGTGATTCAGAGACGCAACCATATTTCCCACACATTTCTGGAGCAGCTGAGACGAAGGAGGAGTTGTGACTGCGCAGTAGAGGAAGGTAGTTGTTGTGGGTGAGTTGTACGGTGAAGGAAATCTTGCGGAGCAGCCATTGGAGAAGTTATTGGTGGATTTCAGGAGTTCTGGAGTAGGTTCAGTCCATGTGAGATCAGTTATACGTTGTCCCTACCATTCTCACTTTAGTAACTGCGTCACTCACCTAGTGACTGCGTAGTGATTTGGAGGGCAACATTTGGTTAGAGCATTTGCCGGAGTATTTTGGGTTGAGGAGCTGGAGGATTGATTGGAGGTGTATTGTTGGGGGCTTCCTGGTGTTTTGGAGTGCAAAGATCTTCAGTAGCATCTACAACAGTAGATTTTGAAATTGGAGCAGAGCCAAGCAGAGAAGGGTCCAATTTTGAAGATTGGAGTTTGGGGCAGAGCAGGTTTTGAGGCTAAAAAATTCTGATTTTTAAGTTGCATCTTCATCCAAAAATTTTGGTTCACCTGCGCAAGCGCTTCTACAAGGTCTTGGGCCTAGAGTTTGACCTCTAAACCCTATTTTATCTTTGTTTTATTACAACATTCAAATCATCAATGATTAAACACTGAAAACACATGTTTAATGGTCAAAATCGCTTAAAATTGTAAAATCTAAATTTTCATGAGTTTTGGCCACCTGGGCATCTTGGATTTGGCCGAGATCTAACCTTTTTGCTGGCTAGAATTTTCTGCGTAAATTGTTGAATCAAGCCTGCAAATTTTCTGAATCAAATACTTAAAGAGGGCTAAAAATTTAAATTTTCAATTTTCGGCAAAATTTACTATTTTTTGATGTATTAGGGATTGTATTGAGAATTGCTTGGTTGTTGATCTGTCATTTGTTTACTGCTATAATAAATAGATTAAATCTGAAATTTCTGAATCACATCCTCTAAATAGCCCTAAAAATTGAATTTTTCAAGTTCGACGAAATTTTACTATTTTTGGACATCTTGGGCACTGTCTTGGGTCTCATTAGCTTGTTGATCTATGATTTATTTTTTGTTTTTATTGTTGATTTATGGTAGCATTGGATGTGCTCTAGCCTTGTGATTTTGCATATAGGCTAAGACACATGCATTCCATAATACCCAGAAAGGATTTTGGAAAATTCTACTTAGAGATGGTTTAATTAAATTAATTAATCGTTTTTTAATGTTTTTCCTAAGTCTAAACTTAGGGAAACCAATCAATTAAAGGGTATTAATTATACTAAGTATGAATCTTCTAGATAAATTCATGGATCCACTCTTAGTTAATCTTAGCCCTTGATTATGATTTAATCTTGGCCATTGATGAGTCAGTGAAAGATTATAAAGGAGAGCTCGATGGGCATTTGGAAAACACATAAGACGGAGAAAGAATAAAGAGATCGATTTCTTCAGTCGAAGGAAGAATCGAAGTGATTCTCAATTGCAGAGAGGGGAAGGTGAAATCTTCAGGAGGAAGAGTTTCTGAAGCATAGGGAGTATAGGGAGAGAAGAGAGAAGGGAGCCACAAGCAGCAACGTAGAGATAGCCACGCAGTAGTTACGTTGGGCCAGTGCAGAGCAGCAGAGGGAACTTCGATTTTAGTTGGAGAGGCAGCTGAGGATTCATCCAGTATCCAGAGGACATTTCTCAAAGTGGAGAAAACTCTAGTCTCACCCAGCAGTGAGCATTGAAGCAGTCACAACAAGCAGCAGCAACAGTGACGCAGTGACAACGTGGGGGACGCAATCACTGCGCAGAGATCACGCAGAGCTACTCAATGTGGGTGCAGGTTAGTGTCGGAACTTCGTGGTAAAGTGAGAATTGTCTCACTAGTCTATTCTTATTAGATTTCTTCAGGTGATTGATTGATGATTACAATCACACATTTGTACTCAAAATTTCTACATAATAAAGAAACCCTCAGATCTGCTACACCGGTTTTCCCATATTGGGTTTTTCCATGGACAATTGTCCAAAAATAATGGTGTCTATTTGTGAATACTTGTGCTATTTCTTTCATATTGACTATGTATTGTGAAGTGTGCAGCGTAATTTATTTTGATATTTAACACAGTGAAATGTTAAATATTTGTGAATGAATGCAATAGAAGAGATATAATCAATAGCTGCAGTAGGATTCTATATTATAGAATTTTCACATGGTATCAGAGCTGTCAGATCCAAAGGAAGCAGGGTCAAGAAAACACAGATAAGTATGGCAGACTTAGATGTTTCAACCTCTAGGTTAAAAGAGGACTGTGCATGCTTGTCAAGTTCGGCATCTGCAGGAATCTGGTATATTGATAGCGGGGCGTTAGCTCATATGACTGGAGTACGAGAATATTTCCTGAGCTATAGGGAGGAGCAGATGAACTTCCAAATCACTATGGGGAATAGCATGAAATGCACTCCAGTTGGGAGAGGAACCGTAGTGTTTCAGACGGAAGCCGGAACCAGTGTCAAGGTCACAGATGTACTACATGTGTTGGGGCTTGGGATGAATTTAATCTCAGTATCCCAGTTGCAGGACAAAGGGTATGACATACACTTTTTCGGGAAGAAGGTATATGTCAAGCACCCAAGTTGGAAGCAACAAAGCAGATCGGAGTTAGGAGCAACAAACTATATAGGTTGCAGCTTGAATCTCCGATGGCACTAATCAGTAGTAATCTTGAAGACAAGAGAGGGTGGAACGAACTTTGGCATAGAAGAATGGGGCACTTGCACCATGGTGCATTGAAGATGCTCAGAGAGACAGTTGTTGGGGTATCTGTTCTCAGCACAGAGCATGATGATGTATGCCGAGGATGTGTACTTGGGAAGTACGCTAAGGAACCTTTTCCCAGAAGTGAGAACCGGGCAACAAGCATATTAGGACTGATACACTTAGATATTGTGGACCAATGTCCACTAATGCTCTCAAGGGTGGAAAATATTTTGTCACGTTCATTGATGATCACTATAGGAAAACCTGGATCTACTTTTTGAAGACAAAAGATGAAGTGTTTGAAAAGTTCAAAGAATTCAAGGCTCTTGTTGAAAACATGATGGGGAAGAAAATCAAGACATTGCGTTTAGATAATGGTGGAGAATACATAGATGGAGACTTCATAGATTTATGTGCAAAGGAGGGCATCAGGAGGGAGTGGAATGCGCCATACAATCCCGAAACAAATGGTGTGGCAGAACAGAAAAACAGGACAATTGTAGGCACAGCCAAGGTCATGTTATTCGACCTTGGATTGCCCAGATATTTATGGGTTCAAGCCTACAACACGACAGTGTACATCTAGAACAGGACTCCTCGTAGAGCATTGAGGAAGAAGACTCCTGCAGAAGTTTTCACAGGTAAGAAACCGGAGGTAGGGCACCTTCGAATATTTGGTAGCATGGCATACTGTCATGTACCAAGCGAGAAGAGAAGCAAGCTTGATCAAACCGCAGAAAGGGGGCATCTTGTAGGATACAATGAAACATCCAAGGCATATATGATATATACTCCTAGCAGCAGGAAGGTTATGATAAGACACGATGTTAAGTTCATGGAGGATAGAGCTTTTAAAAAATCGTGTGATATGCCGGCAAAGGATCAAACTACAGAAGTTCCCTTGGTCCAAGAGCAATAGGGGCACCAAGAAGAACAGACAAAAAGACAGACTTTAGTACCCAATACAGGTACTAACATTTCCATAAAAGAAGATCCGGAAGATACTCAGTCTGAGGAACAACCAAATTAGGAGGATGAGTTGAGAGAGTAGCTTTCCACCAGTGGTCGGACCAGCAAGGAAGCTCAGCAAATACTGAGGTACGCATAAAACTTCATTGGGACTCCCAAGAGTGGGAAGAGGCAATAGGCCACCTGATAGGTACTAGGCTATGGTTGCTCAGGTAAAGGAACCCTCCAACTTCCAGGAAGTTGTTCAGCACCAGGTATTGGTAGATGCCATGATAGAGGAGTATGCTTCTATCATGACAAATGATGTCTGTGAAGTTGTGCCCAGACCTTTGTAATATTCCTAATTAGCAATGGCTAATTGGAATATTCGATTTTGCTCAATTTTGCCTTCTATAGTTTATTTATAAATAAAAAGGTGAGTAAGGGGGGACATAACTCACTTTGGGAATAAAAGTCACTCCCTAATAGCACAACATTGTAACTTAAAGGGAGCTAAGGGGGGCCAAGGACCACGTAGAGAGGGGGCCCACGTATACACTTGGAGGGATTGCGCAGATGGAGAGGAGCACGTGGCAAAAGGGAGGCTACGTTGGAGGAGATGGGCCTTAGGGTTTTGAGAGAGGCCAACATTATAAAAGAGAGAGGAGCCTCCTCATTTGGTCATTCGATTATTATGCATTTGAGCTAGTCACTTCGACTTCTTGAACACGCTGGTTGTTTAGCCTGTTTGCAACACTGTTTAGTGCATCGAGTGTCTCCGTTCGGAGATCTCACCCTTAGCCCCGGGGGAGTTCGAGTGCCTGCTCGGGCAAGGTAGTTTCATCAGTCTTTTGCAGGAGGATCGATTTGTGGGAGTTGCGGAGGAGCAGTGCATTTGGTGACTGCGCAGTCTGAGAGGGAGGACACAGTCTCTTTTGGTGGGAGCTCCGGAGTGGGATTGTTTGGAGGATTTGAACTTGGAGATTGACCAAGGGACCAGCCCTTGCATATTGGAGGATTTTGGCAGTCTTGGGCAGAGTTTTGGAGTATTTTCTTCAGTGGCAGCGCAGAGCCTTGAGGGATAGCGTAGATCCTCAAGGGAGTGATTTTCGAGGGTCAGCTATTTTTGAAAATCTTTCTGGGCTTTTCTGGGTTTATTGAGCAGAGGCTGATTCCAGAGTTTCAGCATTTTCTGAGAAGGGGAGCAGCCCCAAATCCTCATTTTGATTCTAGTAGTCGCAGTAGCACAGCAGTTCTCCGGCAGCTTGGACGCAGTTCAGAGAGAGGCCATTTCCTTATCATTCTGAGTGTATTTCTTCACTTGCCTTGTGCAAGTCGAGGTGCCATCTTTCTATCACCTCTTGTACTCTTTCCATTACTCAGTATAATAAAATGGCTTAGCGTTCTCTCTGCATTTCTTGAGTATTTGCTTATATTCCATGTATATGCTATTGTATGCTTGCACTACTGTTATCTTCTCTTTGAGCATCCCAGCTACTATACCACTTGTGTGTGTTTTTCCCCTATACTCTTAGACAGAGTCTGGAAAGGGCCAGGTAGCCTCTAGACCTCGTCCTCTTTTCAGAGGCGACATATCTGGGAAACGCCCTCCCAGTCCATCTCTGGTTGGAGTTTGCTTGTGTTGAGGGATATCTCTGAAAAGGGATATTACAATGGTATCAGAGCATAGATCTGGCTCAGCCTGTGGAGCTAGTAGTCTATGACACCGGGGGAGAAGCCCTACATCTGCTACAGAGGTACGAAGTACAGGGATCTTGAGCGTAGGTTGGAGAACACCTACGGAGAGGGAGACTGTGTTCGGATGGTGGACACAGAACAGGAGCCTGTGGTGGACGCAGAGCAGGAGGAGCCTGAGGTGGACGCAGAGCAGGAGGAGCCGATGGCAGATGACAGTGATGCAAAACAGTTTGGGGAAGCGCTCCTCAGATCAGTACAGGATCTGGCGAGGCAGATCGAGGTGATGGGGCAGAGATTCACCGCTGTGAAGGATAGACAGCGTGAAACCCCAAGGGGTTTCCAGATTGGTGAGGGATCGGGTACATCCCACTATTTTCCGGAGCGTATTTCCACTCAGCATGATGCTACCCAGCACCAGGAATCACATGCACCTACACGCTCTACCATGCCCACTTTTCTAGGAGCTGACACAGGGGCAGGAACCCAGCAGGAAACAAAGCCCGGTCATATGGACGATTATTTTGCAAAGTATTAAGCCTATGGCCAAGAGTTCAGGGATGCTCTCTCGTTCAGAGACTTTGTTCAGCTCCAGCGGGACAGTTGACCCCGCAACCATCATAGAGGACACCGGCATTATCATGATGGAGATACCCACCGCATAGCTAGCAGATTCCACTTGCCTACGTTTGATGGTTCATCAAACAGTTCGACAAAGTCTTGGGCAGAGAAGCTGGACATCTATTTCCAGCTCAACCAAATGTCAGAGACGGAGGCCATCAAGGTGGCGACATTACATTTGGATGGTGAGGCCCAGGACTGGTGGTTCCATGGGATGGTTACACTTGGACATTCCACAGTGACGACATATGCCGAGTTCACCAGGAGATTGATAGAGAGATTTGACCGGAGGGATCCAGAATAGCACTTTGTTGAGCTGACAAGGCTCAAACAGACCGAGAGCCCAGAGACATACATTGTAGACTTCTTGAGGGTTTCAGTGATGGTGCTAGATCTATCCGCAGCACGGATGATCTACATGTTTGTTGAGGGGTTAGCAGAGCCACTTCGGGGTCTAGTCAGATCTACTAGAACAGCGAAACTCTAGGATGCTATTAGCAGGACCCGAGATTTACAGGATGCCTTACCCAGGACCCGGACACCTTACCCCCAGAGACAGGCTTTCCAGCCCAAGGGGAAGGATGTGAGGATTCTGCCTCCAAAGGGGAATCCAGGACGAGCACAGATGGATGATGATGCCAGGAGGGAGTTGAAGAAGAAGCGGTTGTGCTTTACCTGTTAGGAGCCGTGGGCACCAGGACATAGATGTGCTGCTGGCAAAGCACATTTTATTGAGGTCTTCTCCGAGACCAGCGGGGAAGAGGATGAGGAGGATGACGTGGAGGCAGGAGACAGTCATGCAGCGCAGGATCCTTTGCCACCTCCACCACCACCAGCAGGTGGTGTGGCTTTTGCACCTACCGGAGGGGCCCTTGCAGCATTGTGAAGAGTTCCCAAGTATTTGACGCTGCGCGTACGAGGGACAATACGTGGCCAGCGAGTATCAATTTTGGTTGACAGTGGGGCAACCCACAACTTCATCGATGCACAGATGGTTGAGCGGAGAGGTATACAGACAGAGAGCTTCGATGGATTCTCAGTTTTGGTCCCAGGAGATCAGACCATGATGTGTGCTCGTTATGTTCTAGAGTTGTCAGTGACGATGGGCACCTATACACTGACCGACCACTTTTTCGTGGTCAATATTCTGGACACCAACATGGTACTGGGTGTTTACTGGCTTATCACTCTAGGGAAGGTCACGACAGATTGGAAGGCCCTAGAGATGGAGTGGGATGAGGAGAAGACAGGAAGGCATGAGAAGATACGGGGACAGCACACACATCCGCCTCAGACTGTTTCGGCTCATCGGATGGAGGCAGTCTTCGGGAAGGGAGACGTAGAGTGGGCAGTGGAGCTGCGTGCATCAGAGGCAGGCACTACAGGGTAGACGGTGCACCGAGAGATACAGTCCATCCTTGACAGGTATGCCACAATGTTTGGGGAGATTCCACCAAGACAGCCACTGGACCGGGGGTTTGAGCACACAATTGAGCTTGAGCAGGGCATACAGGCAATGATTACTACCTCCTATAGGCATCCCAAGGCCTATCGGGATGAGATTGAGCGGGCCATCCAGGAGTTGCTGGCTCTTGGGCACATTCGGCCAAGCACGAGTCCTTTTGCTTCTTCCGTGGTGTTGGTGAAGAAGAAGGACGGCACATTGAGGATGTGCATTGACTACAGGGCCCTGAACAAGAAGACCTTGAAGAATAGGTACCCCATACCCAGGATCGATGAGTTGATGGATACGTTGAGAGGAGCACAGTTCTTCTCAAAAATTGATTTGAGATCTGGGTACCATCAGATTTGCGTGAGGGAACAGGACATTCCCAAGACCGCCTTCAGGTGTCACTATGGGCACTTTGAGTTTTTGGTGATGCCCTTCGGGCTAACCAATGCTCCAGCGACATTCCAGTCCTGCATGAATCACATCTTCCGCCGTCACTTGAGGAAGTTTGTGTTAGTGTTCTTTGATGATATCCTCATTTACAGCAGGACTTGGGAGGAGCATCTCCAGCACATTGAGACAATATTGCGCATTTTGGAGGAGCAGCAGTTCCATGCCAAGCTCTCCAAGTGTGAGTTTGGGTTGATGGAGATGTTGTACTTGGGACACATCATAGGGGTGGACGGAGTGAGAGTCCCTGAGGAGAAGATCCGGGCCATCAGAGATTGGCCGGAGCCGAGGAACGTGACAGAACTTCGGGGATTCATTGGCATATGTACTTATTACAGGAAGTTCGTCAAGAGTTTCTCACAGCTTGCTGCACCCCTAACAGATCTAACGAGGAAGGGGGTATTCAGTTGGTCAAATACAGCGCAGCGAGCCTTTGACAGGCTCAAGGAGGTGATGAGCAGTTGCCCAGTGCTTGCATTGCCGGATTTTACGTAGTCGTTTGTTTTGGAGTGTGATGCGTCAGGAGAGGGGATCGGCGCAGTATTGATGCAGGGAGGTCACCCTATAGCCTTTGAGAGCCGGAAGCTCCTTCCACACGAGAGGTTGTATTCTATATATGACAAGGAGATGTTGGCCATTATGCATGCATTGGCCAAATTCCGGCAGTGTTTAGTGGGTAACAGGTTCAAGGTGAGGACTGATCACAACAGCCTCAAGTTCTTTTTGGAGCAGAAACAGTTACAGGAGAGGCAACACAAGTGGATCAGTAAGATCCAAGCATATGACTTTGACATTAAGTATGTCAAGGGTAAGAACAACGTGGTAGCAGATGCCCTTTCACATAAACCAGCAACGTTGTCTCTTATAAGTTTGTACACAGACTGGAGGGCTCGACTTTTAGTAGAGTACTCCAAGGACAGATTTGCATGTGAGGTTCTGGATGGACAGGTGGTGGATGACAAGTATAGGGTGGTCGATGAGATCATTTACTACAGGGATCGGATCTTCTTGACTGAGGGATCTCAGCTCAAGAAGAAGATACTTCAGGCATCACATGATTCACCATTGGCCAGCCATCAGGGGTTTACCAAAACCTACAGGGCCATTAGAGAAAGGTTCTCATGGAAGGGCCTCAAGGAGGACGTACTCCAGCACATCAGGGAGTGCGATGTTTGTTAGAGGAACAAGGGGGAGATGAGCCATCCCGCAGGATTATTGCAGCCTCTTCCCATTCCGGAGGGGAAATGGGAGAGTATTTCGATGGACTTCATCACAGGGTTGCCCATGGTGCAGGGCAAGGATTGTATCTTTGTCGTCGTTGATCGACTGACAAAGTATGCACATTTTTTCGCCATATCCGCGCACTACATAGCAGCACAGGTGGCCGAGCTGTTCTTCAGAGAGGTTTTCAGGCTACATGGTCTTCCTAAGACCATCATCAGTGACAGGGACAGCCGCTTCATGGGCGGATTTTGGCAGGAGCTTTTCCGGTTGGTGGGGACGGAGTTGACACCGAGTACTAGTTATCACCCACAGACGGATGGGCAGACGAAGATAGTTAACAAGTGGCTGGAGGGCTACTTGCATAACTATGTCAGTGGGCAGCAGTGAGCATGGCTGAAGTGGCTGCATCTGGGAGAGTACTGCTACAACACTACACATCACATGTCCATTGGTATGTCTCCATTTTACGCTTTGTATGGATATCATTCTTTGTCTTTTGCTGATGTGATGTTTGGTGCTAGCAAGGCTCCAAGAGCCAAGATTTGGATCCAAGAGAGTCAGGATATTCTCCGAGCTCTCAAGGATAATATGGCTACAGCGCAAAACCAACAGAAGCTGTATGCTGACAGAGGTCGGGTGGAGAGACAGTTTGAGGTAGGGGACTTGGTCTACCTACGATTACAGCCATACCGACAGTCGTCACTGAAGCAGAAGGGAGCTGAGAAGCTCAAGCCCCGCTTTTATGGGCCATACAGGGTGATACGTAGGATTGGATAGGTTGCATATGAGTTGGAGCTGCCCCAAAGCAGCAAGATTCATAACGTTTTTCATGTATCATGCTTGAAGAAGGCACTGGGGCAGCAGGTGACAGTGACAGATGAGCTACCACCCATGGATGATGAGGGGCATTTGGTGTTGCAACCAGAGGCTATTATTGATACCAGGGAGAGGCAGCTACGGAGCAGGACGGTCCGGGAATTCTTGGTGAGGTGGAAGAATTTGCTGGATGAGGATGCCACTTGGGAGAGTGAGAAAATTTTGCAGCATCCATCACTTCAGTTGCTTGAGGACAAGCAACATTTTGCCAGGGGAGACTGTAATATTCCTAATTAGCAATGGCTAATTGGAATATTCGATTTTGCTCAATTTTGCCTTCTATAGTTTATTTATAAATAAAAAGGTGAGTAAGGGGGGACATAACTCAATTTGGGAATAAAAGTCACTCCCTAGTAGCACAACGTTGTAACTTAAAGGGAGCCAAGGGGGGCCAAGGACCACGTAGAGAGGGGCCCACGTATACACTTGGAGGGACTGCGCAGATGGAGAAGAGCACGTGGGAAAAGGGAGGCTACGTTGGAGGAGGTGGGCCTTAGGGTTTTGAGAGAGGCCAACGCTATAAAAGAGAGAGGAGCCTCCTCATTTGGGCATTCGATTATTATGCATTTGAGCTAGTCACTTCAACTTCTTGACCACGCTAGCTGTTTAGCCTGTCTGCAGCACTGTTTAGTGCATCGAGTGTCTCCGTTCGAAGATCTCACCCTTAGCCCCAGAGGACTTCAAGTGCCTGCTCGGGCAAGGTAGTTTCATCAGTATTTTTGCAGGAGGATCGATTTTTGGGAGTTGCGGAGGAGCAGTGCATTTGGTGGCTGCGTAGTCTTGAGAGGGAGGACGCAGTCTCTTTTGGTGGGAGCTCCGGATTGGGATTGTTTGGAGGATTTGAGCTTGGAGATTGAGCAAGGGACCAGCTTGCATATTGGAGGAATTTGGTAGAGATTTTGGCAGAGTTTTGGAGTATTCTCTTCAGTGGCAGGGCAGAGCCTTGAGGGATAGCGTAGATTTCGGGGGTCAGCTATTTTCGAAAAGCTTTCTGGGCTTTTCTGGGTTTATTGAGCAGAGGCTGATTCCAGAGTTTCGGAATTTTCTGAGGAGGGGAGTAGCCCCAAATCCTCATTTTGATTCCAGCAGTAGCAGCAGCACAACAGTTCTCCGGCAGCTTGGACGCAGTTCAGAGAGAGGCCATTTCCTTATCATTGTGAGTGTATTTCTTCACTTGCCTTGTGCAAGTCGAGGTGCCATCTTTCTGATCACCTCTTGTACTCTTTCCATTACTCAGTATAATAAAATGGCTTAGCGTTTCTCTCTGCATTTCTTGAGTATTTGCTTATATTCCATGTATATGCTATTGTATGCTTGCACTATTGTTATCTTCTCTTTGAGCATCCCAGCTACTATACCACTTGTGTGTGTTTTTCCCCTATATTCTTAGACAGAGTCTGGAAAGGGCCAGGTAGCCTCCAGACCTCGTTGTTGTGGAGGTAAATCCCCTCTGCGGACAGAGGCGATCCCTACTAGCCCAGACCAGGTCTAGCAACAATCGTTCACGCTATAGTGCAGATTCCTAATTGCAAATAAACCAACTAGCGATGTAGGCTTACCTGGAATCCAACGTTGTTGCTTGTAGAAGAGGTAGCGCTCCCGTTCCTCAGCTCTAGCAGATCACAATCCTCACGATCTCCGTGATCGGACACCTGCACACGCAAGAAACAAAACAAACGCAAGCGTAAAATCCAGTAGATGCAACTATATGTCAGTCAGAAAGGACATAACTCATCATTATAAACAACAACAAGAGTGGAACCATAACCAATAGTCATTTATTATTAATCAATCAAAGGAAAATTACAACCAAGTTCTGACGCTGAATTCTCCTTCGGAGGGTCGCCAGCAGAACATGTCTCGAAAAGCCTGTTAAGGATGGGACAAACCTCTCTCTTCGGATCTTGACAATGGTCTCCTTGCTTAAATTTGGCCTTAGGGGAATAATCAAGGCTCTTGCAGCATAAGGCTCTTGGGAATTTGGGAACTTGAAGACTAGCTATTCAGCCATTCAGTCATTCAACCATTCAGCCCTTTCATCAATGGATGAAGGCTATATTTATAGAGAAAAGGAGGAGGTTGGGATCCCTACAATAGTGAAAGGGAGGCCTTATCCCTTGGAAGGTTCCCCATAAGGTGGAAACAAGAGGCCAAAGGAGGAAAGTCGTGGTTATTCAGGCGAAACCACTCCTGATGACTCATCCACGAAGTTGTAATCAAAACTTCGCCTCTTTTTTAAAAAACTTTCCAAAAGCAGATTGGCGCGGGTGCTTAACTGGGACAGAGCGCCAATTGGCGCGGGCTCAGTGTTAATTTTCCCCCATTGGCGCGAGTACATAACGGGCTACCAGCGCCAAGGAAAAAACAGGTGTTTTTAGGGGTCTGCTCAGGAAATGATCAACAGAAGGAATGTTGTCTTCATGGAAAGGGATGCAATGATGGTATTTGCAAGGCATGACACTGCTTATTGGTCACAGAAACGACCCTCCAATGGGCGAGATGGGAATTGCAGGGACGGTGACAAATTACTGTGTAACACTCATCCTCTTTTCAGAGGCAACATATCTGGTAAACGCCCTCCCAGTCCATCTCTGGTTGGAGTTTGCTTGTGTTTGAGGGATATCTCTGAAAAGGGATATTACAGTGGTATCATAGAATAGATCTGGCTCAGCCTGTGGAGCTAGTAGTCTATGACACCGGGGGAGAAGCCTTACATCTGCTACAGAGGTACGAAGTACAGGGATCTTGAGCGTAGGTTGGAGAACACCTACGGAGAGGGAGACTGTGTTCGGATGGTGGACACAGAACAGGAGCTTGTGGTGGACGCAGAGCAAGAGGAGCCTGTGGTAGACGCAGAGCAGGAGGAGCCGATGGCAGATGACAGTGATGCAAAACAGTTTGGGGAAGCGCTCCTCAGATCAGTACAGGATCTCGCGAGGCAGATCAAGGTGATGGGGCAGATATTCACCACTGTGGAGGCTAGACAGCGTGAAACCCCAAGGGGTTTCCAGATTGGTGAGGGATCGAGTACATCCCACTATTTTCCGGAGCGTATTTCCACTCAGCATGATGCTACCCAACACCAGGCATCACATGCACCTACACGCTCTACCATGCCCACTTTTCTGGGAGATGACACAGGGGCAGGAGCCCAACAGGAAACAGAGACCGGTCATATGGGCGATTATTTTGCAAAGTATCAGGCCTATGGGCAGGAGTTCAGGGATGCTCTCTCGTTCAGAGACTTTGTTCAGCTCTAGCGGGACAGTAGACCCCGCAACCATCATAGAGGGCACCGACATTATCATGATGGAGATACCCACCGCACAGCTAGCAGATTCCACTTGCCTACATTTGATGGTTCATCAAACAGTTCGGCAAAGTCTTGGGCAGAGAAGTTGAACATCTATTTCCAGCTCAACCAGATGTCAGAGACGGAGGCCATCAAGGTGGCGACATTACATTTGGACGGTGAGGCCCAGGACTGGTGGTTCCATGGGATGGTTACACTCGGACATTCCACAGTGACAACATATGCCGAGTTCACCAGGAGATTGATAGAGAGATTTGACCGGAGGGATCCGGAACAACACTTTGTGGAGCTGACGAGGCTCAAACAGACCGGGAGCCCGGACACATACATTGCAGACTTCTTGAGGGTTTCAGTGATGGTGCTAGATCTATCCGCAGCACGGATGATCTATATGTTTGTGGAGGGGTTAGCAGAGCCGCTACGGGGTCTCGTCAGATCTACTAGACCAACCACACTCTAGGATGCTATTAGCAGGACCCGGGATTTACAGGATGCATTACCCAGGACTCGGACACCTTACCCCCAGAGACAGGCCTTCCACCCCAAGGGGAAGGATGTGAGGATTCCGCCTCCAAAGGGGAATCCAGGACGGGCACAGATGGATGATGATGCCAGGAGGGAGCTGAAGAAAAATTGGTTGTGCTTTACTTGTCAGGAGCCGTGGGCACCAGGACATAGATGTGCTGCTGGCAAAGCACATTTTATTGAGGTCTTCTCTGAGAGCAGTGGGGAAGAGGATGAGGAGGATGACGTGGAGGCAGGAGACAGTCATGCAGCGCAGGATCCTTTGCCACCTCCACCACCAGCAGCAGGTGGTGCGGCTTTTGCACCCACTGGAGGGGCCCTTGCAGCATTGTGAGGAGTTCCCAAGTATTTGACGCTGCATGTACGGGGGGCAGTACGTGGCCAACGAGTATCAGTTTTGGTTGACAGTGGGCAACCCACAACTTCATCGATGTCCAGATGGTTGAACGGAGAGGTATACAGACGGAGAGCTTCGATGGATTTTCAGTTTTGGTCCCAGGAGATCAGACCATGATGTGTGCTCATTATGTACCAGAGTTGTGAGTGACGATGGGCACATATACACTGACCGACCATTTTTTTGTGGTCAATATTCCGGACACCAACATGATACTGGGTGTTCAGTGGCTTATCACTCTAGGGAAGGTCACGATAGATTGGAAGGCCCTAGAGATGGAGTGGGATGATGTGAAGACTGGGAGGCATGAGAAGATACGGGGACAACACACATATCCGCCTCAGACTGTTTTGGCTCATCGGATGGAGGCAATCTTCCAGAAGGGAGACATAGAGTGGGCAGTTGAGCTGCATGCATCAGAGGCAGGGACTACAGTGCAGACGGTGCACCCAGAGATACAGTCCATCCTTGACAGGTATGCCATAGTGTTTGGGGATATTCCGCCGGGATAGTCGCCGGACCGGGGGTTTGAGCACACCATTGAGCTTGAGCAGGGCATACAGGCAGTGATTACTACCCTCTATAGGCATCCCAAAGCCTACCGGGATGAGATTGAGCAGGCCAACGAGGAGTTGCTGGCTCTTGGGCACATCCGGCCGAGCACGAGTCCTTTTGCTTCTTCCGTGGTGTTGGTGAAGAAGAAGGACGGTACCTTGAGGATGTGTATTGACTACAGGGCCCCGAACAAGAAGATTTTGAAGAACAGGTACCCTATACCCAGGATGGATGAGTTGATGGATGAGTTGAGAGGAGCCCAGTTCTTCTCAAAGATTGATTTGAGATCGGGGTACCATCAGATTCTTGTGAGGGAACATGACATTCCCAAGACCGCCTTTAGGTGTCACTATGGGCACTTTGAGTTTTTGGTGATGCCCTTCGGGCTAACCAATGCCCTAGCGACATTCCTGTCTTGCATGAATCACATCTTTCGTAGTCACTTGAGGAAGTTTGTGTTGGTGTTCTTTGATGATATCCTCATTTACAGCAGGGCTTGAGAGGAGCATCTCTAGCACATTGAGGCAGTGTTGCGCATTTTGGAGGAGCAGTAGTTCTATGCCAAGTTATCCAAGTGTGAGTTTGGGTTGATGGAGATGTTGTAGTTGGGACATATCATACGGGTGGACAAAGTGAGAGTCCACGAGGAGAAGATCAAGGCCATCAGAGATTGGTCGGAGCCGAGGAACGTGACAGAACTTTGAGGATTCATTGGCATTTGTACTTATTACAGAAAGTTCGTCAAAATTTTCTCACAGCTTGCTGCACCCCTTACAGATTTGACGAAGAAGGGGGCATTCAATTGGCCGGATACAGCAGAGCGAGCCTTTGACAAGCTCAAGTAGGTGATGAGTAGCTGCCCAGTGCTTGCATTGCCGGATTTTACGCAGTTGTTTGTTTTGGAGTGTGATGCGTCGGGTGAGGGGATCGGCGCAGTATTGATGCAGGAAGGACACCCTATAGCCTTTGAGAGCCGGAAGCTCCTTCCACACAAGAGGTTGTATTCTATATATGACAAGGAGATGTTGGCCATTATGCATGCATTGGCCAAATTCCGGCAGTATTTAGTGGGTAACAGGTTCAGGGTGAGGACTGATCACAACAACCTCAAGTTCTTTTTGGAGCAGAAACAGTTATAGGAGAGGCAACAGAAGTGGATCAGTAAGATCCAAGCATATGACTTTGGCATTAAGTATGTCAAGGGTAAGAACAACGTGGTAGCAGATGTCCTTTCACATAGACCAGCCACGTTGTCTCTTATAAGTTTGGACACAGACTAGAGGGCTCGACTTTTAGTAGAGTACTCCAAGGACAGATTTGCATGTGAGGTTCTGGATGGACAGGTGGCGGATGACAGGTACAGGGTGGTCGATGAGATCATTTACTACAGGGACTGGATCTTCTTGACTGAGGGATCTCAGCTCAAGAAGAAGATACTTCAAGCATCACATGATTCACCATTGGCCAGCCATCAGGGGTTTACCAAAACCTACAGGGCCATTAGAGAGAGGTTCTCATGGAAGGGCCTCAAGGAGGACATACTCCAGCACATCAGGGAGTGCGATGTTTGCTAGAGGAACAAGGGGGAGATGAGCCATCCCGCAGGATTATTGCAGCCTCTTCCCATTCCGAAGGGGAAATGGGAGAGTATTTCGATGGACTTCATCACAGGGTTGCTCATGGTGCAGGGCAAGGATTGTATCTTTGTCGTCGTTCATCGACTGACAAAGTATGCACATTTTTTCGCCATATCCGCACACTACACAGCAACACAGGTGGCCGAGTTGTTCTTCAGAGAGGTCTTCAGGCTACATGGTCTTCCTAAGACCATCATCAATGACAGGGACAACCGCTTCATGGGCGGATTTTGGCAGGAGCTTTTCCGGTTGGTGGGGACGGAGTTGACACCGAGTACTAGTTATCACCCACAGACAGACGGACAAACGAAGATAGTTAACAAGTGGCTGGAGGGCTACTTGCGTAACTATGTCAGTGGGCAACAACGAGCATGGCTGAAGTGGCTGCATCTGGGGGAGTACTGCTACAACACTACAAATCACATGTCCATTGGTATGTCTCCATTTTACGCTTTATATGGATATCATTCTTTGTCTTTTGCTGATGTGATGTTTGGTGCTAGCAAGGCTCCAAGAGCAAAGATTTGGATCCAAGAGAGTCAGGATATTCTCCGAGCTCTCAAGGATAATATGGCTACAGCGCGAAACGAACAGAAGTTGTATGCTGACAGAGGTCGGGTGGAGAGACAATTTGAGGTAGGGGACTTGGTCTACCTACAATTACAGCCATACCGACAGTCGTCACTGAAGCAGAAGGGAGCTGAGAAGCTCAAGCCCCACTTTTATGGGCCATACAGGGTGATACGCAGGATTGGACAAGTTGCATATGAGTTGGAGCTACCCCAAGGCAGCAAGATTGTTAATTTCTGAACATGTTCTATGCCATTTCAGATTAGGGCACAATACTGAAGAAGATAAAACATACTAATAGATTGATAAAAGACAAGCCAAAACAGAGATAAGAAATGGTGGCGTTACGGCGATCAGCAGGATGCTTCTACCAGCAAAGTCTCCAATAGGTCATACAGCCAAGCGTGTCACACATAACCCCAGAACAACCCAAACAAAGAATACGCAGCTTCAACGCCATCAAGAGAGAGAGAATTCCTCCACACCAATGTGTGTCAAATGAACTCCAAGTCTCTCCAATATATAGGAATCTTTGGGGGTGTGTGACACGTCCTTTAAGACATTTAAGTCAATATTTTATTCCAGGCCGACCTAGCACATAAGTGGAATAAATTCAAAGTACATGTTCTGTTCATCCGATCGAGATGATCTTTAGATCAATCTTACACCTCTCCGAAAGAGGAATCCAATAAAAATATTGGGATCGTCATCTGAGCAGCACAACCCGGAGTTTGGACCTAGTTGTCCAATTTTAACACTCCCTCTCAACTAGGGAGAACTCCGTCCACTAGTGCAATCCAAACATCGTGCGTCATCCCGTCGTAACTTGCTTTGCTGGCCTCTTTATTTCAAAACAGAAGTGGGTCAGTCACAAAGACATCATACCCGGCTGACAGATTCAGCCCAGAGGTCCGAAACCTCTATAGGACTCACAAAGAGTCTCCAACCAACCCGAAGTTGGTTCATCTGACCCGAAGTCAGGCAGAGGTCCGAGACCTCACAAGACTTGATCCCAGATCAAGTGGTTGGACCGTGCCATCCTAGATAGAGAGTACGACAATTTCTGATGCGTCCATCAGTCTTTGCTACTAGTCTCTAGCCTTTCCCATCTCATTGGCCAAATGAGAGGTACTTCCCATGAGCCCCGAACTCAATGGGTAGGATGCATACGGGGCATAGATAATGAGAGGTAAACCAACTCAATAATCACAACGGTGGGGTCCAAGCACACCAACAAGGTTCGGCAAGCCTAGCCTTGTGGTTGCTCATAGCTCCGAGAAGCTGTCCCCAAAGCCCCCCAGAGCTCCCAGAGCTCATCGTCCAACAGGACCCTCAGAATAGGATCGTTCCATGATTCCAAGATTCTCACGGAAGGTTAGGAACATGACCTTCCCCAAGGGCATTGTGAGAATATCCGCGACCTGCTCATCAGTTCCTATATGATCGAGCCTTACGGCGCCTCGCTGTACCATATCCCGGATAAAGTGGTACCAACCATCAACATGCTTGGATCAATCGTGGAACCTGGGATTCTATGACAAATGAATCCCCCTCTGGTTATCACAAAGGATAACGGTGGCATCTAGCACATGCTCGAACAACTCACAGAAGAGCTTTCGCAACCAAGTGACTTCACAACAGGCTATACATGTTACAATGTATTCGGCCTCAGCGGTGCTCAAGGCTACCGACTTTTAGATTCCTGCCCGAAGCAGATCTACATGTGAAGTAGCATCCAGATGTGCTCTTGCGATCCACCACACTGCAAGTCCAATCGGCATCAGTATATCCATGGAGTGTCATACTCCCGGCAGTGTACCTCAGCCCCTGGTCTATCGTGCCTTAGAGATATCTCAAGAGTTTCTTGGGACCAACCCAGTGAATGTTATGATCAACCATGTGTTGACTCAAAGTGTTCACTGCACAACATACGTCCGAACAGGTGTTCACTAAGAACATCAAGGTCCCTATGAGTTGACGATACTCAGTAGGACGGGCCCAGCAACGCTGCCACTCAACTTCTTAAAGTTATGTTCCATCGGTGTCGACACGGACTTACAGTCCATCATACCAGAAGCTTCATAATGTATTTTTCTTGAGAAAGGAAAAAATCTCGCTAGGTCTCTGCTAGACCTCCAAGCCTAGGTATCAGTCCTAGGTCCTTCATCTCGAACTCAGCAGCGAGCTCCCTCTTGCACTAATGAATGAGAGATTCAGCACCTGTCAGGAAGAGGTCATCCACATACAGCACCAGCATGAGAGGCTTTCCCCTGACAACCTTGAAGTAAAGGTTCGGATCAACATTACTTCGAGTGAAGCCCAGCTTCATCAAGTAGCTATCTATCCTCTCGTACCAATCTTTGGGTGCTTGCTTCAACCCATAAAGGGCTTTCTTCAACCTGCAGACATGGGTGTCCCGATCCTGGACTTCCAACCCCAGAGGTTGCTCCACATATATCTCTTCCTTTATCGCATCATGCAGAAATGTGGTTTTCTCATCATCTGATGAAGACTCCATCCTTGCGTAGCAGCAAGGGCTATGACAGATCGAATGGTGGTATATCAGGCCACAGGTGCAAATATGTCATCATAGTCTATACCTTCCTCACAGAGAACGAATCTTGCATTGAACTTTTTAGTACTTTCATTAGATCCATGCTTGATTTTTGTATCGAGGTGACAACAGCTTTGATCTGTGGTCTTGGAACCATCACCCTTGCATCCTTGCAGATTTAGATACTTTACAGCTTCTTCACATGATCTAGGCTCATATTGTACTCATAGCTGCTAGATACCCTTGGCATTTATATGGCTTCTCGGTTTTCTTCCGGAATTTCCCCCTCTGAAGCCATATATCTATGGGCCATCAGGATCTTCTTTCGTTCAGCAATGATATTGGCACAGGAGTATATACAGAGATGTATTCTCCCTCTTAATGCCAGCTTCTCTCGAGAGAGAAAAACATCTATTTCAAATGAGGGCATCCCAGACACCAATTTGAAAGGGTGACTTAATCTTCCACAGTCAAAGCCATCCAACAGGCTTTGCTGATTATGGTTCAAGATCTGGAAGCTGTCGAAACACATTTTACCATTATGCTCCAGGCTGCACATAGGTGTCTCTGCTAACTGCTACATAGGTGACTATCTATGTCACTGTTCAACAGGGAGAATATACCAACAAGCCCCAGCTTGTTTTAGAAGTCCTGTTATTTTAAGGAGGTTTGCTGTAGCTTCCTCAACCAGCCTTCTTTACTGCGACCCACAGAACTAGGAATCCAAACATGATTCCTTCTCTGCACTTGAGAGCTTCATCTTCTTCATCTGGCCTCTCACTCAGCACTGCTTCTTATTTACAGATCTGCCCAAGACTGCAAATCCAAGTTCTGCGATTTTTCTCCTGAATTTCACAGATCTAGGAACCAATCATACAGATTTTATGCCCTTCTCCATGTCAGTCCATGCAGATCCAGCACAGTCATAATGGTACCCCTGCTCATCAATGTTTCAGCCCCAACCATCCAACAGGATAAACCTGGTCAAGACTCTTTCTAAGGTTATTGCCAGTAGGTTAAGTTCAGGTATATGCTGGTTCACAACCACTATCACTTAGTTAACTGTGTCAGTATCATAATACTGTTAGATGAGGCACTGCACTGTTCCTCAAGTCATCAATACATAGGAGACCCTCAGTTGGGGCATTATTCAGTTCTGAGTGCACAGAACTCCCAGGCCATTAAGCCTTCTATGTCATTCTGATATGTTGCCTTGTTTCTAAACAATACTTTCCAGACAGCTCCTCCACTTTTGCATATCTTGACAAAGAAGATACAGATCTTACTCCCTCTTACCCAAGGAGATCACAAGCCTAAACTAGTCTTTCCAGGGAGCTTAGTGCTTAACATACTTATCATGAGATCTGTTTACTCAAACATGCCTTAAAACAGAAATGTCCTTTCATGTATTATATAATGGGTTCTCGGTATCATCATCTGCAATATACAATGACGATTCACACAGATGGCTTGCATTGGGTAATCACCATGAGCTGCCATATCCATGAAGGTCCTTCCTTCACCAAGATGTCACAGATTTGTATTGCATATTCATCAAGGCACTTCTGCTGACAAGGGTAGTTACACAGAGTTGTATCACGGAGCTACGTATTTCTGCTCCAAGCTTTTCTTGAAAGTTTCAAGTACTTCAATTCCTTTTGCTGGCTAAACCCTGTAGCTTCTTCATTCCTAATGAAACCCAGTGCTGAGAGTAGTGGTAAGAAGCCCAATTTAACAGCTATGGCTCTTACCGGCATTCGGATTCTTTGTTCGGACTTGTCTGGATGGTGATTCCGATCATCAGCTCATACCCTGCTTGTCGCTGGGAATTTATGCTTACGCAGAGCAGTCTTGCGTAACTGTGAAATGGCGGCAGCTTCTTGCGAATAGTTTCGATGATCCCTATCGAGCATCCGGTGAATTAGTCACCCACGAGCGACGAAACCTTAAATTTTAAAACCCGAGACCTGTGAAAACTCCCGTCCGGAAGTATGTTAACCGTCGAAAAAAAAAAAAAAACTCTACCGCAGATCCGCTTCAATCCCAACATTTAATGTAACGCTGACGGAGCCTCGCCTTCCTCAGCAGAAGCGAATGCTACAGCAAACATAAAAGTGATACGTGGAACCAAAAGCCACTTGTTATTGGCTTTCAACACAGCATCTGTTGTTGGCAACTTACACATTTCAGATTTTAATGTCGACATAAAATGCCACACCTCGGTCAGGAGATTTTAACAGTTACGGTAAAATAAGAACGGCCTATGGCTACCGTTATTCGAGCCTCCAAAGCGAATCTTGACAGAAAACTCGAACAATATGCAATGCAGCCATTGTCGACGCTGCCATGGCTCAAAGTCGACATCAGAGCTTTTCTCTCACTCAACCTTCATCATCGTCGACATGAGAGACAAAGATGGATCGATGCTAGAGCAGAAATGGTTGCCGAAGCTTATTTAGACTAATAATTCTAACAGAGGGGTTCTCATCCAGTGCCAACAGATGTCCAAAACTCCATAAATAAATGGGTGGGTGGCCACCGTATACTTCTTCTCTTGTTTCCGTCGTTCACGCTGCAATTCTTGCGATAAAATTTGTAAAAAAAATGCCAAATAGACCACCACGCTGAGCACTCTTCCGGATCTTCCACCTCTATTTCCATTTTCAGTGAACAGCAGTCGTCCTTCCGCCTCTATTTCCATTTTACGTGAACAGCAGTCGTCCGGATCTGCCCTTTCTATTTACATTTTCAATTTTAAATTTGAATAGAATAAAGATCTCAGATTCAATCGTGGAAAGCTCAGGATTCGGATTAAACAGAGAGAACAGGTCGCTTACGGTTAGGGTTTAGATTTGACAATCTACGATTGTAGCGTTGAGTTCCTCTTTTCCTCGGCTTAAATGCCTAGCAGACTGGCTCTTAAAACAAATCTTCATGGACCTGTTTTGTCCTTCAAACAGTCCTTTATTTTGGTCCGCATATCCTACAGCAATTCGGCCTCCATTCAGACCTTTGAAGCGGACTTTCTTCCACGTTGTCTTGAACCTTTCCTAGCTGCGAACCGAACTTGAAACTAGCCTTTAACCAGATCTTATTAAGCCCAAAAACATGCCTAAATAATACGCTGTCACCTACAGCTACTTCCCCATTGTCTAGGGCAGACTTTCTCACACTGTTCCAAGTCTCCTTGTTCAGCCAGATGGGATGCACTTGATGGATCAACAGATTTCCAACACAAATCTGGGCATTGTCTTCTCCTTAGGCTTTGATACCATGTTAATTTCTGAACATGTTCTATGCCATTTCAGATTAGGGCACAATACTGAAGAAGATAGAACATACTAATAGATCAATAGAAGACAAGCCAAAACAGAGATAAGAAATGGTGGCGTTACGGCGATCAGCAGGATGATTCTACCAGCAAAGTCTCCAATAGGTCATACAGCCAAGCGTGTCACACTGTACACATAACCCCAAAACAACCCAAACAAAGAATACGCAGCTCCAACGCCATCAAGAGAGAGAGAATTCCTCCACACCAATGTGTGTCAAATGAACTCTAAGTCTCTCCAATATATAGGAATCTTTGGGGGTGTGTGACACGTCCTTTAAGACATTTAAGTCAATATTTTATTCCAGGCCGACCTAGTACATAAGTGGAATAAATTCAAAGTACATGTTCTGCTCATCCGATCGAGATGATCTTTAGATCAATCTTACACCTCTCCGAAAGAGGAATCCAATAAAAATATTGCGATCGTCATCTGAGCAGCACAACCCGGAGTTTGGGTCTAGTTGTCCAATTTTAACAAAGATTCATAACGTTTTTCATGTATCATGCCTGAAGAAGGCACTGGGGCAGCAGGTGACAGTGACAGATGAGATACCATCCACGGATGATGAGGGGCATTTGGTGTTGTAGCCAGAGGCTATTATTGATACCAGGGAGAGGCAGCTACGGAGCAGGACGGTCCGAGAATTCTTGGTGAGGTGGAAGAATTTGCCGGATGAGGATGCCACTTGGGAGAGTGAGAAAATTTTGCAGCATCCATCACTTGAGTTGCTTGAGGACAAGCAACATTTTGCCGGGGGAGACTGTAATATTCCTAATTAGCAATGGCTAATTGGAATATTCGATTTTGCTCAATTTTGCCTTCTATAGTCTATTTATAAATAAAAAGGTGAGTAAGGGGGGACATAACTCACTTTGGGAATAAAAGTCACTCCCTAGTAGCACAACGTTGTAACTTAAAGGGAGCCAAGGGGGGCCAAGGACCACGTAGAGAGGGGGCCCACGTATACACTTGGAGGGACTGCGCAGATGGAGAGGAGCACGTGGCAAAAGGGAGGCTACGTTGGAGGAGATGGGCCTTAGGGTTTTGAGAGAAGCCAACATTATAAAAGAGAGAGGAGCCTCCTCATTTGGTCATTCGATTATTATGCATTTGAGCTAGTCACTTCGACTTCTTGAGCACACTGGCTGTTTAGCCTGTCTGCAGCACTGTTTAGTGCATCGAGTGTCTCCGTTCGGAGATCTCACCCTTAGCCCCAGGAGACTTCGAGTGCCTGCTCGGGCAAGGTAGTTTCATCAGTCTTTTGCAGGAGGATTGATTTGTGGGAGTTGCGGAGGAGCAGTGCATTTGGTGACTGCACAGTCTGAGAGGGAGAACGCAGTCTCTTTTGGTGGGAGCTCCGGAGTGGGATTGTTTGGAGGATTTGAGCTTGGAAATTGAGCAAGGGACCAGCCCTTGCATATTGGAGGATTTTGGCACAGTCTTGGGCAGAGTTTTGGAGTATTCTCTTCAGTGGCAGCGCAGAGCCTTGAGATATAGCGTAGATCCTCAAGGGGGTGATTTTCGGGGGTCAGCTATTTTTGAAAATCTTTCTGGGCTTTTCTGGGTTTATTAAGCAGAGGCTGATTCCAGAGTTTCAGAATTTTCTGAGAAGGGAAGCAGCCCCAAATCCTCATTTTGATTCTAGTAGTAGCAGCAGCACAGCAGTTCTCCGGCAGCTTGGACGCAGTTCAGAGAGAGGCCATTTCCTTATCATTCTGAGTGTATTTCTTCACTTGCCTTGTGCAAGTCGAGGTGCCATCTTTCTGATCACCTCTTGTACTCTTTCCATTACTCAGTATAATAAAATGGCTTAGCGTTTCTCTCTGCATTTCTTGAGTATTTGCTTATATTCCATGTATATGCTATTGTATGCTTGCACTACTATTATCTTCTCTTTGAGCATCCCAGCTACTATACCACTTGTGTGTGTTTTTCCCCTATACTCTTAGACAGAGTCTGGAAAGGGCCAGGTAGCCTCCAGACCTCGTCCTCTTTTCAAAGGCAACATATTTGGTAAATGACCTCCCAGTCCATCTCTGGTTGGAGTTTGCTTGTGTTTGAGGGATATCTCTGAAAAGGGATATTACAACCTTAGAGCAGATCAATTGTTGGATCACAATGGATCTACAAGATCAAATACGCTGTAGATGGTAGCATAGAGAAATATAAGGCAAGGTTCGTGGCAAAAGGGTAATCTCATAAGGAAGGCATTGACTATGAAGAGACCTTCGCACCAGTTGCCAGATATACCTCCATCTGGACTGTCGTATACTTAGCAGCGCAAATGGGATGGGAGATCCATCAAATGGATGTCAAGACAACGTTCTTGAATGGAGAGATTGAGGCAGAGGTATATATCGAACAGCCAGAGGGTTTTGAGACTCATGAAAGGAAGTCTCATGTATGTAGATTGAAGAAGGCCTTGTACGGGCTCAAGCAGGATCCGAGAGCATGGTATGGTCGAATAGATAGCTATTTGCAAAAAATGGGGTTTGTCAAGAGTGACGTAGATCCCAATATTTACTATTTTCTAGTAGAGGATGAGCCATTAGTATTAGTAATATATGTAGAAGATTTGTTTCTCACTGGATCATCTAGGCTCATCAAAGATTGCAAACGGAATCTAGAAGTAGAATTCGACATGAAGGATTTGGGGTTGATGCATTGCTTCCTAGGATTGGAAGTCTGTCAGAAGAATGGAGATATCTTCATGGGGCAGGAGAGGTATGCCTTGGAAATTCTGAAGAGGTTCAGAATGCAGGATTGCAGGCCCATGACCACACCCATAATCACCAATTGGAAAAAGACAGATGCATCTGAAGACGCAGAAGTAGACCCCACTTTATACAAACAACTCATCGAGTCATTAATGTATCTGGGTAACACCGCACCAAACATTTGCTCTGATGTGAACACTCTTAGTCAGTTCATGGTGGAACCCAAAAGAGTGCACTAGGCAGCAGCAAGGCACATCCTAACGTATGTACGAGGAACAGTCGGATTTGGTATAAGGTATGGCCAAGGAGAGGATGTCAAACTCAGTGGATTCACAGACGCAGATTGGGCAGGAAGCTCAATGGACAAGAAAAGTACCTCTAGGTATTGTTTCAGCGTTGGATCAGGAATGGTGTCCTGGTGCAGCAGGAAACAAAAGTCAGTAGCATTGAGCACAACTGAAGCAGAGTACATGGCAGCTAGTACAACTACATGTGAAGTCGTCTCGCTTCGGAAACTTCTTGTGAGTGTATTCAGGAGCAGGATGGAGCCGACTAACATTTACTGTGACAATCAGAGTTGTAACAAACTCTCTGAAAATCCAGTATTTCATGATTGGTCCAAACATATTGACATCAAGTGTCATTTTATCAGAGACTTTGTTTAGCGTGGGGCAGTACAACTCCAGTACATTCCCACAGGAGAACAGACAACAGATTTACTCACTAAAGCTTTGGGGAGGATTAAGTTCACTCAGTTCAAAGAACATTTGGGTATGACTGAAAATCCATTTCAGTATTCAATGGATCTTCAGCGCAGTTGAAAGAGGGAGTTACAGTATAGTAGCAGTTGGCAGCAGCATGCAGAGTCAGCAACAGTACAGTGGCAACATTTGTGCAGTGTTGGTAGGCAGCATCAACAGCACAACAGTAGATGGTACAGAAGTCAGAGCAGCACATAGAGTTGTATTGCTAGAGCACTTTCCTCACTAAGAGGGAGTATTGATTTATGGTAGCATCGAATGTGCTCTAGCCTTGTGATTTTGCATATAGGCTAAAACACATGCATTCCATAATACCCAGAAAGGATTTTGGAAAATTCCACTTAGAGATGGTTTAATTAAATTAATTAATCAACTTTTAATGTTTTTCCTAAATCTAAACTAAGGGAAACCGATTAATTAAAGGGTATTAATTAAACTAAGTATGAATCTTCTAGATAAAGTCATGGATCGACTCTCAGTGAATCTTAGCCCTTGATTATGATTTAATCTTGGCCATTGATGAGTCAGTGAAATATTATAAAGGAGAGCTCGATGGGCATTTGGAAAACACATCAGATGGAGAAAGAATCAAGAGATCGATTTCTTCAGTCAAAGGAAGAATCGAAGTGATTCTCGATTACAAAGAGGAGAAGGTGAAATCTTCAGGAGGAAGAGTTTCTGAAGCATAGGGAGTACAGGGAGAGAAGAGAGAAGGGAGCCACAAGCAGCAACGCAGAGATAGCCATGCAGCAGTTACGCTGGGCCAGCGCAGAGCAATAGAGAGAGCTTAAATTTCAGTTGGAAAGGCAGCTTAGGGTTCATCCAGTATCCGGCGGACATTTCTGGAAGGGGAGAAAACTCTAGTCTCACCCAGCAGTGAGCACTGAAGCAGACACAACAAGCAGCAATAGCAGTGACGCAGTGACAGTGTGGGGGACGCAGTGACTGCGCAGAGATCACGCAGAGCTACTTAGTGTGGGTGCAAGTCAGTTCTGGAACTTCGTGGTAAAGTGAGAATTGTCTCACTAGTCTATTCTTATCAGATTTCTTCAGGTGATTGATTGATCATTACAATCACACATTTGTACTCAATATTTCTACATAATAAAGAAACCCTCAGATCTACTGCATCGGTTTTCCCACATTGGGTTTTTCCGGGGACAGTTGTCCAAAAATAACGGTGTCGATGTGTGAATACTTGTGTTATTTCTTTCATATTGATTATGTATTGTGAAGTGTGCAACATTTTTTATTTTGATATTTAACACAATGAAATGTTAAATAATTGTGAATGAATGCAATAGAAGAGATATAATCAGTAGTAGCAGTAGGATTCTATATTATAGAATTTTCACAGTTATAAATATATCAGATCCAAAAATTCTGCTTAAAACATACCTTAAAGGCCCTCATACATCTGATTTTCAGTTAACTAAGTTTATTTGATAATTGGGCATATTTTTTTGATATTGTGCAGACATAAGCAAGATTGATTTAGCATTTCCTTACTGTTGTCATAACCAATGTTGCACAAAGCGGGGACGAAGCAGGGACGCGGAAGCATCATTTCCAAAAAATCTAGGAAGTGAAGCGTCTCGGAAGCGTCTACTATATATATATATATATATATATATTTGCATTAATATTAAAAAAAATCCAAAATACCAAATTAATTGTAGAAGATATGGAAGCATGCATATTTGTACATAAATCAAGATGGATATGACATCCATTGTACATTAATCATTAATTATTCGAGCATCAACCATCTAGAATCTAGATTCTTCTCCTCTTGTCTAGCCTTTGCCTCTACCTCGATTATCTACGGACATTAGTCAAAATTGCCCAATTTTGATCAAACTACCTAATGCAAGCCTTAAAATATGGTAGAAAGAACTTAACATGCTTGATCGATCATTTTGACATGATTGAAATGTAATTTTTTGCTAACGAATACTCTCTCTCTCTCTCTCTCTCTCTATATATATATATATATATATATATATATCACCTCTTTCTTTTCCTTATTGCAATATTTTATGCAGCATTTTTAGTGCACATTGATAGTGGATTTTGATGCATAGAAAGATAGCTCTGTATCTAAGCATCTTGTCCCATGGGCCAGTTGGCCTCATAGGTGATTTAATGAAGTTACTCTCTCTTTCTCTCTCCAACTTTACACCATGTATGTATACTTTAATAAAGCTCAAAAGAGAAAAAAACAAAATCTTATGATACACTATTTACTACCACTTTTTAAATATTAGCATATTAAGTCATGTCATCTCCACTTTAAAATGCTTCATTTTTTCACTGTTGTTTTAAGTAGTTTAAAACAATATGTATCAGATAATTTTAAACTAATGACATTTACCATGACCAAGGCTTTGGAATTTCACAACATTATCTTCCTCTTTAACACATTGTTCTTTGATTTCCTTCTTGTGAAATGCTATCCTCCCCATTAGATCCTCCTTTTTCAAGAGAAACTTCATGTAAACTTCAGCTTTTCCATTCGTTTCAACGTTTAGTTGAAACTGTCTGCATATATTGATGAAGTCATCCCTGCATGTAATAGTAAAAAATCAAAATTTCAATAAATGTATATGATGATCAAATGTTTTTAGTTCAGTCCTTTACTTCAGAAATATTGACATCAATGTTTCTTTGATGACAACATAAAGATTGTAAGTCATATTAAAATGTTATGAGTCATAGGACATATGAAAAAAATAAAATCCATTAACCTAAGAATGTAAGAAATGACTAATAAATGATTCTCTCTAATGAACGAGGTGTAAGGTATATCTCATCCAGGAATATGCCATGAACAGTGAACACTTGGCATGGAGTAATCTCACCAGAAACTAATGAAGAGCTCAAAGACTCATGGGTTGTATAAATACTTGTACTTGCAGTAATTTAATTCATGGTCCATTTATGACTTTGAGTGTAATTGTATATTGCAGCCTGGTGTGATGCTTTGCTAGACCATAATTTCTGGTTATAGTTTGCTATTGATGGTGGAATACCTAACTAGGATTTGGATGCATTGTGGAGTCCTAGCTTGTGATCAGCATGAAGAACCATCTTGTACCAGCCTGTGATATGATGTTTGTTACCCACCACTTCATGGGTGATATCCCTAGGAGAAAAAAATTCTCCATGATGGTCCTCAGCCAGCAGCCAGCAGCCCCTTGCAGCGATCAAGTAGCTCGTTGTGCCATTTCTCCACCACCTGAGCCTGCCACGTGGTCCCTCACCCATCTGTATTGATCGTATGTGTAATATACCTAAGGAAATCTTACAGTAAATAAAGGGCATGCATAGACATAAAAATAACACAAACAGAAATATAAAATCAGAGCACAGTTTAGCACCAAAATCGAACTTCTGAACCATTTTATTACTGAATAGGGGTGTACAATGTGAAAATTCACACTTGAAATCCTACTATGATATCTGATATTATTTCTCATACTTATTATTCAAAAATAAGTTATTTACAGAAATCTCTTCAGTAGATATTGAAATAAATTCAATTGCAGTCTTGACCATACAATTACTGAGCACAATAATAAGGAAATACAAGCACAAAAATGACAAAGATATTTTTGGACAATTGTCCCCTGAAAAACCCAATGTGGGAAAACCGGTGTAGCAGATGAGGGTTTCTATTATTCTTCAGCAAAAATCTTCTTGTACAATTTAAAATCAATAGTAATAAAGAGAATTCTCTATGATAGCACTGGAGAAATTTCTCACACAATTCTCAGATGAGAAATGACCCTAGAAGGACCCTCCTAGGCCAACTGTGTCACCCCTCCTCGTTGTTCCCTTCCTGCCTCTGCGTTGTCTCTTCCTTTCACTGTGTCACCTACTCCTGCACCCCAAATTGATGTTGAACCCTCTTTGTCTCTCCTCCACCTGCAACTCTCCCTCTGGATCGATTTTCTCTTGCCGAACTTCAGCCACTGAGAAAATCAATTTACTTGGGCAATTGAGTATCTACACTGGTGTATTTTCTAAATGACCCTCAAGCTTTCTTAAATAATCTTCTCGTTGACATTCAACAACCTAGATTAGAAGCTAATCAATGGCTGAGATCATTCTGACTTGATCCTCATCTTCTTCTAGAAGTTACACACACAGTTTAGACTAATACCCATGAATTATTTTAATTTCTTAAGTTTAGACTTAGGGTCACATTAAATGTAATTAATTTATCAAATAAAATTGTCTCTGGGTGGAATTTCCCAAAACAATTTCTATGTTATCTGAAATACATGTGTCTAAGCCTTTCCACAAAATTTGAGACTTAGATCACATCCGATGCTACCACAAATCAACACCCCCTCTTAGAGAGAACTGTGCTCTAGCAATACACCCTGCTGCATACTGCTTTGACTTTGAATCATCTCCCTCTGCGCTGTTGATGTCTGAAAAGCTTTCCACCAACCACTGCGTTGTTGTTGCAATTGTACTGCTGCCCATGACATTGCTACTGCCACTGCTGAATCCGTACTACAGCTCCCTCTCAAGTGTTGCATCATCCGTTTCTGCTATTGGAACGGATTTTCAACCATCCCCATCTTTTCCCTCAAGTGAACAAACTTTGTTCTCCCTAGGGCCTTGGTGAAAACGTCTGCTACCTGATCTCCTGTGGGAACGTACTGCAACTGTACTGCCCCCTCTGAACACAATCTCTGACAAAATGACACCTGATGTCGATGTGTGTAATATACCCAATTAGCGATAGCTAATTGGAAATATTAATTTTGACTAATTTTGCCTTATTATAGTTGGAGCATGAATAAAGTGAGTGAAATATTAAATAACTCACTTAGGATAAAGTATTTCCCTGTAATATTCCTAATTAGCGACAGCTAATTGGAATATTCGATTTTGTTTAGCTTTGCCGTCTATAGTTTGTAAATAAATAAAAAGTGAGTGGAGAGGGTCTAACTCACTTAAGTGAAATAAAACACCCTCCTAGTAGCACAACGTTGTGACTTAAGGGGGAGCCAAGGGGGCCAAGCACCACGTAGAGAGGGGGCCTACGTTAGCTCTAGAAGCTTCTACGCAGGAGAGATTGGACACGTGGCGAGAGATGGAGGCTACGTTGAGGTGATGGCCTTGGGATTGGAGGAAGGCCAACGTTATAAAACAAGGAGGAGCCTTCTCATTTGATTCATTCTGTTGTTGATGATATTGAGCTAGACGTTTTGTCTTCTTGAGCACGCTGGCTGTTTAGCCTGTCTGCAGCACTGTTTAGTGCATTGAGTGTCTCTGGTCGGAGATCTCGCCCTTAGCCCCGGGGGACTTCGAGTGCCTGCTCAGGCAAGGTTATTTCTTCAGTATTTTGTGAGAGGTTTTGTTGTTTGGGTTTGCTGCGGAGCTGGGCTTTCATAGAGACTGCGCAGTCACTGGGAGAGAGGACGCAGCCCATTTTGGAGGTGCTCCGGAACGAGATTTCTACAGGAGATTCAGCCGAGATTTTGAGCAGAGGATCAGCCCTTGCCTATGGGAGGATTTTGGTGGAGTTTGAGGCGATGTCTTAGTCATTCCCATTTAGCCTTTGCGCAGAGCCTTGGAGGCCAGCGTAATTCCCCAAGGGGGTGTTTTCTGGTGATTTTCGGGGGTCAACCATTTTTGATATGGTTTCTGGGTTTTGTTGGGATTGGTGAGTAGAGGAGGATTGCAGATTTTCAGCTCATTCCGGCAAGGGGATCAGCCCCTAGTCTTCAGTTCATTCCAACAGTAGCAGCGACACGGCAGTTTTCCGGCAGCTGGGACGCAGTTCAGAGAGCAACCATTTCCTGTATATTCTGAGAGTATTTCTTCACTTGCCTTGAGCAAGATTAGGTGCCATCACTTTGATCACCTATTGTACTCCATTATATTTCTCAGATTAATAAAATGGCTTAGCATTTCCTCTCTATGTTTCTGGATGAGTTGCCATATTTTCTTTTTATTCTATTATATGTCTGCTGCACTGTTATTTTTGTATATTCTTGAGCATTCTAGTTCTATACCACTTGGTGTGTTTATCTTTCACCTTAGACAGAGTCTGGAAAGGGCGAGGTAACCTCCGAATCTCATCCTCTTTCAGAGGCGGAATATCTGGTAAATGCCCTCCCAGTCCATCTCTGGTTAGAGTTTGCCGTGTTTTAGAGATATTCCTGGAACGGGATATTACAATGGTATCAGAGCATAGTTCTAGCTTAGCCTGTGGTCTATGACACCAGGGAAAAGACCATATATTTGTTACAGAGGCAGGAAGTACAGAGACCGTGAGCATAGGTTGGAGAACACCTACGGAGAGGGAGACTGTGTTCGGGTGGTGGACACAGAAAAGGAGGAGCCTGTGACAGACGCAGAGCAGGAGGAGCCTGTGACAGACGCAGAACAGGGGGAGCCTGTGTTAGATTCAGAGTTGGGGATTCCGATGGCGGATGAGGATGGGAAGATATTTGCGGACCAGCTCCTCAAATTAGTGCAGGAATTAGCCAGACAGGTTGAGGTGATGGGTCAGAGATTCACCACTGTAGAGGCTAGACAGCGTGAGACTCCGCGGGTTTTCCAAGTAGGAGAGGGATCAGGTACATCCCACCATTTGCCGAAGCAGGGTGCTGCTCAGCGTGATACTCCTCAGCCAATGGTTTCACGTGCACCTACCCGCTCTACCATGCCCACTTTCTTGGGAGCAGACACAGGGGCAGGAGCCCAGCAGGAGGCAGAGCCTGGACACATAGGCGAGTATTTTGCAGAGTATCAGGCCTACGGGCAAGAGTTCAGGGATGCTCTCACGTTCAAAGATTTTGTGCAGCTCCAGCGGGATAGTAGACCCCGCGACCATCATAGAGGGCACTGGCATTATCATGATGGAGATTCCCACCGTGCCTCTAGCAGATTTCATTTGCCTACGTTTGATGGATCATCAAACAGTTCGGCAAAGTCTTGGGTGGAGAAGTTGGACATCTATTTCCAGCTTAACCAGATGTCAGAGACAGAGGCCATCAAGGTGGCGACATTACATTTGGATGGTGAGGCCCAGGATTGGTGGTTCCATGGGATGGTTACACTCGGACATTCCTAAGTGACGACATATGCCGAGTTTACCAGGAGGTTGATGGAGCGGTTTGAGCAGAGGGATCCGGAACAACACTTTGTTGAGCTGACGAGGCTCAAGCAGACTGGGAGCCCCAAGACCTACATTGCAGATTTCTTGAGGGTTTCAGTGATGGTGCCAGATCTATCCGCAGCTCGGATGATCTATATGTTTGTAGAGGGGTTAGCAGAGCCACTTCGGGGTCTAGTTAGATCTACCAGACCAACGACACTTCAGGACGCTATCAGCAGGACCCGAGACTTACAGGATGCATTGCCCAGGACTCAGACACCTTACCCTCAGAGACAGGGTTTCCAGCCCAAGGGGAAAGATGTGAGGATTCCTCCTCCAAAGGGGAATCCGGGACGAGCATAGATAGATGATGATGCCAGGAGGGAGTTGAGGAAGAAGCGGCTATGCTTCAATTGTCAGGAGCTGTGGGCACCAGGGCATAGGTGTGTTGCTAGCAAAGCACACTTCATTGAGGTCTTCTCCAATGATAGCGAGGAAGAGGATGAGGAGGATGATGAGGAGGCAGGAGATAGTTAGACGGCCCAGGATCAGTTGCTGCCTCCACCTCCAGGGACAGGAGGTGCAGCTTTTGCACCCACAAGAGGGACCCTTGCAGCTTTGCGAGGAGTTCCTAAGTATTTGACGCTGCACGTACGAGGGACAATACGTGGCCAGCGAGTATCAGTCTTGGTTGACAATGGGGCGACCCACAACTTCATTGATGCACAGATGGTCGAGCGGAGGGGTATACCGACCGAGAGCTTTGACGAATTTTCAGTCTTGGTCCCAAGAGCCCAGACGATGCAGTGTGCCTGATATGTTCCAGAGTTGGCAGTGACGATGGGTACCTACACCGTGACTGATCACTTTTTCGTGGGCAACATACCAGATACCAATGTGGTGTTGGGTGTTCAGTGGTTGATTACTCTGGGGAAGGTCACCACGGATTGGGAGGCCTTAAAGATGGAGTGGGATGACAAGAAGACCGGGAAGCATGAGAAGATCCGCGGGATGCACACTTACCCACCTCAAACAGTTTCGGCACATCGGATGGAAGCGGACTTCCGGAAGGGAGACATAGAGTGGGCGGTTGAGTTGCGGGCATCAGAGGCAAAGACCACCGGTCGAGCAGTTCATCCGGATATACAAGCCATCCTTGACAGACATGATGTAGTGTTTGGGGATATACCACCAGGTCGGCCACCGGACCGAGGGTTTGAGCACACCATTGAGCTTGAGCAGGGTATTCAGGCGGTGATCACTACCCCCTATAGGCATCCCAAAGCCTATCGGGATGAGATTGAGCGGGCCATCCAGGAGTTGCTGGCTCTTGGGCACATCAGACCGAGAACGAGTCCGTTTGCTTCTTCCGTAGTGTTGGTGAAGAAGAAGGACGGCACCCTGAGGATGTGCATTGATTACAGGGCCCTGAACAAGAAGACTCTAAAGAACAGGTATCCTATACCCAGGATCGATGAGTTGATGGATGAGCTGAGAGGAGCCAAGTTCTTCTCGAAGATTGATTTGAGATCAGGGTACCATCAGATTCGCGTGAGGGAACAGGACATTCTCAAGACCGCCTTCAGGTGTCATTATGGGCAGTTTTTGGTTATGCCTTTTGGGTTGACCAATGCACCAGCCACTTTTCAGTCTTGCATGAACCATATCTTCCGCAGTCATCTGAGGAAGTTTGTATTGGTCTTCTTCGATGACATACTCATATATAGCAGGACTTGGGAGGAGCATCTCCAACATACAGAGGCGGTACTACGCATCTTGGAAAAGCAACAGTTCTATGCTAAGCTCTCCAAGTGTGAGTTTGGGATGATGAAGATGTTGTATTTGGGTCACATTATTGGAGTGGACGGAGTGAGAGTCCATGAGGAGAAGATTAGAGCCATCAGAGATTGGCCAGAGCCGAGGAACGTGATGGAACTTCGAGGGTTCATTGGGATATGTACTTATTACAGGAAGTTCGTTAGAGATTTCTCACAGCGTGCTGCACCCCTTACAGATTTGACGAAGAAGGGGGCATTCAGTTGGTCAGATACAGCGCAGCGAGCCTTTGATAGGCTCAAGGAGGTGATGAGTAGCTGCCCAGCGCTTACATTGCCGGATTTTACGCAGCCATTTGTCTTGGAGTGTGATGCGTCGGGAGAGGGGATCGGCGCAGTATTGATGCAGGGGGGACACCCTATAGCCTTTGAGATCCAGAAGCTCCTTCCGCACGAGAGGTTGTATTCTATATACGACAAGGAGATGTTGGCCATCATGCATGCCTTGGCCAAATTCCGACAATATTTGGTAGGGAACAGGTTCAAGGTAAGGACTGATCACAACAGCCTCAAGTTATTTTTGGAGTAGAAGCAGCTACAAGAGAGGCAGCAGAAGTGGATCGATAAGATCCAAGCATATGACTTTGACATTGAGTATGTCAAGGGAAAGAATAATGTGGTAGCAGATGCCCTTTCACGTAGACCAGCCACATTATCTCTTATGAGCTTGGATATAGATTGGAGGGCTCGACTTTTAGTGGAGTACTCCAAGGACAGATTTTCATGTGAGGTGCTGGATGGACAGGTGGCGGATGACAGGTACAGGGTGGTTGATGAGATCATCTACTACAGGGACAGGATCTTTTTGACTGAGGGATCTCAGCTTAAGAAGAAGATACTCCAGGCATCACATGATTCTCCATTGGCAGGCCATCAGGGGTTTACCAAAACCTACAGGGCCATTAGAGAGAGATTCTCATGGAAGGGCCTCAAGGAGGACGTACTCCAACACATCAGAGAGTGCGATGTTTGTCAGAGGAACAAGGGGGAGATGATCCATCCCGCAGGACTGTTGCAGCCTCTTCCCATTCCGGAGGGGAAATGGGAGAGCATATCGATGGACTTCATCACAGGGTTGCCTATGGTGCAGGGCAAGGATTGTATCTTTGTCGTTGTTGATCAGTTGACAAAGTATGCGCACTTTTTCGCCATATCCGCGCATTATACAACAGCACAGGTGACCAAGCTGTTCTTCAGAGAGGTTTTCAGGCTGCATGGTCTTCCTAAGACCATCATCAGTAACAGGGACAACCGCTTCATGGGCGGATTTTGGCAGGAGCTTTTCCGACTGGTGGGAACGGAGTTGACACCGAGTACCAGTTATCACCCACAGACGGATGGACAGACGGAGATAGTTAACAAGTGGCTGGAGGGCTACTTGCGTAACTATGTTAGTGGGCAGCAGCGAGCATGGTTGAGATGGTTGCATTTGGGGGAGTACTGCTACAACACGACACATCACATGTCTATTGGTATGTCACCATTTTATGCTTTGTATGGGTACCATCCTTTATCTTTTGCTGATGTGATGTTCGGTGCTAGCAAGGCTCCTAGAGCCAAGATTTGGATCCAAGAGAGTCAGGACATCCTCCGAGCTCTCAAGGACAATATGGCTACAACGCAGAACCAGCAAAAGCTGTATGCCAACAAAGGTCGGGTGGAGATACAGTTTGAGGTAGGGGACTTGGTCTACCTACGGTTACAGCCATACCGACAGTCATCGCTGAAGCAGAAGGGAGCTGAGAAGCTCAAGCCTCACTTTTACGGGCCATACAGGGTGATACGCAGGATTGGGCAGGTTGCGTATGAGTTGGAGCTGCCCCAAGGCAGCAAGATCCACAACATTTTTCATGTATCATGCCTGAAGAAGGCGCTGGGGCAGCAGGTGACAGTGACAGAGGAGCTACCACCCACGGATGATGAGGGGCACTTGGTGTTGCAGCCAGAGGCTATTATTGATACCAGGGAAAGGCAGCTACGGAGCAGGACAATCCAGGAATTCTTGGTGAGGTGGAAGAATTTGCCGGATGAGGATGCCACTTGGGAGAGTGAGAAGATTTTGCAGCATCCATCACTTCAGTTGCTTGAGGACAAGCAACATTTTGCCAGGGGAGACTGTAATATTCCTAATTAGTGACAGCTAATTGGAATATTCGATTTTGTATAGTTTTTCCGTCTATAGTTTATAAATAAATAAAAAGTGAGTAGAGAGGGTCTAACTCACTTAAGTGAAATAAAACATCCTCCTAGTAGCATGATGTTGTAACTTAAGGGGAGAACCAAGGGGGGGCCAAGCACCATGTAGAGAGAGGGCTCACGTTAGCTCTAGAAGCTTCAGCGCGGGAGAGGTTGGACACTTGGCAAGAGATGGAGGCTACATTGGGGAGATGGCCTTGGGATTGGAGGAAGGCCAACGTTATAAAAGAAGGAGGAGCCTTCTCATTTGATTCATTTTGTTGTTGATGATATTGAGCTAGACGTTTTGTCTTCTTGAGCACGCTGGCTGTTTAGCCTGTCTGCAGCACTGTTTAGTGCATTGAGTGTCTCCGGTCGGAGATCTCGCCCTTAGCCCCGGGGGACTTCGAGTGCCTGCTCGGGCAAGGTTATTTATTCAGTATTTTGTGAGAGGTTTTGTTGTTTGGGTTTGCGGCGGAGCTGGGCTTTCATAGAGACTGTGCAGTCACTGGGAGAGAGGACGCAGTTCATTTTGGAGGTGCTCCGGATCGAGATTTCTGCAGGAGATTTAGCCGATATTTTGAGCAGAGGATCAGCCTTTGCCTGTAGGAGGATTTTGGTGGAGTTTGAGGCAGTGTTTCAGCTATTCTCATTTAGCCTCTGCGCAAAGCCTTGGAGGCCAGCGTAATTCCTTGGAGGTATTTTCTGGTGATTTTCGAGGGTTGGCCATTTTTGATATGGTTTCTGGGTTTTGTTGGGATTGGTGAGTAGAGGAGGATTGCAGATTTTCAGCTCATTTCGGCAAGGGGATCAGCCCCTAGTCTTCAGATCATTCAGACGATGGCAGTACTGACGATTTCCGACAGTGGGTTGCGATTCGACGACCATTTTACGCCCATGTTACGAGTATTTCTTCACTTTCCTTGAGCAAGATTAGGTGCCATCACTCTGATCACCTATTGTACTCCATCATATTTCTCAGATTAATAAAATGGCTTAGCATTTCCTCTCTATGTTTCTGGATGAGTTGTCGTATTTTCTTTTTATGCTATTATATGTCTGCTGCATTGTTACTTTTGTATATTCTTGAGCATTCTAGTTCTATACCACTTGGTGTGTTTATCTTTCACTCTAAGACAGAGTCTGGAAAGGGCCAGGTAGCCTCCGGATCTCGTCCTTTTTCAAAGGTGGAATATCCGGTAAATGCCCTCCCAGTCCATCTCTGGTTAGAGTTTGCCGTGTTTTAGAGATATTCCCGAAATCGGATATTACATTCCCTAAAGTCCACATCATATTTGAGGAAGTGGGGCCTAGTGGCCAAGTGGACAGTGCAGGGAGAGGACGCAGACCACATGGGCAGCATGGGCCTACCTCATGCAGTTGAGAGGGGCAGCGTGGGCCAAGGGGCACATAGGAGATGGTGGGGCCTAGGGTTGAGAGAGGCCCATCGTGATAAAAGGGAGGAGAGCCTCTTCATTTCATCATTCATGTTTATGCATATTGGAGCTTGTCATTCGACTTGGAGCACTCTGGCTGTTTAGCTTGTCTGCAGTATTGTTTAGTACACCGGGTGTCTCCGTGCGGAGATCCCACCCTCATCCCCGTGAGACTTCGAGTGCTTGCTCAGGTGAGGTATTCTATCAACATTTTTGCAGGAGGATTGGTGGTTGCATTCGTGGAGGAGCAAAGCATAGAGGGACTGCACAATCTTGAGAGAGGGGGACGCAGTTCATCTAGGGAGAGCTCTGGATTGGAGCCATTTTGGAGGATTCAGGTCGGAGGATTGAGCAAGGGGCCAGCCCTTGCCTATTGGAGACATTTGGGAGAGAGGGAGATCATATTTTGGAGGGTAGCATTCAGCACCAGCGTGGCCCTTGGGAGGATAGCATAGATCCTCAAGGGAGGCATTTTCGGGGGTCGACCATTTCAGTACGCTCTCTGGGCTTTTCTGGGTATTGTGAGTGGAGGCCGATTCCAGAGTATCAGCATTTTCCAAGTAGGGGAGCAGCCCCAAATACTCATTTTGGTTCCAGTAGTTGCAGCAGCATGGCAGTATTTCAGCAGTTGGAGTTATAGCAGAGAGCAGCCATATCCCGTGACATTCTAAGAGTATTCCTACACTTGCCCGGTGCAAGTCGAGGTGCCATCATTCTGATCACCTCCTGTACTTCTTTATATTTCTCAGTATAATAAAATGGCTTAGAATTCTCTCTATTTCATGTGTATCTGCTTCATGGTTTGTTTCTAGCACTATATGTCTCGTTATATGCTTTGTATTACTGTCTATTTCCCCTTCGAGATATTACAGTGGTATCAGAGCTCATAGACCTGGCTCAGCCTATGGAGCGAGTTGTCTATGACACCAGAAGAGAAGCTGTATATTTGCTACAGAGGTAGGAAGTACCGTGACCGAGAGCGTAGGTTGCAAATCACCTATGGAGAGGGTGACTGCGCTCCAATAGTGGACACAGAGCAGGAGGAACCGATGGCAGATGAGAGTGACGCGAAGAAGTTTGGGGAAATGCTCCTCAAGTCAGTGCAGGATCTGTCAAGGCAGATTGAGGTGATGGGACAGAGATTCACTGCTGTAGAGGCTAGGCAGCGTGAAACCCCAAGGGGTTTCCAGATTGGTGAGGGATAAGGCACATCCCACCATTTGCAAGAGCACGATGCCACTCAGCACATGGCATCTCATGCACCCACACGTTCCACTATGCCCACTTTTTTGGCTGCAGACGCAAGGGCAGCAGCACAGCAGGAGCAGGAACCTGGTCACATGGGTGATTATTTTGTTGAGTACCAGGCATACGAGTAGGAGTTCAGGGATGCTCTTTCGTTTCGTGATTTTGTCCAGCTCCAGTGGGACAGCAGACCCTGCGACCATCATAGGGGACACCGACATTATCACGACGGAGACACTCAACGTACGATGAGCAGGTTCCATTTGCCTATGTTTGATGGTTCATCAAACAGTTCGGTAAAGGCTTGGGTGGAGAAGCTGGACATATACTTCCAGCTCAACCAGATGGCAGAGACGGAGGCCATCAAGGTGGCAGTGCTGCATCTGGATGGCGAGGCCCAAGATTGGTGATTCCACGGGATGGTTACACTCGGGCATTCGACAGTGACAGCTTATGCCGAGTTCACCCGGAGGTTGATAGAGAGGTTTGATCAAAGGGATCCGGAGGAGCACTTTGTTGAGCTGACGAGGCTCAAGCAGACCGGGAGTCCGGATACATACATCTCAAATTTCCTGGGACTCTCGGTGATGGTACCAGATCTATCCGCGGCACGGATGATCTACATGTTCATTGATGGGCTAGCAGAGCCGCTTCGGAGATTGGTCAGATCCACTAGACCGACCACACTCCATGACGCAGTTGGCACGACACGGGACTTGCAGGATGCCTTACCCAGGACCAGGACGCCTTACCCCCAGAGACAGGCCTTCTAGCCTAAGAGGAAGGATGTGAGGATTCCGCCTCCAAAGGGGAATCAGGGTAGAGGACAGTTAGATGATGATGCCAGGAGGGAGTTGAAGAAGAAGAGGTTGTGTTTCACCTGTCAGGATCCGTGGGCACCAGGACACAGATGTGTTGCTGGCAAAGCACATTATATCGAGGTCTTCTTCGAGAGCAGCGAGGAAGAAGACGAGTATGATGACGTGGGGGCAGGGAGCAGCCATGCAGCGCAGGATCATTTGCCACCTCCACCACCAGGAGCAGGAGGTGCAGCGTTTGCACCTACCGAAGGGACCCTTGCAGCATTGTGAGGAGTCCCCAAGTATCTGACGCTGCGCGTCCGAGGCACAGTGCGAGGGCAGCGAGTATCAGTGCTGGTGGACAATGGGGCAACCCACAACTTCATCGATGCACAGATGGTAGAGCGGAGAGGCATACAGACAGAGAGCTTCGATGGGTTTTCAGTGTTGGTCCCAGGAGATCAGACTATGCAGTGTGCCAGATATGTCCCAGCGCTGGCAGTGACGATGGGCACCTACACAGTGACTGACCACTTTTTCGTGGTTAACATACCAGATACCAATGTGGTATTAGGAGTACAGTGGTTGATCACTCTAGGGAAGGTCACCACAGATTGGGAGGCCTTGGAGATGGAGTGGGATGACAAGAAGACCGAGAAGCACGAGAAGATACGGGGCATGCACACTTACCCACCTCAGACAGTTTCAGCTCACCGGATGGAGGCAGACTTCTGGAGGGGCGACATAGAGTGGGCAGTAGAGTTGCGTGCATCAAAGGCAGAGACTACAAGGCAGACAGTTCATCCAGAGGTACAGACCATCCTTGATAGGTATGCCACGGTGTTTGGGGAGATACCACCAGGACAGCCACCGGATCGGGGATTTGAGCATACAATTGAGCTAGAGCAGGGCATACAGGCCGTCATTACCACACCCTATAGGCACCCCAAGGCTTATCAGGACGAGATCGAGCGGGCTATCCACGAGCTGTTAGCTCTTGGACACATTCGGCCTAGCACCAGTCCTTTCGCTTCTTCGGTAGTGTTGGTGAAGAAAGAGGACGACACATTGAGGATGTGCATTGATTACAGGGCCCTGAACAAAAAGACCATGAAGAACAGGTACCCTATTCCACGGATTGACGAGCTGATGAATGAGTTGAGAGGGGCACGGTTCTTCTCAAAGATTGATTTGAGATCCGGGTACCATCAGATTCGCGTGAGGGAATAGGACATTCCCAAGACCGCTTTCAGGTGCCACTATGGCCATTTTGAGTTCTTGGTGATGCCCTTCGGGCTAACCAATGCACCAGCCACCTTCCAGTCATGTATGAACCACATTTTCCGCAGCCACCTAAGGAAGTGTGTGTTGGTATTCTTTGATGACATATTGATATATAGCAAGACATGGAAGGAGCATCTCCAGCACATAGAGGCAGTGTTGCGTATTTTGGAGAAGCAGCAGTTTTATGCTAAGCTCTCCAAGTGTGAGTTCGGGTTGACGGAGATTCTATAGTTGGGACACATCATAGGGGTGGATGGAGTGAGGGTCCACGAGGAGAAGATCAGGGCCATCAGGGATTGGCCAGAGCCGAGAAACGTGACGGAACTATGGGGGTTTGTGGGTATCTGCACCTACTACAGGAAGTTCGTCAAGAGTTTCTCTCAGCTTGTGGCACCCCTTACAGATCTGACGAAGAAGGGGGCATTCAGTTGGACAGACACAATGCAGCGAGCCTTTGACAGGCTCAAGGAGGTGATGAGCAGCTGTCCAGTGCTAGCATTGCCAGACTTCACGTGGCCATTCGTTCTGGAGTGTGATGCATCAGGAGAGGGGATAGGCGCAATGTTGATGCAGGGAAGGTACCCTATAGCTTTTGAGAGCCGGAAGCTCCTTCCACATGAGCGGTTGTATGCCATATACGATAAGGAGATGTTGGCCATCATGCATGCATTGGCCAAATTCCGGAAATACCTAGTAGGTAACAGGTTTAGGGTGAGGACTGACCACAACAGCCTCAGGTTTTTCTTAGAGCAGAAATAGCTACAGGAGAGGCAGCAGAAGTGGGTCAGCAAGATCCAATCCTACGACTTTGACATCGAGTATGTCAAAGGAAAGAACAACGTGGTGGCCGATGCACTTTCACGCAGACCAGCCACATTGTCTCTGATGAGTTTGGACGCAGATTGGAGGGCTCGACTATTGGTGGAGTACTCCAAGGACAAATTTGCTTGTGAGTTTTTGGATGGACAGGTAATAGATGACAGATATAGGGTGATGGATGAGATCATCTACTACATGGACAGGATCTTCTTGACTAAGGGCTCTCAGCTCAAGAAGAAGATATTGCAGGCTTCCCACGATTCACAATTGTCTGGCCATCAGGGGTTTACCAAAACCTACAGGGCCATCAGAGAGACGTTCTCATGGAAGGGCCTCAAGGAGGACGTACTCCAGCATGTCAGGGAGTGCGAGGTTTGTCAGCGCAACAAGGGGGAGATGAACCATCAGGTAGGTTTATTGCAGCCTCTTCCCATTCCAGTGGAAGAGTATCTTGATGGATTTCATCACAGGGTTGCCCATGGTGCAAGGCAAGGACTGTATATTCGTCGTCGTTGATCGACTGACGAAATATGCGCATTTTTTTGCCATATTTGCACATTATACAGCAGCACAGGTGGCGGAGCTATTCTTCAAGGACATCTTCAGGTTACATGGTCTTCCCAAGACCATTGTCAGTGACAGGGACAGCCGCTTCATGGGCGAGTTTTGGCAGGAGCTTTTTCGGTTGGTGGGGACAGAGTTGACACCGAACACTAGTTACCACCCACAAACAGATGGGCAGACAGAGATAGTTAACAAGTGGCTGGAGAGCTACTTGCGTAACTATGTCAGTGGGCAGCAGAGAGCATGGTTGAAGTGGCTGCACCTAGGAAAATACTGCTACAACAACACACATTACATATCCAACGGTATGTCTCCGTTTTACGCATTATATGGTTATCATGCTTTAGCTTTTGTTGATGTGATGTTTGGTGCCAGCAAGGCTCCGAGAGCCAAGGATTGGATCCAAGAGAGTCAGGACATCCTCCGAGCTCTCAAGGATAACATGGCTACAGTGTAGAACCAGCAAAAGCTGTATGCCGACAGGGGTCAGGTGGAGAGACATTTTGAGGTAGGGGACTTGGTCTACCTACGTTTACAGCCATACCGACAATCTACTCTGAAGCAGAAGGGAGCTGAGAAGCTCAAGCCCCGTTTTTATGGGCCTTACAGGGTGATACGCAGATTTGGGCAAGTTGCTTATGAGTTGGAGCTACCCCAGGGCAGCAAGATTCATAACATCTTTCACGTATCGTGCCTGAAGAAGGCACTGGGACAGCAGGTGACAATGACAGGGGAGCTTCTGCCTACGGATGATGAGGGGTACTTGGTGCTACAGCCAGAGGCCATTATTGATACCAGGGAGAGACAGTTGCGGAGCAGGACAGTTCGGGAATTCTTAGTGAGGTGGAAGAATTTGCCGGATGAGGATGCCACTTGGGAGAGTGAGAAGATCTTGCAGCATCCATCAATACAATTGCTTGGAGTCAAGCAACATTTTGTCAGAGATCAGTAATATTCCCAATTAGCGATAGCTAATTGGAAATATTAATTTTGACCAATTTTGCCTTATTATAGTTGGAGCATGAATAAAGTGAGTAAAATATTAAATAACTCACTTAGGATAAAGTATTTCCCTAAAGTCCACATCATATTTGAGGAAGTAGGGCCTAGTGGCCAAGTGGACAGCGCAGGGAGAGGAGGACGCAGACCACGTGGGCAGCGTGGGCCTACCTCACGCAGTTGAGAGGGGCAGCGTGGGCCAAGGGGCACGTAGGAGATGGTGGGGCCTAGGGTTGAGAGAGGCCCATCGTGATAAAAGGGAGGAGATCCTCTTCATTTCATCATTCATGTTTATGCATATTGGAGCTTGTCATTCGACTTGGAGCACGCTGGCTGTTTAGCTTGTCTGCAGTACTGTTTAGTACACTGGGTGTCTCCGTGCAGAGATCCCACCCTCAGCCCCGTGAGACTTCGAGTGCTTGCTCGGGTGAGGTATTCTATCAGCATTTTTGCAGGAGGATTGGTGGTTGCATTCGTGGAGGAGCAGAGCATAGAGGGACTGCGCAGTCTTGAGAGAGGGGGACACAATTCATCTTAGGAGAGCTCTAGATTGGAGCCATTTTGGAGGATTCAGGCCGAAGGATTGAGCAAGGGGCCAGCCCTTGCCTATTGGAGACATTTGGGAGAGAGGGAGACCATATTTTGGAGGGTAGCGTTCAGCACCAGCGTGGCCCTTGGGAGGATAGCGTAGATCCTCAAGGGAGACATTTTCGGGGGTCGACCATTTCAGAGACGCTCTCTGGGATTTTCTGGGTATTGTGAGTAGAGGCCGATTCCAAAGTATCAGCATTTTTCGAGTAGGGGAGCAGCCCCAAATACTCATTTTGGTTCTAGCAGTTGCAGCAGCACGACAGTGTTTCAACAGTTGGAGTTATAGCAGAGAGCAGCCACTTCCCGTGACATTCTGAGAGTATTCCTACACTTTCCCGGTGCAAGTCGAGGTGCCATCATTCTGATCACCTCCTGTACTTCTTTATATTTCTCAGTATAATAAAATGGCTTAGCATTCTCTCTATTTCATGTGTATCTGCTTCATGGTTTGTTTCTAGCACTATATGTCTCGTTATATTCTTTGTATTACTGTCTATTTCCCCTTCGGGATATTACAATGTGCTTCGACCGATCATGCAAAATAGGATTCTCGGAGAGCTTAATGCGACTTTGATTATCACATAGAATGTTGGTTGCCTCCATCTTCCTTCCGAATAAATTCACTGGTAGTTTCCTAAGCCATATGGCCTCAAACGAAGCTGTGCAAGTTGCCATATATTCAGCTTTAGCTGAGCTCAGTGCTACGGACTTCTGCTTCCTATTGCACCAGGAGGTCATTCCTGATCCAATATTGAAACAATACCCTGTGGTATTTTTCCGATCTACCGAACTTCCTGCCCAATCTGCATCTGTGAATCCACTCAATCTGATATCATCGCCTTGGATGTATTTTAATCCATAATCGACTGTTCCTCGCACGTATCGGAGAATGTGCTTAACAGTTTCCCAGTGCACCCTCTTTGGTTCTACCATGAACTAACTGAGGGAATTGAAAGCGTAGCAAATGTTTGGCCTGTTGTTGACCAGATACATGAGAGATCCGATGAGCTGCCTGTATAAGGTGGGGTCCACTTATTTATCTTCAGATGCATCAATTTTCTTCCAATTGGTAATCATTGGAGTAGCCATGGGTCTATAGTCCTACAATGTGAATCTCTTTAGAATTTTTGTAGCATATCTCCCTTGGCCAAGTAATATTTCTCCCTTCTGCTGCCAAACTTCCAATCCTAAAAAATAGTGCATCAACCCCAAATCCTTCATGTCGAATTCTTCTGTTAGATTCTTCTTGTAGTCCTTGATGAGCCTAGATCCTGTCAAAAACAAATCATCTACATACAAAACCAAAATCAGAGGCTCATTCTCTACTGTGAGATAGTAGAGATTGGGATCAGTGTCACTCTTGACAAATCCCATCTGCTGCAAGTAACCATCAATTTGACCAGACCATGCTCTAGGTGTTTGTTTTAGCCCATACAAGGCTTTCTTCAGCCTGCATACACGAGTTTTCTTCTCATATGTTTCGAAGCCTTTTTATTATTCGATGTAAACCTCTTCTTCTATCACCCCGTTCAATAATACAATCTTGACATCTATCTGGTGAATCTCCCATCCCATCTGCGCTGCAAGGGATATAATAAATCTAATAGAGGTATATCTGGCTACAAGGGCGAAGGTTTCTTTGTAGTCTATCCCTTCCTTTTGAGCATATCGCTTAGCTGCGAACCTGGCCTTGTACTTCTCTACACTGCCATCTACAACATATTTGAACTTGTAGATCCACCTAGAACCTACAACTGATCTATCTTGTGGTCTAGGTACAACTTCCCAGACATCATTAGTCATGATAGAGTTGTACTCCTCTACAATAGCATCCACACAAACTTGATGTTGTTCGGCCTCCTGAAAGCTAGAGGGTTCTTAAACATGTGCAACCAATACTTGGTATCTGTCAGGCTGTCTACACTACCCTTTCCCGATTATAGGAGCCCCAACAAACTCCTCTGCGTCCCTAAGTGTCTGTCGTACTTCTCTATTAATTCTGCCATCTGTCCCATCTGCTATAGGCTACTTGGATTTTCTTCTCCTAAAGAAATATTAGTACTGGTCACAGTGCTTGACCTTGATGGTTGTCCATCTACTGGATCTTCTCCTTGTTGCTGCTATACAAGAGGAACATCCTCTGATCTCTCTCTCCAAGAGGCATCTCTCAAGATTTCCGGAAAGCTCTATCTTCCATGAACTCTGCATCCCTTTTGACTACAATTTTCCCGCTCCCACGAATGTAGATAATGTATGTCTTCGAGGTCTCCCTGTATCCTACAAGTTACCCCTTCTCTGCAGTCTGATCCAGGTTGCTTCGTTTTTCATCTGGAATGTGACAGTATGCCACACTTCCAAATATCCAGAAATGACTCACTTCTGGCTTCTTTCCTGTGATGACACTCTCTGGCGTTGTCTTGCCCAAAGCCCTATGCGGAGTCCTGTTCTGGATATACACAACTGTGTTGCATGCTTCAACCCATAAGAATCTAAGCATATCCAAATCATACAACATGGCTTTCGCCAACCCAACAATGGTCCTGTTCTTCCACTCTGCAACCCCATTCTACGTCGGATTATACAGAGTTGTCAACTCTCTCTTGATGCCCTCTCTATCGCAAAAATTTATGAAGTCCTTGTCTGTGTACTCTCCACCATTATCTGAGCGCAAAACTTTTATCTTCTTCCCAGTCAGGTTCTCAACCAGAGCTTTAAATTCTCTGAACAGATCAAAGACCTCATCCTTGGTCTTTAAGAAGTAAATCCAATCTTCCTAGAATGCTCATCAATGAAGGTGACAAAGTATTCGCCACCACCAAGAGATCTAGTGGACATTGGTCCACAGATATCTGAATGTATTAGACCCAATACACTCTTTGCCCTCTTGTTGCTTCTGGAATATGTTGCTTTAACGTACTTCCCTAGTACACAACCTCTGCACACGTCATCATGCTTGGTGCTTAGGACTAGAACTCCTATAACAATTTATCTGAGCATTCTCAGAGCTCCATGATATAGATGCCCCATTCGTCTGTGCCATAGCTCATTTAGATCTGTTTCACCACATAGACTGTTGCCTACCAGTTCCATTGGAGACTCGAGCTGCAACTTGTATAGTTTGTTGCTTCAAGTTCCAATCTAAGTCTTCTTCTTCCAACTTGGATGCTTGACGTACACTTTCCTTCCAATGAATTATACATCATATCCCTTGTCCTGCAATTAAGAAACTGAAAGTAAGTTCATTCCCATTCTAGGCACATGCAACACATTTGTGGCTCGGAGACTATCTCCTGCTTATGTCTGAAATGCTACGGTCCCTTTTCCTACAGGGGTACACTTTGTCTAGTTTCCCATAGTGTTATCACTCTATAATTTCCGAGGTTGTGAAAGAAATCACAAAGGTAACCACAAAACCACTTTGGAGTTGGGAATCTAGCCCTTCCAACTCTAGAGAGGGATCTCTCTATCTGATTTAGCTATGTTCTTCTGAATAATATTAGGCTAGCTATTAGATTCAGGTTTGTTTGTTTGATTCATTGAGATTGTTTGATTCGTTTGGTTGATTAAATGCCTAAATTTCCATTGGGCTATGGATTTTGTAACTTAACTTGGATTTGTTTCAGATTTTCAAAAGGGATTTCACAAGGCAAGGTAGCTAAACTAACTGGATCCTTTAAATTTAAATGAAGTGTAACAGAAGGAATGAAATAGGTTCCATTAAGAAAAAGAGCATTTAATAATTCTTTAACTTAACTTCAAAAGAAAAAATTTAAATCATTTACAGCCAGAAACAGCGTGCATCTTGCAAAAAAAATTGTTCTTCAACTTTCAGTAAAATAATTCTGATTAGGAATACATAAGCATGGGAAAACAGAGAAATAAACACATAGACAATGAGAGAAGCAGTTCACCAATGTAGTTCAACACATGAATCCTGTGAATGAGTCCTTTTTATTATTGATCAACCCATCAAATTTGAAAAAGTACAATAGCCTTTTGGAGTGCACAAATCAACCCTCAATACTTCGAAATCTGAAGTATTTATAAAAATATTTACAAAAAATACTGTCATGACAGATCGGAATATATTTTAGGAATATCTAAAACAAATTACATCTTTTATTACAAAATAATAGGGCAAGTTGGAACTGTTCGAATGCTGGCCCTGATTTTAAGGAGGTTGTTGTTGTTCTGTGTCTTTGACACTTGCTGCGTTGTTGATCTTGTTGCTGAAGATAGAGTTACTCATTTAGTCTAGTAACTCGCATAATTTTTCCCATCTATCTTCACTTGGAGTAGATAATTTTGTCACTCTTCTGTAGATCTCATCTACTCCTGTATACTTGGAAAAAGTAGGCTTGATGACAAAAATGTGATTTATCTCATGTTGGATACTCAAATCATTTTCTAGTGCCTCGAAAAAATCCTTCCCTATAATGTTGCCTAATATGCCTGCAAACTTAGAACCATCTTTAGATATATCTGTCAATTTCTTATTATAATCATCTAAAGTGATTAAATTATAATTTATTACAAACAGACTTGGAAGTCCTTTCTTGTTCAGCACTTTAAACTTGTTGATGAAACTTTTGACACCAAACTCCAACCCCTGACATTTTTCTTCAAGCTGTAACATGAGGTTCCTTTTATTCAACACTTTCTCAACTTCCAATATTGTATCACTCATGTCTTCAATCTGTAATTCTTCCAGCTCATACTTGTTCTTAGAATTCAAAAATCTGATTATGTTTGTCGCTTCTATTGCCTTGTCAACTAGTTGATCTCTTATCTGCTCAATTGCTTCCTTAGATTTCTGAATTAACTCGTTTTGCTCAAAAATAATTTGAATCGTAGGCCAAATTTCGTTTATGGATTTATGGATATTTATCCATATGTTTTTCTTAACTTGGGCTAAGGTTTGAGCCATGGAAGCCTCTTTCCCTAATTGTTGTAGTCTTTGCGAGAGTCTCTGAGACTTCTGTACTTCGGCCATATATGAATTTTATGTCCTTATTTTCTGCTCTTGTAGGGCCTTAACCTATCTTTGTAGTGTTTTTATTTCTTCTCCTTGTATGGCCATGTCCTCCATGGCCTTGGTCAATTTACCAGCAGCATCGAAGTCCTTGGCTAGGGATGTTGCTGATGTAGAAACCCTTGTTGTAGTTGAGGCAACCACTCCTGTTTGGGTTATTGCTGTAATAGGTATAGCCTCCAGTGGAACTAAGGCTAACTGTTCATTCTGTTCCTTTTCTTTTACTAATTTCTCCAGTTGCACTTCCATGTTCCTGATTTGTGCATTCTGCTCCATGATGAGTTTGAGCATGTCTTCCTTCTGGCTCTTTGTCTCTCCCATTTCTTTAGTTTGTGGATCCTCAGTGGCTGGTAGTTTCAAATATTTCTTGAGTGTTGCAATGTCAGCATTCTTCTTTTTTACAAGTTCTTCTGCTGCTTTGACATTGGCTAGATCATATCCAATTTTGATAACCAAGTCTTCTAAGGATTTAATTTTATTGTCCTTGGCTAGAGAAGAGAGCTTTTCAATCTTTAACTGTGTTTGGACATTGGTGAGTGACAACTTCAACTTAGAAGCATTCATTGAAGTGTTTGTCAAAGTGGAAAATATCATTTCCCCTGTTTGCCTATGCATCTCCTTCTAATCAATGGGATGGATGTCTTTAGCCTCAAATTCAAAAGAGGTCTGTTTATAATCTGTTGTTGTTTGAGGATGGGAGACTTGTGCTTGTAATAATTCCATTTGCATTCTTCCCTTTCTCTGTGTCAAAAGCTGACAGAATTTTGTGTTGAGCAGTGGTTGTCTGCTTCCAAAATTGAGTATAAGCACTAATTTTAAGAATTTCATTCCTAAGTTTTATTTCTTTGTACTTATCAAAGATGCTCTTTTCCTTCTATCCTTGGATCAGCTCGAAGGTTTGAGGAGTGCTCAGATTTCCCTGTGAAATTGATGATGTTGGAGAGCCTGTAAACACAATGTCTGATTGTGCTGAAGAATGTGGACCCTTCAACATCTATCTGTTGTTCTCCCTCCTTTGGAACATCTATCTTGGGAGTTGCCTTCATCTTCTTTCTGTAGATTTTGAATTCCTTTGCTGAGACCTCAGTGACTGAAGGGGATCCCTCTTCTCTTGGTCTTTTTTCTATCTTTTCCTGTGGTGTGGGAGTCTGAGAAGTAGAAGTGGACAGAAGCTACTTCTGCCTCTTGTAAAGTGTTCTCCACCCACTCAATCCGGTTTATGTACTTCTCAATCTCAGACCTCTGAGTATGAACATAAGGAGTGGTCTTGTACTCCACCCTTAGCTTGGAAATTAGGCCAAATGGGTCATATGACCATGTGAAGCTTAAGGAGAACTTCATCTGCTTTAGGAGGTTGTCTGCCTCCTCACCAGCTATCCTGCTGTTACAAATAAAAGGGCCAATCTGGGTTTTATCTTGAACTGAGATTTATTTTTAGTAGCAACAAAATGAATCTCATATGAATTGATCAACTGCCTGATGTATTCTAAGGAAAATACTCTCATTGGGAGGTATTTGGCCAGCCTATAGGGTGGAAGCTCACACCCATACACTCTTATCTTAGTGTAATTCTGGTAAAGGAAGCAGTCTTCTGTCTTGGCCCGCTCCGTGAGATGTAAAACTTTCTGAATTTCATCACTGATCCCGGATTCTGCATTGCTGGTCAGTAAACACATGGTTGGATGAACAAACTGATCTATGTAGTCTCTGAAAGTGTACTCATCTAAATCCTTCCTTACCAAGGAAGTCGAAAAAATAACTGACTATGGAATTCCTTCTTCATCCAGCTTCTGGAGTGTGAATGGGAGCTTGTCTAATTGATAATATATGAACATGTAAACAAGAATTGAGGTATACTTGAACATTCCTTCAGTTTGTAACTTAAGGAATTAATCATGAATGTTGTCAGCAAGAAATTCACTAAAATTGAAAACAACAGATGGTTTTTTATCGGTGGAGAAAATTGACAGAAAACCTAGGATAGGTTCGTCTATCCACTCACCAGAATAATAACCTAACAAACATGAAAGAACATAAATGATTTGCTTGGCTTGTTCAGGAAACATGGATGAAGCATAAGGTGGATTTTTCTTAGGCAATTGGGCATTTTCAAGTAGGAAAATTTCAAAAAAAATCGCCCTCTTGGAGAAGTCTAATTTTTGGTATAGGTCATTCAAGGCTTCTATTGAGAAAGGGGTGCTAGATTGTAATATCTCGTTTTGGAGATATCTCTAAAACACAGCACAACTGCAACCAGAGATGGACTGGGAGGGCGTTTACCAGATATGCTGCCTCTGAAAGAGGACGAAATCTGGAGGCTACCTGGCCCTTTCCAGACTCTGTCTAAGAGTATGAGACAAACACACCAAGTGGTATAGAACTAGAATGCCCGAAAATATATATATATAATAGTGCAGCAAACATACAATAGCATAGAAAGAATGTACGGCAACTCATCCAGAAATATAGAGAGAGAATGCTAAGCCATTTTATTAAACTGAGAAATATAATAAAGTACAATAGGTGATCAGAGTGATGGCACCTAAACTTGCTCAAGGCAAGTGAAGAAATACTCTCAGAATACACCGGAAATGGCTGCTCTCTTGAACTGTGTCCCAGCGGCTGGAAAACTGCCGTGTAGCTGCTACCACTGAAATGAACTGAAGACTAGGGGTTGTTCCCCTTGTCGGAATGAGCTGAAAATCTGGAATCCTCCTCTACTCACCAATCCCAACAAAACCCAGAAACCATATCAGAAATGGCCGACCTCCGAAAAACACCCCCTTGGGGAATTACGCTGGCCTCCAAGGCTCTGCGTAGAGGCTAAATAGGGATGACTGAAATACCACCTCAAACTCCACCAAAATCCTCCCAAAGGAAAAGGCTGATCCTCTGCTCAAAATCTCGGCTCAAATCTCCTACAAAAATCCCGATCCAGAACACCTCCTAGATGGATTGCGTCCTCCCTCTCAGTGACTGCGCAGTCTCTATGAATGCTCGGCTCCGCAGCAAACGCAAACACCAAAAACTCCCACAAAATGCTGAAGAAATAACCTTGCCTGAGCAGGCACTCAAAGTTCCCCGGGGCTAAGGGCGAGATCTCCGACCGGAGACACTCAATGCACTAAACAGTGCTATAGACAGGCTAAACAGCCAGCGTGCTCAAGAAGTCGAAATGACCAGCTCAATATCATCAACAACGAATGAATGAAATGAGGAGCCTCCCCCCTCTTTTATAACGTTGGCCTTCCTCCAAATCCATAAGGCCTATCTCCTCAACGTAGCCTCTCTCTCTTGCCACGTGCTCATCCTCATCTGCGCAGTAGCTTCTAGAGCATATGTGGGCCCCCTCTCTATGTGGTGCTTGGCCCCCCCTTGGCTCCCTTTAAGTCACAACGTTGTGATACTAGGGAGTGTGTTTTATTCCACTAAGTGAGTTAGACCCTCTCCACTCACTTTTTATTTATTAATAAACTATAGACGGCAAAATTGAGAAAAATCGAAAAATCGAATATTCCAAAAATCGAATAGTATAAAATTGAGAATATTTTATACTGTTTTCTTATGTTAATACTTTAATTACTATCCAAGTATATGTGTAAGTGGTTTAAGGAGTAGAGTGAAGGTTTCAATTTTTATAGTTTAATATACAGTAAATTGGACAATTTGATATTCAACCATTATGTCATGGTTAAGATAGATAATTAGCCATTTACAACCGTAAAGATATATCGATGTCCAAAAAAAAATAATATGGCAACATAGCATTTTCATGGAAAGGAAAACAATGTGGTTTAGGAAAGAGAAATTAGGGACATTATGACACTATATAAGATGATTCATGGTAATTATTTAGGCATATATAAAGATTAGTTGGCAGAGTTGCTCCAAAGAAGTTAACTCTTGAAGAAAGGAAAAATGGTAATGAAAGCATGACTATGGACATTATGGCAAGACCATTAGATGTGAAGCTACAACCACATAAAAGGCTAAGATAGTTTGAGGTAAATTGATGGATGAAAGAAGACACTAACTATTCAAGAAATGTTGGGAGAAATCATGAGTAATCAAATTGAGTACAAGTATAGTTCACTAAAGGTACACATCAATCAAAGACAAAATGGATGAAACATATGTTAAGATGGTAAGAAACCACCCTGTAAAGTAGTAAATACACTATTAGAACAAGACGATATAGTACCAAGAGAGTGCAACGGAAAATTTCAAAGTTTGATCTCCATTGTTACCATAATATAATCAATATTGTACCTAGGGAGGACGAAAAAAGAAAGAAATTACAAACTTCTAATGATGATAATAAATGTTAATTATCATAATCAACTTAGAATATTGAGATCAACAAAAATAGCACCAAAAGTGAGTGAGTGGAAGTTTCACAAAGCAATATAAGAAGTCAATGACATTAAATTAAAGAGTGAATCTATAAGAGAATTGATCAATTATAGGATAATTTATGTGCATGGCAACATCTATAATAGTTTCTCCATCTAATGGGAGAGTCACATTATAAAATTTTCCTTAAGTGACTAACTATATCCATGGATAATGGACATCGTGGAGTATGATTAGGAAATTCTATCCCGTGATGCCTTAAAACCTTAAATGATAAGTAGATTACATTCGATCCACACTATTGAATTTATTTATAGGCTCTTACTCAAGTTGGGGCATAGTAACAACATTTCCAAGTGTAATAATTTTAAATGCATTAAGAGAGAAGGAAAGAAAACCATGATGACTAGAGGTGAGAAAACAAAGTCAATTTGATAATATATACTTTTTCAAATTGAAGTAGACATGGAATATTAGGAATATCTAGTATAAGGAAGTGAAGGGATGTTTTTTATCAAGAAGATTTTTCTTAAGGATATGAGCAACATGATTGGTAAGTGTCAAAGAAATGACCTATAAGGAGTTGCGAACACTCCTAATTTGTTAAGAATAACAAGTGATAAATTGGGAAAATGTTTAAAAGTAAATATTAAAGATAATAATTGTACACCGTTAGAAAATAAGATACATTTGGTGATAAGATGAGGCCTAAGGACCAATGAGAAAACGATTAATGTGAAGAATAAGAAGTTGGTATGCCATTGATGAGTTGTGTGTTAAATTAAATGAGTCAACGTAATAAAAATGAAAAGACTATGATCATTACAATATCTGAAAAAGTTATGGTCATATGCTAGTTTGAAACTTAGGTTACTAATTGATATTGAAACCTTGAAATTAACACTTCAAGTGACCAAAACAAATGCCTCCACATATGTAAGTCACACCTTGGATAATATGAAAGGCACCCTCAATTGAGAAGCATGCATAAACATTTGTAAATTCCAACATTGATTTTCTAACACCTTGGTCTATTCGGGAAATTTGAAGAGAACCCTGCTTGAACAAAGTAGACCAAGTATAATGCAAAGTGAATAATGCATTTTCAAGCAGTAACAAATTCCTTCAATGAAAATAAACCTCCCACTAAGGGATCTTTAGAGTAGTCAATTAATTCTTCCTCCATCTCCAGTATAACCCTAATGATCAGCTCTGCAAAACCCTACTCCATGGCTTCTAGATTTTTAGTCTGAAGATGAGCTGGAATGACATGATAAAGAAGTTAATGTTATTGATATCTCTTTGGATCCAGATTACAGATCAAAGATCATTAGACTTAAAAAAACAAATAAATAACAAGAATTAAAAGGTTGGTTGGATCCATATGTAGTTTTGTGTTTTAGAGTTCTTAATCAACTTGTATCAAGAAATTAGATCATGCTTCAACTAAGCAGTAAGTGTTTTGTGCTCTTGTTTTGTATAACGTATTTTGTATAACCTTACCTTATTTTGGATGGATACTTAAGACTATCATTTTGTACTATTACATGTAAGAATATATTATTTTCTTAAACATCGCTGGTACATGGATACCTATATGAAGAAAGTTTTGCTTAAACATTGTTGATACATGGATACTGATATAAATTATGAATTATGTTATGGATATGGTATTTATAATTTTACATATCAACATAAATGATGAGATAGAAATAAAAGAATAATTACACTTGACTATTTAAGGTGAAAATGAATTTACAAACCTATTGGATAAACATAACCAAGTACGTTATATGAACTCAAAGATCAATATCGTAGGTAGCAACATATTTGGAATGTGTAGAAATTGTTATTTGAATAAAAATTTTCTTTGAATATATTGATACACATCTTATAATTTGTGGACAAGTGTTTACATCGCAGATGGTATCATTACCAAACTGACCGCGTGATGACAAAACTCCAAGAACAATTGAGATTCACTGAGGTTCCATGATAGGGTGTTAACCCTGGTCCTACTAGGAGGGGTGGAGGTGTTTCCCACCGTTTATCCTCCAAAACTTGGAGTCATGGGAGCACTGTGCGAGTCACGCTCCCCTAGACGTGTGATGATGACAGTCGGATGCCTACTAGGGAATCAGGTCGATATAGTCGACGTTGTAACCCTAGAGGTCTATGAATGGTTAAGTCAGTATAGCTGACGCCATGTCATATTCCAGTAGAAGACGGATAGGATGGGAACGGAAGAGATTAGGAAGGATAGGAAGATTCTAGAATAGATTGGGAACTCTGTTGGGGCAAGACGTGACTACTAAATTTGTAAACCAATAAATGATCAAAACATAAATGCTAAAGTGTTCTAACACATTGAACGGAAATTCAATTATGGTACACCACCCTTATATGATTATACTAATCACTTAAATAATTAATGATATACGACATAAAACTTAACTTCGGGACAATTTTCTGAAGGAGGGGTGTATGTAATGACCCAACTCGAATTATAGGGAACATAGAAATATTAGCATGCATATGAAACATGCATATGATAGCTACATATGCATGTATCACGTGTATTGCACTAGTATATGCACTAATCAATTATGAAAAGTCTCAGTGTAGGGTAATGAGTGTATTATTGAAGTATTGAGTAAATACCTAACTCACAAGAATATAATGAATGTATTGTGAGGTAAAAGTTATACCTACCACTATCATAATATAAACTAATATATTGTTCAAAGGAAAGTAAAATCATTGACTTATGCAAATAAAAGATGATATTTTAATAAAATCTAAGATATTTACTAAATGATGATATTTAATAATAAACCCAAGATATTTTAGGAATCCAAGATATTTATTAAATAATAGTATTTTAATATAAATCTAAGATATTTATTAAAAGAGGATATTTTAATAAATATCTTGAAAAGGGATTTGTATAAGATATTTATTAAAAGAGGATATTTTAATAAATATCTTGAAAGGGGATTTGTGTATAAAAGGAGAAGAGGGGGGAAAATTGGAGGAGGAATCGGTCTGTAAAGTGGGAAAACTAACCCGGATGCTGTCAGAGGATTTCTAACTGTGGCAGACAAGAGCAGTGAGTTCTAACAGATTCATAGAGTGATATTGATTGTTATTGGAGTTTTGGGCACGGGGGCCAGAAGACTTGTCTTTTGGATCTAGGGACCGGAGAGGTAAACCCCAGATAGGCTGAGAGGAAAATGGCGGTTTGGTAGCGGGAGAAGAAGCCATGGCGGGTCAGGAACATCTTCAAACACGGTTCCAGGTAAGTATTAAATAGTGAATTGATATATTCTACTTCAAAAATTCCACTTTGGATTGTGTAGTATCAATTTTGATAATGATTGTTAATTATGAAACTTAGGACCTTATAGCAGCAATATAGAATGGCAGCAACAGCACAGTGATGAAGGGCAGCAAGTCCAGCATCAATGCAAAGACCTACACCAGAGATCAGTGCAGAGCTTCGGGATGAAGCAAAGTTTGTACTAGAGCACATTCCTCGCTAAGAGGGAGTGTTGATCTTTCTTGTGTGATGGGGTAGCATCAGATGTACTCTAGCTCCCAAAAATTGTGGAGGGACTAGAGTACATGAAATCTTCAATACCCAGAAAGGGATTTGGGAAATTTCATCCGGTTTGGGAGATAATTAATTAATTAATAATTTTAATTATGGACCCTAAGTCTAACTTACGAAAATTAAATGATTAAAGGTAATTAATTAAAACATGTGATGAAATTATCTTAAGTCACACGGATCAAGCTTTCTTTTAATCTTAGCCATTGATTCAAGATATTATCATGGTTGTTGGTTTCCCAACGAGAAAAGTATAAATGAAAGGTTTGGGGTCATTTGGAGGACACACATAGAGGCAGAGCATTGAAGCTAAGTTGGAATTCTAGGGCGTGGTTTGCTAAGACTTTCCAGAAGTGTTTCAGCTGCAGAGAGGGGAATTTAGGCAAAGGGGATGGTCTGATCCTAGTGCATAGAATCAACAAGAGGCAGAGAGCAGCTTCCAAAGGCAACGCAGAGAAGTAGAGGCAGCAGTAGCAGAGAGGGAAGCAGCTGCGCAGCACATGGACAACTTCAGCTACGCAGGTGCTACGCAATCCCTTTTGGGGCAACGCTGGTTAGCAGGCGACCCAGCTGGGTTACACAGAGACCCTCAGGGGCAGCGTAGGGTCTGTGTCACCCATTTTGGGGTTACGCAGCCCTCTCTAGGCCAGCGCAGAGGCTGCAGAGGCTGATGCAGGGGCTTCAAGGGAAGCGTTGGGGTTTCTAGGGCCAATATTTGGCTCAGTCTTGTAAATCCCGTTTGAGGGTGTGGATCAGTCAATGTTTTGGCTTCAGAACAACAAGTTAGCTGCAGATCTATATTTTTATCTGTCAGGTTTACCAGTGTGGTACCCAAATTTTCTGTATTCATAAAACTCTTAATAATACAAACCCTCCAGCAACCAGAAGACCGGTTTTCCCGCATTGGGTTTTTCGGGGGACTATTGTCCAGAAAATCTTGTGTCACTTTGTCTATGTGTGCATGTACTTTTTCTGTTTTTAGATCCGAATCGATGAGAGTTTGTTATGTGTTTACTTCAATGTTAATCTAAAGATTTCAGCATTAATAACTTGTTTAAGTAGGAGAAGTATAACCAGATCTAACAGTAGATTTCTGCATAAGTAACATTCAGAAATTTTCACATCCTCAGCACCTGGATGATCTCCTTCTCACTATTGCACAGTGACTGCGTTGTTGGGACTGCTCTACGTTGTCTCTGAAGATAGTCACGTTGTGGATGAATCACACAGCTCCCCACTGGATCAAAATGGTAAGATATCCCTTGGGCAAGCACTCGAAGTCCCCCGAAGCAAAGGTTGAGGTTCCCACTCAGAAATACTTGGTTGCTAAACAACAATGGCAAACTTGGAACTTGCTCAAGCGTGCTTTGTCAAAAGACAAGTTCAATAGATGATAGATGAATCAGCAAAATGAGTTGTCTCTTCCTTTTTGTCCCCAAAGGCCCAACATTCCTCTTGGGTCCCACCAAGAGTTGCGTTGCCCCTCCTCTTGCCACTCCTGCGCTGTCTCCCTTCGACCAACCACAGCGCTGCCTTCATGGATGGCGCAGTCCTTCCTCATTGGTTCATCGAGCCCCCACCAAAGCTACAATATTTGCCTCTCTACTATAGGAAAAGACTACGATTTTCCTTAATCTATTTTGTGGGTCCCCGGCCCACATTATTTTTGGCTAACATAAGGAAATACAAAATTATCAAAACTTTAATATTTCTAATTAACAGAATGGCTAATTAGGAATATTACATAAATTTTCCCTCCGTGTGTGCTCTACTCTTCACAAATAAAATAAGCTACGGAATATAAAAAATGCGGAATTGAGAAATAAACGCACACACACAATAAAAATGACACCATTTTTTTTTTACGATAGTCCCCAGAAAAACCTCGAAGGGAAAACCGGTGCAGCAGATGAGGGTTTATTTTATTATGCAGCAATTTGAGAGATTTACAACTAGTTGCCTAACTGGAAAACCTCCGGCAATATACTTATCTCAACTGGATAAATAAACTGGAGAATCAAGATCTCCCTTTGTAACTCGAACTAGCCCTCTCCCAGCAACTTGCACTCCTTGGAAATTTGCACTGCCAGACTGGGAATGTGCATTGTTGCTCAACATCCACTCACACAGCCTCGGATTTGCCTCCAGGTGTGACGTCTAGCCTCCCTCTTCCTCTAGATCCAACTCGCTTTGCCTTCCAGACCCTAATCTGGCTTCCTACAATTGAAATGATGTTGGTCCAACAATTTGCACTGGGGTTCCTAGCTATTCGCACTAGTTGTTGCGGCCCTCTCTGCAGATAATTCAGCCTCCCTTCTCCTGTCTCTCCAACACTAGAAAATCACTAGAAATCTCTTTGGAATCCTGTTACTCCCAAATCTCTGCTGCTCCCTCTCTTCGATGCTCTTCCCTATCTTCAACTGCGCCCTTGCTTAATGTTGCAAACTGGGTAGTCGAACTACCTTGCTCACTCTCTGTAAAATTGTGTCTTCTCCAATCCCTTTGACATGCTCTTATAATCTCTCGCTGGAACATCAATGACCAAGATCTAATCATGATCGATGGCTCAAATCATCTTAGCCTCTATCATGTCACTTTTCCGGAAGTCTCTGGAGAAAAAATGATTTTCTCGATTAATACACATTAATTAATCAACTTGAGTTAGACTTAGGAACCTTTTTAATTATTGATCAGTAAATTTAATTGAGAGGTTTCTAAGTGTTTTCTCTCAAAAGATTTTTTGGGTTTTCGAGATCTTGTGTTCTTTAGCCTCTCTAACAACTTATAGACTAGAACACGTGTCTACTGCTACCATGTCCATCAAAAACTAACAGTTGCATCACACGTGCAGGATTGGCCTGCTCAGAAAATCTTCTCGGCTCACACATGTGACCTCCTTGTTGCATACAAATTGTTGGTTCTCTCACACATGCAGGTCCCTAGTAATTGCTTCAGCTACAGAAAATTCTCCTCCTGTGTTTTTCCTTCTTCTTCAGCCCCTATGAATCTCTCACAAAAAATCTGCAATGTCACTTTTGTAAATTATTCAGAAAATCTCATTCTAAATTTCCCTCTCACTTGTATTGTGTCTTCATCCTCACATTAGGCAGATTTTATAATTCTCGATAGACCAAATCCCTAATATCCAAAGTGATTGAGGGCTATAATTAAATCCTAGCTTTCCTTGATCAACGGTGAAAATAAGATCTAAGTCAATTAAATAATTAGCCCCTTAGAAAAAAAATTAGACCAAAGTGTACATTAATCAAATAATTAATCAATGTACTTTTCCTATGTTAAAACTTAGGAAGGAGACCATGTTAGTTGCTCCTCTCAAACAACCACCTAAAGAGGACTTCTTCTACATGCAAGACACCAGCCTATGCAGAAAACCTTTCAAAGCTACAAATTCAACAATTTGAAATCTTCAATTTTTTGGCTATTTCACGCAAGAGGGTTTCACCCATCATTTTGAAAAAGTAATTTCTAGCTTGCTGGAAATTGACTTTTTCGGTTGTTTCGGGTTGAAGAGAGGCCTCACAAGCCTCAAAACTGGTCCGCATACCTCTCCACCCCTAGATTTAAAGTTTGGAAGTGTTTAGGCACTTGTAGAGTGGCTATTATGGGCTTAACAAGTTGTTTTCTCTACATTTTTATGCAGGCTTTACAATCTGATTTACAGGGTAGCAAACTATTCTGACCTATAACTCTGTAGGCCTAAGCTAAAAGCTAATTACATATTTGGTTAGAGTATTTCTGGAGACCAAAATCAATTGTTTATAGTTTGTATCTTTTTTATTTTGGTTCTTCTACATCTCCTATTTAGCTTTCTATTGTACAGTGACATCATTAACAGCTAGACAGTTTCAGGATATTAACACCTACACTCCATTTAAGGCACTAATTTTACCTGGGATTGTTTGGGATTATTTGAGAACTTCTCTCTTGAACATTTAGGAGGTTGTTGGGTGTAAATAATGGGGGCTTAAGCCGAGGTGACAGTGGGCCCTTGCCTTATTTGGGTCTTTCCAACAGGTTGCCAAGACCTTAGCAACTCTACTAATCGGATCAGTAACAATACCAATGCTATAAAATAATTAAAACTACTTATAGTTATAGTAATAATAAATGTATTAAATAACTTATGTCTAGAAATGTTTAAATAAATATTACAAATATTGACTACCTCTAATTAATTTCCTATAAACATAAAATATAACTAAATGGCTTGCATGTTTGCTTGACAACATGATTTCCCTCAAAACATTGGTATTTGACATGCATAGGGAGATAGAACTAAGAGAGAAACATCGATAGGAAAATTGATATTCCCACTTTTTTGCCAACCTCTTTTGAAAAATGAAAAAACACAAAAAGATTTACATTTGTTTCCAGGTTCCTTAAATCATCTCACATACCTCTCAGTATTGATTCTTAGAGCAGCTTCATCCCTTGACTTCTCTTGATAAGCTAATGTTTCTTCAGCTTCTTCAAGTCCTCTCTTAGAAACATCTAAAAATAGGATAAAAAGAGTTTGTCAAGGAAAAGGGTAGAAATATTTTTAAGAGTTAATCACAATAAATATAAGGATATAGAGATCAAATACACTATAAACCCTAAAAAATAAATTATTTCCAACGTTGTTCTACATGTTACATTGCATGAAACAACATCTCAAGGGAATGAATTTCATATATAAGTAGCATGAAACCTACAATTCATTTGACACAAATTAATGAAAAGGAAGCAAAAATGAAAACAAATATGTTTGTAAAAGAAAGTAATTGTGCATATATCTTTCAACAAATACAAATATTTTATGCTGGTGAATAATCATAAATGAAATAGAGTGTATTATTATACTCATATATTTTCAAATATAATACACTCTTGTAATGTCCCAATTTTTTGATTTCCTTGTGGTGAGATTAGGAGGGATTTCCATAGCTTAAGTCAGCCAGGTGTAATATTCCTAATTTGCGACAGCAAATTGGAATATTCTATTTTGTTTATTTTGCCACCTATAGTTTGTAAATAAATAAAAAGTGAGTAAAGAGGGTCTAAACTCACTTAAATGAAATAAGACATCCACCTAGTAGCACAACGTTGTGACTTAAGTGGGAGTCAAGGGGCAGGACCCAACACCACGTGGAGGAGAGAGAGAGACTACGTTGGGTTTTGGTGGGAAACCAACACTATAAAAGATGAAGGAACCTCCTCATTTCATTCATGCTTGGATTATGGATTATTGAGTGAGACATATTGTCTTCTTTGGCATGCTGGCTCTTTAGCCCGTCTGCTGCACTGTTTAGTGCACCGAGTGTCTCCGTGCGGAGATCTCACCCTTAGCCCCGGGGGACTTCGAGTGCCTGCTCGGGCAAGGTTATTATCTTAGCATCATCCTCCAGAACAGCGTTATTACTGCAGCGGCATAATATTGTGTTGTAGGGTATTGCCGTGGTGACTTTACGACACCACCTCCTTCTCTTGTTTTTCAGAGGGAGAGTCTCTCTTTCCTTTGGAGGATCAGATTGGGAGATATTGGAGCTTATTATCAGATCTTGGCATTAGGCCTATATGTTCTTCATGGTATACTGTGCAATTCTTTCCCCGCATCTCACAAGTATTGCCGAAGAAGCAATAAGCCCAAAGGTCATCCCGGATGGGATATTTTAACTAAAATGCAGAAAAATACTAAATACCACAATTTGCCGTAAAATAATCATTCATTCAACAGAAGATTGCCATGTAAAATTAAAAGACAGGAAACACTGCAATCCAATACCATATAGAACAGAAGAGAAATCTCAGCTTTTATTATAGATAAATAAAAGGGGTTTACATATAGATCTGACCCAGAAAGAGCTGAGATAGGAAACTGACCACCAAGATAAGCCGCTGAACGGCGCTGGCCACAAACTGAATTGCTGCACTCTCCCTTCGGCAACAACTGAAACTGAACCCACTGAAAATGATGAAGCCCAAGTTGAAGATCTGAATGATCCTCACACCAAACTCTGAAGCTCTGTGAAACTCCTAAGTGAAGTCTCCTCAAGAGAGTTGGGTTTTCGTCCAACACTCACAAATCACCCGAGGGTTTTCGTCCTGGGGCTACTGCATGAAGTAGAGAACCACGTCCTCAAACCTCGCATATACAAGCAAATGATCTACTCCAAAGCTGTTTCCCAATGGCCTCCTCCCTTTCTTTTATAGATCCCTCGGAGCCTTCTAGAGCATTATTTTATTATTATTTTATTTATGGAGCACTTTTCCCTTTTATTAAAATATTATAAAATATTCCTTTTTAATGCAGAAAAGGGTATATCGGCTACCACGCCTCCTCCGGTCACTGAAATCTCTGTCTAATTGTCCCATCGTGTAGGTATCCTCGTCCCGGTTCCGATGAGCTATTACACTAAGGTGTTCCATCGTATATTCCTCCCGGAATGCCACCTTGAGCATAATCAGCTGAGTTAAGCCCATAAATAACTCAAAATTCCGAAAGTTATCGGAATGCATCGGAACGAAAGCCAAACTGCTCGGATGGTGGAGTATATCAAGCGAATGCCTCCGAACAACATGAAAACTCCTCAGAACTCTTCCAAAAAGCTCCTGAGCCCACTGATAGCACCAATCTGTACATGTGACCTAAAGGTCCCTAACTCGAAACCCCTCCTAGCCCCGTCATGGGTGATACCAAAATGGGAACATTACGTACCTCTCGCCCAAGATTGCTTGCCCTCAAGCAATCGGGAATATGTGGGCCACTCTCCGTTGGCCCGCCGCATCTCGTACCCAATGCCCGGATCCCATACCAACCTCTCGGTGGCCACTATGCACCTGTGTCCTCTAGGAATAGATCCCCCAATGCTCGCGGATCCCAAACCGATCTCTCTCTGTCCCACTGAACAAACAATCCTCCCGGATCCCAATGCCACCATGGCCAATCATCGCCCAAGTCCCACGGCTCAGGCTACGCACTGTCTCTGGCTATAGCTGATGCTCTCAGAGGTGAAGACCACCAACAAACATCAATGCTCCCGGGCTCCTGCTGTGATGCACCTGTAACTGCATATGCTGCCCCACCAACTGCATACCAACTCATCACCTCTCTCCAATCCAAGTCCTGACTCAATCCCATGCTGATCTTGCTCTCCTGAAATCGGGAAGGAGTCCTGAAGTAATGACAACCGGTGCCCTCCTGCCAACTGGAATTTGTAACATCTACTATGTCTAAGGGCCCTTGCTCTGTTGTGCTCCCTACTAAGTATACCGTACCATCAAGAGAGTACCAACTCATGATCTCCCGCCAGTCCATCCTGGAAGAAGAATCCAATGTAGCAACAACCACACATGGAACATGCCCAGGGTGTTGCCGCCAGTGCGTAATCAACTCCCACTGCTCTGCCCTGTCTGCCAATGGAAGCTGCCTGTAGAAGGAAGCCCCTTTCTCTATAATGGGCCAAAGTGGGCAAGACATGCTGCAAGCCCCCTCGATGTACTCCTGGAGAGTACTACTCATCGAAAGTATTGCAGCTCGGCTGACTGTATGTACATCTATCTGTACATCATCAATGTGTCGGCCCAAAGATGGATGCTCCACCATCTCCAACAACTCAGCCCTCTCATCGGGAATGTAAAACTCCTGCTGTCCCCTAGCTCCCTGTAGAATTATCCCATCGACCTCCAACATCTCTAGAGGATATGGATCTGCAACTGGTGTCTGTGCATCTGACTGCTCCTCCTCAAAGGCTGACCCCAATGTTAGCTGCATATCCATCATAGGCTCAATGTGGGTGCCCATCTGGATCTCACCCAAGGAAATGTCATGCCTGATGTCCATAGTATCCTCCTCTGCTGACTCAGGCTCCATCATATGCTGCTCTGGCTGAATCATCACAAGTGACTCATCACCCAGAGTATCACCTATACAGTCCCCTGACTGCTCACCCTGCACACTAGAACACAAAATTTCCGAGTCTACCGTCATCATCTCTCGGTGATAGCCGCCCTCGCTCCCCGTAAGCATCCTCATATGACATCCCATGGACTCATCTCGAGAAGAGTTCCTCATCCCGGCATACAAGGAACGTCTACCTCGCTCTACCGCCACCTCATCCGCATCTCTCACACATGAGTGATCGTGCCCCAAGGTTCTGCAAATGAAGCAAAGTCCCTTCCTCCTCACCTCATTTCTCGCCGCCCGACCGACCAAACTCGGAGCCGCTCCTCCCCGGTCAACTCGTCTCCGAGAAACTCAATGTTCCTCGCTCTAACCAGCCCTGGCCAGCTCATTCAGCAGCGAGACCAACCGCTTCTCCAAATGCTCAAGAACCTAGTCGCAACTTCCGCAAATGGTCTCATGGTCTCTCACATGATGACAAGATGGATCGCATGTGTTACCTATGACAAGATTAAGATGATGTTTCCTAACGCTAAAGAAGCATCGGAACATCTGCAAAATCAGGTCATCACACCCAAGGTCAATCATGATGACATAAGTCTTGATTGTGGCCATACTCCATAGAATCTCAAGCTTCTTCCCAAAGGTAGAACCTGTGCTGTTGTCCAAATCCTGAAAATTCTCTACAATCAATCTGAAAATTCTTCTCATAATATCATCATTATAGGGAGGGAAGGGTGCTGTTATCCTCAAGATATCGCTGAAACAAGAGGCAACTATAAGCTGGACTCTCTCACTTGGATGTTCCAAGAATCTAGCTTGTACCAATGTAAACATAGATGGCTCCAAAGCCCAATTTAAACACCAATCAGATTGCTCTACCTTGGAAAGGCAGGAGTCCAGTTTCTCTAACATGGGAAAGTCATCTTCTGATCTTCCATTCTTTAAGTCCATCCCAAGTGCATAAAGCCAATCTCCCACTTCTTCCTCCTTTTGTAAATTCCTCGGATGCCTTTGTTGGAGCAAATTATGTACCTTCTTGGAGAAGGGTCTGTTGTTTTGTTTTGTTCTCTGGTTTTCTGCTGCATGGTGGTTTAAGGAATCAATTTTTATTCTCATCAAGCTATTTAGGAATCCCTCCATGGTTCGACCAATGCTAACAGGAATGTCTGTGATAAATGATTGCCAATGTAATGTTGCCCCCGCTCTGCTTATAATCTGGTCTGATATGTCGATTGAGTTGATGCAAAACAGTCTTTCCACACCCACAACATAGACGACATTCTGCTTACAACTTGACAGTAGTAATAATAGCACTCAAAGACTCATACAAGGCTGTGACAACACAATAGAGTTCACAATAGAATGACCAACTGTCTTTGCCTGGACAGATCCTTGCTGTTAATAAACAATACTTGCAAGCAACATGAGGTGATAACATACATATTCTCTCACTCATCCATGACATAAATGACTCTCTGCAACATTAAACCCAGCCTTTCCCTAGACGCTCAGAGATATACATTAAGGACCAATTGACTCCAATATATACCTCTACGGACAACAATTTTGTCTTACCAAGCTAGCTCAGGCAAGGAAAATTTCACAAGATAAGTTGGCTAGAACGTTGTCATTGAACTCATCATATTGCAACTCCAGAAGCATATAACAATTCCCAATTTAAATCCCCAATATTGATAGAAAAAGACAGAAGATAGAACAGAACCTGGCAGATATATGAGGAAAAACACCTTACTCCATGAACACCTGAAAATGGATCTTAGCGTTATACGTTACCATCAACGCTCAGTAATTGCAACGGACCGTTCCATCTTTGAGTGGGTTGGTGACGTCAGTTCTTCAAGAACCCTGTACGCACATCCACAGTCCTTCCTTTGATTATGGGCACAGGTCAAGTCACGAGCTAAGTTGTCGGTCACCAGTCTTAACGCGGCACATTCAATCCTCTCTGTGCATTGTTACAACAGTTCTGGAACTCGGCTCAGTCACAGCATGAAACGAATGCTCAGCCAGCAGATTTGTTGGTTGGTGATACTTCCTCCCTCTGCATCCAAGGAGCAATTTTTAAGTGATACGCAGCCACTTAAATTTGTCAGCGATCACCAAACTTGACGATTGGCACCCCTAGCGTCTGAACTCGAGGATCGAGTTTCTATGTGGATCGTGCGATGCCCGTCACGTATTGGCTACATATAAATTTCTCTGTCCACTGGGTGAATTTAAACTTGGATTCTACTTTTACAGCAACAAGAATTTCGATTGCTCACTTTGTCCTGCTAGAAATTCGATCTTCTGCAGCAACGTCACATCTAGGATTCGACCCTGGTGTTCTATGCCAATGCAATCTGCTACAGAAGTCATCGATCCACCATTCTGACGTCAGCGGCAGTAACAGCAACAAATCTACGATTTTAATTACGCTGAAGATTATTCGGCCCGCGACACAATTTGCATACTCTTCTGCTCGACGTTCAATTAGAAATTGACGTCAATCAAAATATCTGCTGCGTTTCTCCATAGCGTAACTTCTTGATTCGATCCCCTTCTAAAATTCATCAACACGACCCAAATAGACGGCTTCAGAATTTTTAAATTCAACGTGTTGAGATGCCACCTGACTCCCTTCCACTGGCTGCACTACACTAATTCAAAAGTTCTACTATGCGTCGACCGCTTCATGCAGTCACAATCCGCTCAATGTAGCGATGGTGTTCTTTCAAACTCGGGAATTTCTGATATAAATTCCACCTTACGTTGGCTTCACCATGTAGACTCTTGTTTGCAGATAAACGCAGCCAATCTTTCACTCACGGCCCCAGCCAATGAAATTGGACAGTTTTAATTAATTTGGTCCAAGTACGAATAGTGGGGAAAATTATTATGCAGGTGACAATTTTACAGAAAATGCCCTGCCCAACTCCTCCGGCAAAATAGAAGAATTTGACCTTGCTCTCTTCAGGAATAAATTTCTTTCGATGCCTCCGATATAAACCCTCGAACTGGGCTTTTCAGAATAAACCCTCAATTAAACTGTAAACCCGCAGGCTGAGCCAAGAGCAACAGCTCCGATACCACTGTAATATCCCGGATGGGATATTTTAACTAAAATGCAAAAAAATACTGAATACCACAATTTGCCGTAAAATAATCATTCATTCAACAGAAGATTGCCATGTAAAATTAAAAGACAAGAAACACTGCAATCCAATACCATATAGAATTGTATAAAATTCGAAATTTTTATTATAGATAATAAACAGGGTTTACATATAGATTCGACCTAAGAAGAGCTGAGATAGAAACTCGGCCACCAAGATAAGCCACATCGCACTGCCACAACCGAATCGTCACATTCTTCTCCGGCAGAATACCGACACTGAACCCACTGAAAATGATGAAGTCCAAGTTGAAGATCTGAATGATCCTCACACCAAACTCTGAAGCTCTGTGAAACTCCTAAGTGAAGTCTCCTCAAAAGTATTGGGTTTCCGTCCAATACTCACAAATCACCCGAGGGTTTCCGTTTTGGGGCTACTGCATGAAGTAGAGAACCACGTCCTCAAACCTCTCATACACAAGCAAATGATCTACTCCAAAGATATCTCCCAATGGCCTCCTCTCTTTCTTTTATAGATCCCTTGGAGCCTTCTAGAGAATTATTTTATTATTATTTTATTTATGGAGCACTTTTCCCTTTTATTCAAATATTATAAAATATTCCTTTTTAATGCCGAAAAGGGTAAATCAGCGACCACACCTCCTTCGGTCACTGAAATCTCTGTCTAACTGTCCCATCGTGTAGGTCTCCTTGTCCCGATTCCAATGAGCTATTACACTAAGGTGTTCCATTGTGTATTTCTCCCGGAATGCCACCTTGAGCATAATCCGCTGAGTTAAGCCCATAAATAACTCAAAATTCCGAAAGTTATCGGAATGCATTGGAACGAAAGCCAAACTGCTCGGATGATGGAGTATATCCAGCGAATGCCTCCGAACACCATGAAAACTCCTCAAAACTCCTCCGAAAAGCTCCTGAGCCCACTAATAGCACCAATCTGTACATGTGACCTGTCTTCTCCTAACTCTGGAAGTCCCTCCTAGCCCTGTCATGGGTGATACCAAAAATGGGAATATTACAGACCTCCCGCCCCAAGATTGCTTGCCCTCAAGCAATCGAAATATGTGGGCCACTCTGTTGGCTCGCCGCATCTCAGACCCAATGCCTGGATCCCATACCAACCTCTGGGTGCCTCTATGCACCTGTGTCAAACCTCTAGGAACAGATCCCCCAATGCCGGGATCCCAAACTGATCTCTCTCTGTCCCAGTCAACAAACAATCCTCCTGGATCCCAATGCCACCATGGCCAATCATCGCCCAAGTCCCACGGCTCAGGCTGCACACTGTCTCTGGCTATAGCTAATGCTCTCAGAGGTGAAGCCCACCAGCAAGCACCAATGCTCCCGAGCTCCTACTGTGCTGTACCTGTAACTGCATATGCTGCCCCACCGACTGCATACCAACTCATCACCTCTCTCCAATCCAACTCCTGGCTCAATCCCATGCTGATCCTACTCTCCTGAAATCGGGAAGGAATCCTGAAGTAACGACAACCGGTGCCCTCCTGCCAACTGGAATCTGTAACATCTACTGTGTCTAAGGGCCCCTGCTCCACTGTGCTCGCCATGACAAATACCATACCATCCAGAGGGTACCAACTCATGATCTCCCGCCAGTCCATCCTGGAAGAAGAATCCAATGTAGCAACAACCATACATGGAACACGCCCAGGGTGTTGCTGCCAGCCTGTAATCAACTCCCACTGCTCTGCCCTGTCTACCAATGGAAGCTGCCTGTAGAAGGAAGCCCCTCTCTCTATAGTGGGCCAAAGTGGGCAAGACATGCTGCAAGCCCCATCGATGTACTCCTGGAGAGTACTACTCATCGAAAGTGTTGCAGCCCGGCCGACTGTATGTACATCTGTCTGTACCTCATCAATGTGTCGGCCCAAAGATGGATGCTCCACCATCTCCAACAACTCATCCCTCTCATCGGGAATGTAAAACTCCTGCTGTCCCCTAGCTCCCTGCAGAACTATCCCATCGACCTCCAACGTCTCTAGAGGATATGGATCTGCAACCGGTGCCTGTGCATCTGACTGCTCCTCCTCAAAGGATGACCCCAATGTTAGCTGCATATCCATCATAGGCTCAATGTGGGTGCCCATCTGGATCTCACCCAGGGAAATGTCAGGCCTGATGTCCATAGTATCCTCCTCTGCTGACTCAGGCTCCATCATATGCTGTTCTGGCTGAATCGTCACAAGTGACTCATCACCCAGAGTATCACCCATACAGTCCCCTGACTGCTCACCCTGCACACTAGAACACAGCTCTGGTCTACTGTCATCATCATCTCTGCATGGCTGCTCTCGCTCCCCAGAAACATCCTCATATGATCCCATGGACTCATCTGAAGAAGAGTCCTCATCCTGGCATACAGAAGGAACGTCTACCTGCTCTACCTCTGCCACCTCATCTGCATCTCTCACACATGAGTGATTAGGCCCCCAAGGTTCTTTGCAAATGAAGCAAAGTCCCTTCCTCCTCAGCTCATTTCTGCTGCCTGACCGACGGAACTGGAGCCGCTCCTCCCTGGTCAACTGTCTCCCGAGAAACACAATGTTCTGCTCAACTAGCCCTTGGGCTAGCTCATAAGCAGCAGGCGATACCAACCGCTTCCTCCTCCAAATGCTCAGCAACCTAGTCTGCAACTTCCGGCAAATGGTCTCATGGTCTCTCATACATGACGACAAGATGGACTGCATGTGTGCTATGACAGTATCAGGATGATGTTTCCTAATGCTAAAGAAGCATCGGAACATCTACAAAATCAGGTCATCACACTCAAGATCGATCATGACCTCATAAGTTCGGGCCATAGCCATGACTTCTAGAACCTTAAGCTTCCTCCCAAATGTAGACCCTGCACAAGTGTCCAAATCCTGAAAGGTTCCTACTATCACTCTGAAAATTCTTCTCATAATATCAGCACTGTAGGGAGGGAAGGGTGCTGTTATCCTCAAGATATCGCTGAAACAAGAGGCAACTATCAGCTGGACTCTCTCACTTGGATGTTCCAAGAATCTGGCTTGTATTAATGCAAGCATAGCTGGCTTCAAAGCCCAATTCAAACACCAATCAGATTGTTGTACCTTTGAAAGGAAGGATTCCAGCTCCTCTAACCTGGGAAAGTCAATTTCTGATCTTCCACTCTTTAATTCCATCCCTTGTACATACAGCCAATTTCCCACTTCTTCCTCCTTTTGTATATTCCTCGGATGCTCTTGTTGGAGCAATTTATGTACCTTCTTGGTGAAGGGTCTGCTGTTCTGATTAGTTTTTGTTCTCTGGTTTTCTGCTTCATGGTGGTCCAAGGAATCAATTTTTATCCTTCTCAATTTGTTTAGGAGTTCCTCCATCGTTCAACCAATGATAACAGGAATGTTTGTGATAAATGATTTCCAATGTAATGTTGCCCCCACTCGGCTTATAGTCTGGTCTGATATGTCGATTGAGTTGCTGCAAAACAGTCTGTCCACACCCACAACATAGACGACATTCTGCTTACAGCTTGACAGTAGTAACAATAGCACTCAAAGACTCATACAAGGCTGTGACAACGCAATAGAGTTCACAATAGTATGACCAACTGTCTTTGCATGGACAGATCCTTGCTGTTAATAAACAATACTTGCAAGCAACATGAGGTGATAACATACATATTCTCTCACTCGTCCATGAAATAAATGACTGTCTGCAACATTAAACCCAGCCATTCCCTAGACGCTCAGAAATATACATTAAGGACCAATTGACTCCAATATATACCTCTACGGACAACAATTTTGTCTTACCAAGCTAGCTCAGGCAAGGAAAATTTCACAAGATAAGTTGGCTAGAATGTTGTCATTGAACTCATCATATTGCAACTCTAGAAGCATATAACAATTCCCAATTTAAATCCCCAATATTGATAGAAAAAGACAGAAGATAGAACAGAACCTGGCAGATATATGAGGAAAAACACCTTACTCCATGAACACCTGAAAATGGATCTTAGCGTTATACGTTACCATCAACGCTCAGTAATTGCAACGGACCGTTCCATCTTTGAGTGGGTTGGTGACGTCAGTTCTTCAAGAACCCTGTACGCACATCCACAGTCCTTCCTTTGATTATGGGCACAGGTCAAGTCACGAGCTAAGTTGTCGGTCACCAGTGTTAACGCGGCACATTCAATCCTCTCTGTGCATTGTTACAACAGTTCTGGAACTCGGCTCAGTCACAGCAGGAAACGAATGCTCAGCCAGCAGATTTGTTGGTTGGTGATACTTCCTCCCTCTGCATCCAAGGAGCAATTTTTAAGTGATACGCAGCCACTTAAATTTGTCAGCGATCACCAAACTTGACGATTGGCACCCCTAGCGTCTGAACTCGAGGATCGAGTTTCTATGTGGATCGTGCGATGCCCGTCACGTATTGGCTACATATAAATTTCTCTGTCCACTGGGTGAATTTAAACTTGGATTCTACTTTTACAGCAACAAGAATTTCGATTGCTCACTTTGTCCTGCTAGAAATTCGATCTTCTGCAGCAACGTCACATCTAGGATTCGACCCTGGTGTTCTATGCCAATGCAATCTGCTACAGAAGTCATCGATCCACCATTCTGACGTCAGCGGCAGTAACAGCAACAAATCTATGATTTTAATTACGCTGAAGATTATTCTGCCCGCGACACAATTTGCATACTCTTCTGCTCGACGTTCAATTAGAAATTGACGTCAATCAAAATATCTGCTGCGTTTCTCCATAGCGTAACTTCTTGATTCGATCCCCTTCTAAAATTCATCAACACGACCCAAATAGACGGCTTCAGAATTTTTAAATTCAACGTGTTGAGATGCCACCTGACTCCCTTCCACTGGCTGCACTACACTAATTCAAAAGTTCTACTATGCGTCGACCGCGTCATGCAGTCACAATCCGCTCAATGTAGCGATGGCGTTCTTTCAAACTCGAGAATTTCTGATATAAATTCCACCTTACGTTGGCTTCACAATGTAGACTCTTGTTTGCAGATAAACGCAGCCAATCTTTCACTCACGGCCCCAGCCAATGAAATTGGACAGTTTTAATTAATTTGGTCCAAGTACGAATAGTGGGGAAAATTATTATGCAGGTGACAATTTTACAGAAAATGCCCTGCCCAACTCCTCCGGCAAATAGAAGAATTTGACCTTGCTCTCTTCAGGAATAAATTTCTTTCGATGCCTCTGATATAAACCCTCGAACTGGGCTTTTCAGAATAAACCCTCAATTAAACTGTAAACCCGTAGGATGAGCCAAGAGCAACAGCTCTAATACCACTGTAATATCCCGGATGGGATATTTTAACTAAAATGCAGAAAAATATTGAATACCACAATTTGCCGTAAAATAATCATTCATTCAACAGAAGATTGCCATGTAAAATTAAAAGATAAGAAACAATGCAATCCAATACCATATAGAACAGAAGCAAAATCTCAGCTTTTATTATAGATAATAAACAGGGGTTTACATATAGATCTGACCCAAGAAGAGCTGAGATAGAAAACTGGCCACCAAGATAAGCTGCTGATCGGCACTGGCCACAAACTGAACTGCTGCACTCTCCCTCCGGCAACAGCTGACACTGAACCCACTGAAATGATGAAGCCCAAGTTGAAGATCTGAATGATCCTCACACCAAACTCTGAAGCTCTGTGAAACTCCTAAGTGAAGTCTCCTCAAAAGTATTGGGTTTCCGTCCAATACTCACAAATCACCCGAGGGTTTCCGTCCTGGGGCTACTGCATGAAGTAGAGAACCACGTCCTCAAACCTCGCATATACAAGCAAATGATCTACTCCAAAGATATCTCCCAATGGCCTCCTCCCTTTCTTTTATAGATCCCTTGGAGCCTTCTAGAGCATTATTTTATTATTATTTTATTTATGGAGCACTTTTCCCTTTTATTAAAATATTATAAAATATTCCTTTTTAATGCAAAAAAGGGTATATCGGCTACCACGCCTCCTCTGGTCACTGAAATCTCTGTCTAACTGTCCCATCGTGTAGGTCTCCTCGTCCCGGTTCCGATGAGCTATTACACTAAGGTGTTCCATCGCATATTCCTCCCGGAATGCCACCTTGAGCATAATCAGCTGAGTTAAGCCCATAAATAACTCAAAATTCCGAAAGTTATCGGAATGCATCGGAACGAAAGCCAAACTGCTCGGATGGTGGAGTATATCAAGAGAATGCCTCCGAACACCATGAAAACTCCTCAAAACTCCTCCGAAAAGCTCCTGAGCCCACTGATAGCACCAATCTGTACATGTGACCTGTCTGCTCCTAACTCTGGAAGTCCCTCCTAGCCCTGTCATGGGTGATACCAAAAATGGGAACATTACATCCAGGGGTTTTGGCATCATTTTGGAGTTAGATCTCTGATTGAGGGTGATCCTTGGATTGGCCAACCAATCCAAGTATATTTCAGATCTGATACTGAAGTTTGCTTCAGAAATTCTGAATCATTCTTCAGATCTCGCCGCAAGAAAAACCCCGATTCGCTCGGCATTCTCATGTATTGCCGAAATCCCCAAGGGGAAAGTAATAAAGAGCCCTTTTCGGGGCATTTTGTCTCATTATAGATCTATGTTTTCGTATTTATCGCCAGACCAGAATATAATAAATATAAGCTTCAGCCTCCTGGAGAAAACGCTGAAGGGTTTCTGGATCAATCTTTGTCTTGCGGCACCTTTATCTTGAGGGGTTTTCTATATAAAACTGTTGTTTAACCTTGCTGAAAGCCTATTCCTTGTTATCAAACTCATTCTCTGATTATTTATAGTGTTATACATCATATTCCTTCAGAAAATACGTTGCCCTTTCTTCAGCAAATTTCTGCATATTCAAAGTCTTGGGAAATCAGGGTTTTTATTGACTAGTCGGGAAGGAGGAATTGTTTAACTTAGCAAAACGCCTTTTTTTGAGCTGAAATTCAACATGGAAGTCCCTCTTGACCTATTCTAACATATCTCAGAACCTTGAGACGTCATTTTACGCAGATTTTCTTATACACTCATTTTAGGGCCAAAATCCTCACTTTTCCCCACCTTTTTGCCCCTAAAAGTTGAGTAAAGGTTGCTGCTGTTATTTCTTTTGGTTTCTGAGAATTTTCAGACATATTCTATGACAGCTGAAGCCATCATAACTGAAGAATGCGTTTTTCAGGCATGATCTGCTGAAGAATCCATTTTTTGGAATATTACAGTGGTATCAAAGCATAATTCTGGCTCAGCCTGTGGAGCTAACTATCTATGGAAAATATGAGGATCTCAAATCAGCATGGTCATGTACCCTTTGGAGATTATTTCCGAGAATGGAAGTCCAAGGGGGAAGACTTCAAAGCAGCTTTGCCCTTCAAAGATTATTGTCAGCTCAGACAGGATGAAGGAGGAAGGTATAGTGGTAACAATGGGATTTCTAGCATGCAGAGTTCAAAGTTGCAGCATACTACTGGAAGATCACCTCTTCCCATGCATGAGGGATCCACTAATCCCTGTGAGTCTAAGCCCAAGAAGACCAAAACGGTGAAAAAGGAGAGTTTATTCTCATCTCTTTTCAGATCCAGAAAAGATACATCCACTGTTGAGGCAGTCAAGAAGATTGAAGAAAAAGAAGAGGAAGTACCATGCGCTTCCTATTCTCATCAAGAAGAGATCACATCAACTCTTGAGGCTTGTGAAAACGCTGTCCCACTCATGGAGGAGCAGCCACATGCATCAACAGTTGGGACAACCAACACCTTGGAGGAAGGGACTCTTGTAGCCCTACAAGAAGTTCCAAATGCACATCAAGGCATGAAAAGATTTCCACATTCCATTGTTGCAGCAAATTCTTCTAATCAATGTGGAGATCTACTTTTGCAGGACCAAGGGTCAAATCTCAGTGCTACTATAGAGCAGCTTGGTTGCACTGCGTTGTGCAACATGGAAATACTCAAGAAGGAATCAAACACTCATTCTCATGAGCCATTGTTGGATTGTACATCACATTGGAGATTGGGGTTTGAAGACTTGAAGGTTGATGGTAGACATCTTGGAGTAAGAAACCTTTTCTCCCTTCAAGATGACACTTTCTCAATGAGCTCTTCTCAGCTCAAAGAGGAACTTCTACTTTCATATCCAAGACCTCATTGGTTTTGGAAGACTATGGATGAAAGGGAGGTCTCAAGGAGAGATCTCATTGGAGATGCACTTCGACACACCATGGAATGCAATGATTTTCTTTCCTTCTCACAAGAGCAGATAGAAGATGGAGGACATCTTAGGATGGATAACATCTCTCATGCTTGTGTTGAACATCTCTTGATCCATGCACATCATGATGGGAGGTTTTTTCCTACCACCTATTTGATTCTTGATAGGGTCTCATTGATCCTTGAGGAGTTTGCATTTCAAAACCCTATGAAGTGCAAAGACAGGAATTTGATTTGGGAGAATGGTGGTCCTCATGGGAGGAGTACCAGGATGAGGAGAAGAAGGAGGCATCCACAAGTGATTGAGTGGATGGGGATGATGAGCAAGGAGCTAGGAGGCTACTTGCAGATCTGTGATACCAGGCAACAGGAGGCTTGGCTGCGCTGGTTACTCTTGAGGGAGTTTGGTCATCACTTGTACTTGGAGATCTATGATACCAAGCAGCAGGAGGCTTGGCTGCGCTAGTTACTCTTGAAAGAGTTTGGCAATCACTTGGCAAACACTCTTCCTAAGAGTCGGAGGATGAAGGAAAGATGGCAGGATACTTGCATCATTGAGCAGCATAGAGTATGGATGCATGGTGTTGATATGATACTCATATCATTCATTGTGTCTTCATCATGTGATTGGTATGATGGAGGTATGGGGAGGCAACACAATGTCTTGTTGCTTTGTTTGGGAGAGCAAGGGCAGATTTGCTCTCACACTTTGTATGATGTTGCAGGAGGAGGAGATGGCATTATCTCCTTGATCTTTGATGATGGCTTGAAAGCACTTCCATCTTGGGAGGTATTCCATATTTGTTGCAGCATTATTAGAGGAGTCTTTGACAAGGAGTATGTCAAAGAACAGAGCTTTGTATTGACAAGAGCTTACTTGCATGAGCTCACAGCGTTGTCACTTTGGAGCAAAGATTTATGGATGAAGTGTGCCCAGCAGAGATATGGTGGATCTATAACCCATAGGTCCCAGGATCACTTCATATTTGTTGCACTTGATGAACCAAGAGAAGGTAATGATGATAGAGACATCTATGGCATATTCTTCTTGACTTGGGTTCCCAAGCATCAGGAGGATTATCTTCTTGCAGCACATGGTTCATTCTTCTTCATAGTAGGCCAAAGCACTATGGAGGACTCGTGTATGGACCCACGCACCATCTTACTTCCAGCATATGGTGAGAAGTTTGCTTATACATTCATTGATCTGCACACTCTTGCCATTCCTATGCAGTGCATTGCTTCACAAGAGGGCAAGCTTGTCATATTGCTCCATGAGTTTTATTGGGCCAATCCACATGATGGAGGCAGCCCTCTCTTTTGTGGCCTTGGGAAAATGTTTTATCATCACTTGTATGTTCATTTTATACACTATATCATGTATCATATGGAGACAGGCATGATTAGCCATGTAAGAAGAAACATTTTGCCTTGTACTTTCATCAAGCAGCAACTTGTAAAACTGCGCTGTACTTGTTGGGGAAGCTGTTGGTATCTCTTTTCATCACATGTAACCTTCAGCGTTTCCTTCATTTTGCTGTTGATCATGTCTCCATTTGCTGATATAGATCAGATTTGTATGAGAGGCTTGATTGTAAGGGAGACACATGAGCTGGATGTGTCTTTGAGTGGGAAGAATTCTCACAATTTCTGCACTAAATGTTCTAATGGGAGCATGGAAGGAGATATGGCCACCACTACTACATATGCGTTCTCTTTTGAGGTGGGCCATGAGATTGATAGTCATCCATTGTACAGCCATGGGCAAGTGTTTGGTCTTATGTTGTTATCATATTCAGCCGTTTACTATCCATTAGTAGATGTGATGGATTTTGTACATTGCTTGCCATGTAATTCTCTGAAGTTGCAGTGGATGAAACTGCGTTGTATCCTCGTGAGAGATTGTTTGCATCATGTATCATCATGTAAAATCTTCAGCAAACATCTCATTAGGATGATCCATGATGACCATGTCCTATTCTTCATGGATGAATTGTCTTGGGCCAGCTTGTTCTTCATTGTTGGAGGGACCTTCTTTGGAGGATTGTTCTTCACTTTTCCATTGGAGGGCAATGATTTTACAGCTCGGGATCAGCATGCACTCTACACTTATCATAAGTGAAGAGGAGGACAGCATGGGGTAAGCTATGATGCTTGCCAAGTTCAGATTTTCAGCCCACCTTCATTACCGGAGCTTGAGGTGGAAGGAGATTTTCAGGAGTTGCCTTGTTGGGATGTGGCACATTTTGTTTGGATGATTGCTTGGGGATGGAGGATCCACATGAGGGAGATGTTCCTCATTACATTCCAAACTCCATGCCTCGAGTGGAGATTCTTCAGTTCTACCCTTGCAGTTGATTGGAGAGAGGTGATGAGTTGGTACACAGTTGATGGGCCAGCTTACACAGTCATAGATGCAAAGCAGCAGGGGTCATGGTCTTCATCAGTCATAGCCAGAGGCAGTGTGCAGTCCGAGCCATGGGACTTGGGCTATTATTGGCCATGGTGGCAATGGGATCCAAGAGGATTATTGGTTGGCTGGTACCATGAGAGATCGGTTTGGGATCCTGGCATTGAGAGATCCCTTCATATCAGGGTGATGCAGAGGATAGAGAAGATTCAGTGGCACATCTGGGACCCAGGCACATTTTGCAGTATCGGTGGAGAGCATCAGCTAGGAAGGAGACTTGTTCAGACAGTTGCTTGAGGGCAAGCAACATTTTGCCGGGGGGGACTATAATATTCCTAATTTGCGACAGCAAATTGGAATATTCTATTTTGTTTATTTTGCCACCTATAGTTTGTAAATAAATAAAAAGTGAGTAAAGAGGATCTAAACTCACTTAAATGAAATAAGACATCCACCTAGTAGCACAACGTTGTGACTTCAGTGGGAGTCAAGGGGGGGGACCCAACACCACGTGGAGGAGAGAGAGAGACTACATTGGGTTTTGGAGGGAAACCAACACTATAAAAGATGAAGGAACCTCCTCATTTCATTCATGCTTGGATTATGGATTGTTGAGTGAGACATATTGTCTTCTTTGGCACGCTGGCTGTTTAGCCTGTCTGCTGCACTGTTTAGTGCACTGAGTGTCTCCGTGCGGAGATCTCAACCTTAGCCCCGGGGGACTTCGAGTGCCTACTCGGGCAAGGTTATTTTCTTAGCATCATCCTCCAGGACAGCGTTATTGCTGCAGCAGCGTAATACTGTGTTGTAGGGTGTTTCCGTGGTGACTTTACGACACCACCTCCTTCTCTTGTTTTTCAGAGGGAGAGTCTCTCTTTCCTTTGGAGGATCAGATTGGGAGATATTGGAGCTTATTATCAGATCTTGGCATCAGGCCTATATGTTCTTCATGGTATACTGCGCAGTTCTTTCCCCAGATCTGCGTTATTACTGAAGGAGCAACATTCCAGGGGTTTTGGCATCATTTTGGAGTTAGATCTCTGATTGAGGGTGATCCTTGGATTGGCCAACCAATCCAAGTATATTTCTGATCTGATACTGAAGTTTGCTTCAGAAATTCTGAATCATTCTTCAGATCTGCTGCAGTAAAACTCAGATCTGCTTCGGCATTCTCATGTATCGCTGAAATCCCCAAGGGGAAAGTAATAAAGAGCCCTTTTGGGCATTTTGTCTCATTATAGATCTATGTTTTCATGTATTTATCAGTTGCAGATCTGTAATATAATAAATATAAGCTTCAGCCTCCTGGAGAAAACGCTTAAGGGTTTCTGGATCAATCTTTGTCTTGCGGCACCTTTATCTTGAGGGGTTTTCTATATAAAACTGCTGTTTAACTTTGCTGAAAGCCTATGCCTTGTTATCAAACTCATTCTCTAATTATTTATAGTGTTATACATCATATTCCTTCAGTAAATACGCTGCCCTTGCTTCAGCAAATTTCTGCATATTCAAAGTCTTGGGAAATCGGGGTTTTTATTGACTAGTCGGGAAGGAGAAACTGTTTAACTTAGCAAAACGCCTTTTTTTGAGCTGAAATTCGACATGGAAGTCCCTCTTGACCTATTCTAACATATCCCAGAACCTTGAGACGTCATTTTACGCAGATTTTCTTATACACTCATTTTAGGGCCAAAATCCTCACTTTTCCCCACCTTTTTGCCCCTAAAAGTTGAGTAAAGGTTGCTGCTGTTATTTCTTTTGGTTTCTGAGCATTTTCAGACATATTCTATGACAGCTGAAGCCATCATAACTGAGGAATGTGTTTTTCAGGCATGATCTGCTGAAGAATCCATTTTTGGGAATATTACACCAGGTCACAGGAGCAGTATTACATTATTGGAGGGCCCGGAGGGTTTTAAGGAGTTTTGTGGGGGCCGACTACGATCGCTTGCCATTTTTCACCATCATGATCAATTGCGCATAGTTGGATATTGGTTATGCTGCATTCCGTCGATTTTCGTAAAACGAAGTTATTAACGGGCATATTTCAGTTAATTACACTTAAGTGTTGTTTCGGGCTAATTCCTGGGAGAAAATCCTTAATGTAATAGCTCGTTGGAATTAGGACGAAAAGATCTACAAGACAGGATGATGAAAGGGGGGTTTGGGATACCTGTGAGATCATGGTGGCAGTTTAAGCATTTTCTGAAGATACAAGTGCCTTTAATTACTAATAAAAAGTCACTTATTAAATAAAAGGAGAAAAAGTGTTTTTATCTAAGAGATAAATAAAAGGGGGAAAAAGTCACTTAGAAAAGAGGAGGAAAATGCACTAAGTGGTTTATTAATAAAATAATAAAAGGAGATTTCTAGAAGATTGGAGAAGATCCGAAAAAATCTTATAGAAGGTGAGATAAGGCCATTTCTCATTCATTTTGGTTTTGTGATTATTTTTCGTTATTGCTTTGGGAGCTCAGCGAAGTTTCTCTCGGAGGTTTCAGGCGAGACTTTCAAACTAGTTTCGGTGGACATCCATTGCCACCCTAACTGGTAATCATTCAATTTCGGTGGACATCATTGCCACCCTATTTGGCATTGCGAGGAAATAATTCAGATTTCCATTTGTGCTTAAATTGCATGTTAATTTGCAGCTATCTCTCAAGGAGCCTTTTGTCGCTCAAATTATACACGAGAATGCGACAACACTTAGGGCAAGGGTTGTCACTTTGATCCCAATGCTCTCTGTTTAAGATATCTCCCTAAAGCAGGCTAAGGGGGGGAGTCCCTAGGAATGAGATGATGAATTTTGGAGACACAACTGAATGGCCTAGAACCTTGGTTAAGGACAATTGGCAAGTTCGATTATTTAGCACAACTTGATTAGACTTATTGGGATTATCAATTAGAGACCAGTGCCTTAGCAGTCAATTTACTTGCACAATATAGATTAAATTCCAAATTTTCAGATGAACAGTTGCTAAGTTAGGATGAAAACTATCCTATATGAGATGCACCACCTAAAACTAAGTGAGATGCAGGCTACTGGAAAATTTTAGTTAGAATGCCTATTCTAGATGAATCCTTTCTCTCAACTATTTTGACTTTAGTCTCGCATGTAGGTTGTAGAGAGAAACCCACAAGAAGGAGGCTATGGTCTCATTAACGATACCTCTCATGAGGTTCTAACCACCCATTAGGGGAATTTTGAGGTCTAAAATGGGCCTCCTAAGGAAATAATAAAATAATAGATAAACCAATAAAATAATATTTATGAATTTGCAATTCACCTTTTGCACCACAATTCATGTAACCATAGTTAAATTCAATTTAAAATTTGTACCAAAATAAAATTAATAAAAAAATGTATTGATGTGACTATAAATAAGAATGAGTTTTTCAAGAAAAAGTCGTTATCATTGAACAACTAATGCATTTGTCCTTTGTATTTAAATAACTTAAAATAAAATATAAATATAAATATAAATTTATAAATTCTTAATTATATTATATGCTATTAATTAAAATTTATATTATTTAAATTGTATAATAACATGTAATTAATATAATATATAATATAATATAATATAATAAATGTATAGGGATATTCATTGTTTCTTTCAAGAAATATGAAATGACAATAATATATTTTTATTCAAAAAGTGTGAAATGACATTTATTATGAATACTTTACTTTGACTTTGAAAGTACTTAGAGCACTACCATGGTTAACCATGAGTTTTAATCCACCATTGAGAATGTGAGAAGTAAGTACCTTTAACTCAAGAAATGCCACCTCAACCATTAGGGATGATGTCATCCCCTAAAATGTTATTGGTTCTCATAAAGTGAATTTTGATTGTACATTTTCCTTAGAAGGCCCATTTTAGACCTCAAAATTCCCTTAATGCAAGTGCCTTTGTTTCTACAATGGATTGCCCGCAAGACAACTGCAAGGTCACCTGTGTTAACCACAAATGAGGGTCTAAACGTCGCAAGTTGGATGAAAAAGGTTTGTCCTATCTTCTTACAACTAAGCTTATGCTTGGAGATTTATTTTATTGATGCACTTCTAGTCCTAGAATGAAATGCAAAATGTGAGAGGAAGCCTCAATGAGATTATTGAGCGAAATAAATTCCTCAAACAAGATTTGTTTGATTCCCAAACAGTTATTCGATGCACAATTAGCAAGAGAAACTTGAAATTATGATGAGTGCTTTAATTATATCAATTGAAATAAAAAATGCTCACAATGATATACAACACAAGAAAATAAGAGCCAGTAAATAAAGCACTTTCAGAGAAATTTGGAAATTATCTCAACAAAAGGAAAGGTAGTGATTCCACTCTTTGAAAGTGTAATATTCCCAATTAGCCTTGCTAATTGGAATATTTCAATTTTGCCTTATTTTGCCGCTTTAGCTAGATATAATAAATAAAGTGAGAAATAAGAGAGGTCACCTCACTTTAGTCATCTCACTTTATAAATAAAGTGTTCTTTTCCTAGTAGATGGACGTTGTAACTTAGAGAGGGGGCCTTGGGGGTCCACGTGATTATGATGGGGGAGGCATCAGGCTAACCCAAGGTAAACTGCGCAGGTCAGAGAAGAGTAAGGGAGCAGTTAAGTTTTGGAGGGAGTTTGGCATTATAAAAGGAGAGGTTCTCACCTCATTTTGATGATGCATATTTTGATATTGATATTGAGAGCTAGACTTTTGTCTGCTTCAGCACGCCGGTTGTTTAGTCGGTCTGCAGCACTGTTTAGTGCACGAGTGTCTCCGGTCGGAGATCTCACCCTTAGCCTCGGGGGACTTCGAGTGCCTGCCCTGGTAAGGTTATTTCTGGTTTCACCCTTAGCTTCGGGGGACTTCGAGTGCCCGCCCTAGTAAGGTTAATTTCTGAGTTCTATCTTTCAGTTTCAGTAGCAGTTTCAGGTGGAGAGTCGGAGAGGACGAAGCCCTCTAGTGGCTGCGCAGATCTAGCAGGAAAAACGCAGTTTCAGCAGCAGGAAGGACGCAGATCAGTTTGGAGTGAGGACGCTGTTCCAGTAGGAAGAGGAAGGACGCAGATCCGAAGGCACAGTGATAGATCCAGCCTTGGAGATTGTAGATCTGAGCAGATATTTGCAGATCTGGTTCTGTAGGTTGCAGATCTGGAGGGGTAGCACTAGATCCAGCTTGGGAGATTGCAGATCTGAGGAGATATTGGCAGATCCAGCCTAGATCTGAAGAGGTAACATCAGATTCAGCCTTTGAGGTTGCAGATCTGAGGAGATATTGGCAGATCTAGCATAGATCTGAAGAGCTAGCAGCAGATCTAGCCTTGTGGGACGCAGATCTGGAGAGATAGTAGCAGATCCAGCCTTGTATGACTCAGATCCAGCAGATCTGGGCAGAGAGGACGCAGGTCCAGTCAGGGAGGACGCAGATCTGATGAGTAGGGTCTTTATGTGGGGTTCTGGCAGCATTTTTCAGTGTTTTCAGCCTTGAGGAGTTGGTCATCTCATTTGGAGGATTTGTGGGTAGATCCAGCCCTTTTGCCAGCATATTTCTTGAGCTTCTGAGCTGTTCCTGAAGGCACAACGTTTTTGTAGGAGGAGGGTTTCTGGGGGTGATTTTCGGAGGTGGTCCATTTGCTTCACGGTTTCTGGGTTTTGTCCGGAGCAGCAAGTATAGGTGATCTGTAGATTTTTAGCTCATTCCGGCAAGGGGATCAGCCCCTAGCTTCAGTTCCTTCCAGCAGCAGCAGTTTACGGCAGTTTCTTTCAGCAGCTGGGGTGCAGTTTCTGTAGCAGCCATTTCCTATTTTTCTGAGAGGATTCTGTACTTGCCTTGAGCAAGGATAGGTGCACTTATTCTGATTTTCTTGTACTCCTCTCTATGTACTTTCAGATTAATAAAATGGCTCAGTTTTCTGGCATTCTATGTGTAATTGTTCCATGATCTGGTTCAGCATTGTATTTTCCTATATCTGTCTGGCATATTTCTGTTTATTACTGGTTATTTCCCTTTGGGGATATTACAGTGGTATCAGAGCATAATTCTGGCTCAGCCTGTGGTCTATGACATCAGAAAATAGATCATACAGAGCAATAGCAGTTGCAATACCAGAAACGCAGTTGGAAAAAGGGCCAAAATAAAAGGGGTCAAATTTTGAAGTTTGGAATTAGGAAAAACGTTTTCTGGGTTTTTCTGGGTTTTGGACGAGGATCACTTTCCCAAATTCTTGGAATTTTCTGAATAGTTTTCAGTGGGTAAATCGGAGGTTGAAGTTAAGCAGCAGTTGTAGCAGCCGTGCAGTTTCTGAGGAGCCTGTAGGCACCTAGCAGAGAATACCAATGGCAGGAGATGTGAGTCCAGCTCAACATGCGGCCATGTTTGCAGATTGGCGGAGCATGGGACAGGAATTCATGGATGCTTTCCCTTTTTATCAATATATCCAGTTCCGATGTGGCGGCAAGGCCCATGAGCAGGACCAACACAAGGGACGTGGATCCCACCGTGATAGTCACCGTGCAGCGAGTAAATTCCATTTGCCAATGTTTGATGGTTCACAGAAGACTACGACAAAGTCTTGGATGGAGAAACTGGACATCTATTTTCAGCTTAACCAGATGTCAGAGAAGAAGGCCATTAAGGTGGCAACATTGCATCTGGATGGTGAGGCCCGGGATTGGTGGTTCCATGGGATGGTGACACTCGGGCATTCTACAGTGACGACATATGCCGAGTTTACACGGAGGGTGGTAGAGCGTTTTGACTGGGGGGATCCGGATCAGTATTTTTTTGTTGAGCTGACCAAGCTCAAACAGACTGGGAGTATAGAGACATACATTTCAGACTTCTTGAGGATTTCGGGGTTGGTACCTGACTTATCTGCAGCTTGGATGGGTTACATGTTTGTGGAGGGGCTATCCGAGCCACTTCGTGGCCTAGTCCGGTCGAACAGACCGGCTACCCTTCAGGATGCCATCAGCAGGACTCGGGACTTACAGGATGTCTTACCCAGGACTCAGACACCTTATCCCCAGAGACAGGCTTTCCAGCCTAAGGGTAAGGACATGACGGCTCCGCCTCCCAAGGCGAATCCTGGACGAGGGCAGTTTGATGATGAGGACAGGAGAGAGCTGAGGAGGAAGCGGGTGTGCTTCACTTGCCGGGAGCCATGGGCACGAGGACACAGGTGTACGGCAGGGAAGGCCCACTTCATTGAGGTCTTCTCCGAGAGCAGTGGAGAAGAGGATGAGGGAACACAGGGTTGCAGAGAGTCCGAGGTTACACCTAGTGAGACACAGGACTCACCATCATTAGAGACTACCTTGACCGTGCCGGTTGATATCGTAGTGGAGGAGGTAGAGCCTACCCCGAGAGAGCCATCCACTGAGGTGATGACTGGAGCCATGTCCGAGTCTTCGGGTGGTAGCAGCACACGACAGATGGGTGAGGTATCAGGAGATATATCTACTATCGATGAGGCACTAGGAGACACAGAGGCATCGGATGATGGTCGCAGACAGCGGTATCATCAGCTTCGGACGGACCTTCGAGCTTTGAGGGAGAAGGCCGCGTCAGTACGGGAGACCATTATGTTGCAGGACCAAGAGCTGGAGGGTAGCTGAGGAGGAAGCGGGTGTGCTTCACTTGCCGGGAGCCATGGGCACCAGGACACAGGTGTGCGGCAGGGAAGGCACACTTCATTGAGGTCTTCTACGAGAGCAGTGGAGAAGAGGATGAGGACACACAGGATTGCAGGGAGTCCGAGGATACACCTAGTGTGACACAGGCCTCACCATCATTAGAGACTTCCTTGACCGTGCCGATTGATATCGTAGTGGAGGAGATAGAGCCTACCCCGGTAGAGCCATCCATTGAGGTGATGACTGGAGCCGTGTCCGAGTCTTCGGATGGTAGCAGCACACGACAGATGGGTGAGGTATCAGGAGATATATCCACTATCGATGAGGCACTAGGAGATACAGAGATATTGGATGATGGTCGCAGACAGCGGTATCATCGGCTTCGGACAGACCTTCGAGTTTTGAGGGAGAAGGCCGCGTCAGTACGAGAGACCATTTTGTTGCAGGACCAGGAGCTGGAGGGTATGAGAGTGACTTGTGCCCAGTCGGCGACCAAGTTGGTCCGCATTGGGGAACAACTGGATTCCCTGATGGTACAACCTGAGGGCACATTGCAGCATCAGATCATTCCCCTTCAGGTATGCATGGATGGGACTAGTAGTGTTGTTGGGTCATCTCTTTCCGTTGGAGAGAGAGAGGCAAAGCCACCTAGTCAGGTCTCATATGTTGACTTGGATGGTGGTATGAGACGATCAGAGTTGCACAGGATACAGCAGCCACGTGTTGAGATTGGATGGCGAGAGATTTTGAGTTGGTACTCGGTGGAGCGGGCTATGGAACACAATGATTTGGTTCCCTTCTCACAAGAGCATATAGAAGATGGAGGACATCTTCGGATGGATAACATCTCTCATGCTTGTGTTGGACATCCCTTGAGCCATACACATCATGATGGGAGGTTTTTGCCTACCACCTGTTTGATTCTTGATAGGGTCTCATTGATCCTTGAGAAGTTTATATTCCAAAATCCCCTGAAGTGCAAAATCAGAAATTTGATTTGGGAGGATGGTAGCCCTCATGGGAGGAGTACCAGGATGAGGAGAAGGAGGCATCCACAAGTGATTGAGTGGATGGGGATGATGAGCAAGGAGCTAGGAGGCTACTTGCAAATCTGTGCTACCAGGCAGCAGGAGGCTTGGCTGCGCTGGTTACTCTTGAGGGAGTTTGGCCATCACTTGTACTTGCAGATCTATGATACCGGGCAGCAGGAGGCTTGGCTGCGCTGGTTACTCTTGAAAGAGTTTGGCCATCACTTGGCAAACACTCTTCCTAAGAGTAGGAGGATGGGGAAAAGATGGATGGATACTTGCATCATGGAGCAGCATAGAGTCTGGATGCATGGTGTTGATGTGTTACTCATATCATTCATTGTGTCTTCATCACATGAGTTGTTTGATGGAGGTATGGAGAGGCAACACAATGTCTTGTTGCTTGGGTTGTTCCTAGGAGAGCAAGGGCAGATTTGCTCTCACACTTTGTATGATGTTGCAGGAGAAGGAGATGGCACAATCTCCATGGTCTTTGATTGGAAAGCACTTCCACCTTGGGAGGTATTCCATATTTATTGCAGCATTATTAGAGGAGTCTTTGACAAGGAGCATGTCAAAGAACAGAGTCTTGTACTGACAGGAACTCAATTGCATGAGCTCACAGCGTTGTCACCTTGGAGCAGAACATTATGGAGGAAGTATGCGCAGCAGAGATATGGTGGATCCATAACCCATAGGTCCCAGGATCACTTCATATTTGTTGCACTTACAAGAAGTAATGATGATAGAGACATCTATGGCCTATTCTTCTTGACTTGGGTTTCCAAGCATAAGGAGGATTATCTTCTTGCACCACATGAGACCTTCGGCATTTCCTTCATTTTGCTACTGATCATGTCTTCATTTGCTGATATATATCAGATTTGTATGGGAGGCTTGATTATGAGGGAGACACATGAGCTGGATGTATCCGTGAGTGGGAAAAATTCTCACAATTTCTGCACTACATGTTCTAATGGGAGCATGGAAGGAGGCATGGCCACCACTACTATGTATGCGTTCTCTTTTGATGTGGGCCATGAGATTGATATTTACAGCCATGGGCAAGTGTTTGGACCTATGTTGTTGTCATATTCAGCCATTTGCTATCCATTAGTAGATGTGTTGGATCTTGTACATTGCTTGCCATGTGATTTTCTGAGGTTGCAGTGGATGAGACTGCACTATGGGTTGTTTTGGGCCAGCTTGTTCTTCATCGATGGAGGAACCTTCTATGGTGGATTGTTTTTCACTTTGCCATTGGAGGGCAACGATTTTGCAGCCCAGGATCAGCATAGACTCTACACTTGTCATGAGTGGAGAGAAGGACAGCATGAGGTAAGCTATGATGCTTGCCAAGTTCATATTTTCAGCCCACCTTCATTACCAGAGCTTGAGGTGGAAGGAGATTTTTGGGAGTTGCCTTGTTGGGAGGTGGCTCATTTGGTCCGGATGATTGCTTGGAGATGGAGGATCCACAGGAGGGAGATATTCCTCATTATATTTTCGACTCCATGCCTTGACGGGAGAGAGATGATGAGCTGGTGCACAGTCGATGGGACAACTTACACCGCCATAGATGCAGAGCAGCAGCGGTCATGGTCTTCAGTCATAGCTAGAGGCAGTGAGCAGTCCGAGCCATGGGGCTGGTACGATTATTGGCCACAGTGGCGATGGGATCCGGGAGGACTATTGATTGGCTGGTACCATGAGAGGCCAGTTTGGGATCCTGGCATTGAGATATCCCTTCATGTCGGGGTGATGCAGGAGACAGAGAGGTTTCAGTGGGACCCAGGCACATTTTGCAGTATCGGCAGGGAGCATCAGCTAGAGAGTAGGCTTGTTCAAGCATTGCTTGAGAACGAGCAATTTTTGCCGGATGAGGATGCCACTTGGGAGAGCGAGCAGACTTTACAGCATCCATCACTTCAGTTGCTTGAGGACAAGCAACGTTTTGCCGGGGGAGACTGTAATATTCCCAATTAGCTTTGCTAATTGGAATATTTCATTTTTGCTTTATTTTGCCGCTTTAGTTAGAAATAATAAATAAAGTGAGAAATAAGAGGGGTCACCTCACTTTAGTCACCTCACTTTATAAAATAAAGTGTTTTCCTAGTTGATTAACGTTATAACTTAAAGAGGGGGCCTTGGGGGTCCACACGTACATGAGGGGAGGCCTCACGCTGACCCAAGGTAAACTGCGCAGGTCAAAGGAGAGTTAAGTTTTGGAGGGAGTTTGGCATTATAAAAGGAGAGGTTCTCACCTCATTTGGAGCATGCATATTTTGATATTGATATTGAGAGCTAGACTTTTGTCTACTTCAGCACGCCGGTTGTTTAGTCGGTCTGCAGCACTGTTTAGTGCACGAGTGTCTCCGGTCGGAGATCTCACCCTTAGCCTCGGGGGACTTCGAGTGCCTGCCCTGGTAAGGTTATTTCTGGTTTCACCCTTAGCTTCGGGGACTTCGAGTGCCCGCCCTAGTAAGGTTTTTCTGAGTTCTATCTTTCAGTTTCAGTAGCAGTTTGAGGTGGAGAGTCGGAGAGGAAGAAGCCCCTCTAGTGGTGCACAGCGGATCTAGCGGGAGGAAAACGCGGTTTCGAGCGCGGCCGAGGGAAGGACGCGAGATCGAGTTTGGAGTGAGGACGGCGTTCCGGTAGGAAGAGGAAGGACGCGCGATGCGAAAGGCACGGTGATAGATCCGGCCCTTGGAGAGATTGTAGATGCGAGCGAGATATTTGCGGATGCGGATTTACTGTAGGGTTGCGAGATCGCGGAGGGGTAGCACTTAGATCCGACTTGGGAGATTGCGAGATGCGAGGAGATATTGGCGAGATCCGGCCTAGATGCGAAGAGATAACATCGGATCCGGCCTTTGAGGTTGCGGATGCGAGGAGATATTGGCGAGATCTAGCATAGATGCGAAGAGCTAACGACGGAGATCTAGCCTTGTGGAGACGCAGGTGCGGAGAGATGGTAGCGATCCGAGCGCTTGCGTGATCTCGGATCCGGCAGATGCGGGCGAGAAGGACGCGGTCCGGTCGGGGAGGACGCGAATCGATGAGTAGGAGTCTTTATGTGGGGTTAAAGCGACATTTTTCGGTGTTTTCAGCCTTGAGAGTTGGTCATCTCATGCTGGAGGATTTGTGGGTAGATCCGGCCCTTTTGCCGTATATTTCTTGAGCTTCGAGACATGCACAGAAGGCACGGCGTTTTTGTAGGAGGGAGGGTTTCAGAGGGCGATTTTCGGAGGTGGTTCATTTGCTTCACGGTTTTACGGGTTTTGTCCCAGGGCAGCAGCGAGTATAAGTGATGCAGCAGATTTTTTAGCTCATTCCGGCAAGGGATCAGACCCCCTGGCTTCGATTCACTCGGCGGCCGAGCGAGTTACTGGCGGTTTCTTCCCGGCGAGTGCGGGATGCGGTTTTACTGTAGTAGCCATTTCCTATTTTACTGAGAGGATTCTTCACTTGCCTTGAGCAAGGATAGGTGCCCTCATTCTGATTTTCTTGTGCTCCTCTCTATGTACTTTCGGATTAATAAAATGGCTCGGTTTACGGCATTCTATGTGTAATTGTTCCATGATACTGAGTTCAGCATTGTATTTTCTACATACGTACGGCATATTTACATGTTTATTACTGGTTATTTCCCTTTGGGGATATTACGAGAAAGACACTTATCAAATTCACAATGATAGAGATTAGCAACTTAAAATCATGTGAGCTTATTAATAGCATCTCATTTAAGGTTACTTATGATAAAAAGATTTATCAAGTAAGCAAAAGGAGATTCTTATGGCACTAATAATGATAAAAAGATTTATCAAGTAAGCAAAGGAGATTCTTATGGCACTAATAATTAGGAATGCGATCATGCAATGTAATTTTGTAAATGAGAGAGGCACTTATGCATCTAAATCATAACCATGCAAGGATGAGAGATGCAATTATGAAGAATGCAACAGATGAAGAAATTTGTAATCCAATACAGCTATCCTCAAGGCACAAGAGCAACAAATGCAAATCTGTTACTCAAATACCAGTGATCCAATCAGTCAACTATGTACCAAACCTTTAATGTGCCACTAAATTTACTGTTGTAGCTTATGTACTGATGTCAAGAAATGCCTGTACTAGTCACTGTAATATCAATGCAACCTCTAAATCAGACCACTGTAGGTATCTATCAGTCAACTGTAATTCACAATCAACCTACAAGAATCTAGAACAATTACCAAATGCACAAGACACAATATTTGCTGCATAATGACCAATTAGAAAAGAATATTACCAATCTTAAAAGATGCCACTGTGTTGTCAAATCAGAACTCTGCCATATCAAGATTAGTAAACCATTGTAACATAGTCACGTAAGATCATTTACCAATGTTTCGAGGATAAAAGGAAAACATCTGTGACTAATGTGTAATTGCTGTGTTATTTCTTTAGTTGTCACACTGTGATTATGGTCTGCAGTAAAGAGATTCAGATATAGAAAAACCTGTGACAACCTTCAATAAAATGACGGTGAAGAGAAATGAGGCCTTGTTGCCTTGCATCCAATCCTGAAGGGCTGTTACTGAGTATATACCAGAGAGAGAGCATCCAAATATCAATATTTGGCCTTCAAAACTAATGTGGAAATCCCTACAGAAGGCACGCTAAACCTGCAAACAAAGATGTGTAAGTCCTAGACTAGAAGAACAATCCTTCCTAAGCCATGCAACAAAGGATTAGTCAACAAACCTCAGTAATCTGACCTTATACCTGCAAATTGATTCCAAATCTTAATAAAATCTTTGATTAGGCCTACAATCCTAAGATATTGACCTATAAATTACCAAGATAGCGAATTAGATCAGTCTTCAATGCTTAGATTTCCTTGTACTTGCTTCCAAGGGTTCCAAGCTTCAAGGTTCAGTGCTTGGAACCTTTTGTGGCTACCTCCAAATCAACTTATGACCAAACCCTCGCACTCCAAAGACGTCTAATGAGCAGTATGAGAGCCCAATAGGGCTGCGAGGTTAGCCTTCCTTCAAAAAATGCTGAGAAAAATACCCTTAACAAAGTGATGAAAATTATACCTTAGGGCTTGCAGCTGCTCAATCTTGCTCAAATGTTGGGGATTAGATGTCAAAGGAAGGTGGATCTAGGACTAAGGAAATCCTAGGCACCAAGAAACCCTCTTGCATCCTAATTAGATCTTATAAACGTCTTCGTTTGAGGTGAGATGGTGCCCAAAACCCTAGCCACTAGGCTAGGAGGGCTAGATCCCCCTAAGAAATTCGCTTTCCTTTCAAATTTGAAACCTATCCACACTGCACAATGATATTAAAAGGAAGACACCGGCAATAACACAACCCTAAGAAAAGAAAATTCTTAAACGCTATGTATACAAAGGGAAATATAAATGGGTTAGTAAAATAATTTACAAGTTAAAAATAAAAACCACGAGAGATTATATACAAGGATAAATTAAAATGCAAAAGGTTAGTGAAATTATTTACACAATGATAAAAAATAAACTACTAGGAACCAAAATTTATTTACAAAATAAAATTACAAGCCCTAATTAGCTACATAAACTCCTTTGAGCACAGAATTAATTTTGAAAGACGAGATGAGTAGAATGATTTTATTTAATTCTGTGGCCAAAACCCTCCTGCAAAGAAAAAACGTTAGATCAAGACTTGTAGCCAAACAAGATGTAGTCCCCTCACGGTCTATGTACTTGGAGGCCAAGAGCTGGAGCAACACTGCTAGCTCAATGCACTTCGAAAAGATAGATTATTAGATCAAGAGGGGTTCAATTCACACAATAGATCTATAAGCCTGAGAGATACCTTCCAGGACTTCACTATATCTAGAGTGCTTACTCATAGCCCAACACCTAAAGCAAGATACCTATGCTAATAGATCTTCCTACTATCGACAATTGAAATAAGAACCATAACATATAATAGCTCAAAGCATATAATAAAAACTCATCGACACATACCACGAGATCAACAAGCGAGAGACACCTTGAATTGAAACCCCAAATACTTTTTATTAAGAATTCGGAAAAATCCAACAAAGCTTAGCACGGTAAATCAAAATATTTTCAATGAGTATTGTTACCACTCAAACCGGCGGGGGGACCTAAAAGGGGTTCTAAGGGAGAGCTATTTGGACTAAGGGCAACGGTGGAGGCTTAGCTTGCTTGTCACTACAACTAAGATTCCACTGCTCTTTACGGACTTTCACTAATGGGAGGAGTCTGATGTTTTTGGGAAGCCACTAATAAATGATATGTCAATGAATAAGTATTAATTTATCCCATTAACCCTTTTCCCAAGGAGAGGAGGTGAAGAAATGGTGCTTGCTTTCTCTTTAAGCAAGGGACTTGCCTTCGAGGGAGGGAGGGGACAGGATAAGGAGAAGGAACACAACTTGAAGAGGGAAGGTACTTCTCGTTCCCTAAAATTCTATATGAACTTGGTTTCCCAAATAGCCCTTGATGATTAGTCTTTGATAGGAAATGGGACCACATGGGACCAAGTGGACCCAACATAGGTTCGGGGATGGAATATAGCAACTAGTGATGTTCCTATCTTGGACAAGGTGAGGAGAAAGGATCGGCAAGATATTTTGCTTCAAAAGGTCAAATTGATCCTACTAGGTTATAGCCTTGGGGATGCCTAGGCAAAGCTTGGTCCTAGAGCTAGGTCTTGGGATTCTTGGAGATTCCACCATTGAAATTGCTTCAAATTCGAAGGAGAGGGAGGGTACCCACCGGTACAGCAGGTAGCCTCTAAGAGATCAAAGCTTTCTGTGGGTGAATTCTCGAGGTGATGCCTAGGTGACCTATTAGGGCTGGAGCAGGGAAAAGGGAAAAAGGTGAGAAAGGGAGGGAAAAATGACCACCCTTTGAGGGACTTGATCTTATTTCCCTTGGGGATATGGAGTGAGGATAATAATGGTTGAGAATTCGGTTTCTACGATCCAAGGAGGCTTGGAAAGTCAACTTCGTCCAACATTAAGGGGAAAAAAGAAGAAAAGTGACCTTCAAGCATTTATACTTCATACAAATGGTGCAAGATTATCGAGATAAAGAATCTCTAGGACATTTTCATTCCATTAAACATGTTAAATAGATACTCAATTCCACATTCCAATCATGCGGCAACTAGCCCTAATTATAGCGAGGTTCAACGAGTATGTAGCAACAAAAATATATCATCAAAATTCACTTAGGTGTTAGAGAGTATATCCGGCCGGCCTACATTTGCAAAAAACAAAGCTCCAAGATAAAAATGGCCCAAATCCATGCCATCATTATCCCATTTATCCAAAAATGATCCTCAGAAGAAATGTGAAGTTCTCTAAAAATAGAGATCCCAAGTGAAGTGATGATACAAATAGGTGTAGCTAACATCAATATATACCCCTCTTAGGAGTTTGAATTAGCCAAGGAGCCTACATTAGCACTACTAATAAAATAATGTGCAAATAAAACCTGTGTTGGTGACAAGCCCACCAAACTAGCTCATAAGGAGAATTAAGCTTCTCATGGGGGCAAATAATAATATGTACATGTCATTGGGGGCCTCCAAAGGCATAATATCTGAAGTGCCATAATGAGGAATAAACTCCTCAAAATATGATGGACAAGGGGGTGGCCCCTTCTTCTCCAAGTATTAGACCAGGTGGTACTCCCAATGGGTGTGGGGGGCACATAAATGACCCCATGGGTCTCCATATGAATCGAATATGCATGTAGATCCTCTTAGGGGCTCAAGTGATGGAATGAACCTTTGCCATGACATCATACAAGTCACAGGACACCTACGAAGTGTAGGGCCTATGGAACCGGGGGTGATGGCCATGGGTAAGGGAAAATCTCATGCATTGGCTTTTGGGAAAATCTCATGCATTAGCTTTTGCCCACATGCTAATTATTTTTCGAATAGTATTTTGCATTTTTGTGGTACATTTTCTTGTTAAGTGTGTGCAATTATGCCTTTTTTTATTTAAATCTGCTTCAACCATCGAGGCATCCTTCCGAGGAGCTGACCAAGGTAGGGGCGAGGGATAGGGAGGTTGACCCTATGTGGACCCGGGTGGGAGAAATGATGAATGGGGGTATAGTGAGTGGAAGGGGAGTAATATATGCGGATAAAGGAGCGGACCATGCACCCCAATTAGAGTTTCCCAAACGGTACCACCCTAGAATCAAATGGTCAATAAAGGAGATCACACGGGACTAGGATGCAAGGGCAACACCCAAAAAAGATATCAAGGGGACATGAGCACAAACTAAGCCCACTCTTTCAGCCAAATCCCCCCATCAATCCATGATAAGTAAACCCAATACTCAATTACCAAATGACAAGACATACCTTTAGACTCGGGAGGCCCACCTTCAACATACGATCAATACAAATGGGTGAGGGACCACATGGGCGCTCGAATTGGCGGAGAAATGGCACAACAATCTAGAAGGAGGCTGCGAGGGCTTAGGCACATCGGTAGTCCATCATGGAGAAAAATTTCTCCTAGGGATATCACCCACAAAGTGGTGGGTAACAAGTACTGATATAATGAGGGTTAAATAGCTTCCTTATATAGAAAATGGGAGAAGAAAACCCCTCCAAGTGGAAAATGACGGCTAGGGCGGCTTGATCCTCGTCAAAATAATCTCATCCATCGGTTTTTTCTTTAGGAATAACTTGATCTCCACTATCCGATTTAATTTTTATTCTTTTATTTCGAGGAAAATTTCGAATCTTAAAACCCATATTTTATTAATCCAAAAAATAATATTTTGGACTAATATACTCAAAAAACCATTTTGACTTAACCACCAAGGTCCAATGGGTCAATTTCTCTTAAAAATTCCATTTTTCACTTAGTGGAGAACCTACGAAATTTAATTCTTTTTTTGAGCCATGGATTTTTTGAGTGATTTTAATGACCCTCATGAGTTTGAAATGTTGTTTCGGAATATCTTAAGTCTTCATTCTAATTTGATGATATCTTGAGCGAAGATCTAACTTGGTAAAATAAATTGTTCCATGTAATTCATCCAATAATTCATCAATGGCGAGAATGGGAAATTTATCTTTAATAGTGAGCTTATTGGGCTCTACATAATCCGGACATGCGCCATGATCATCCTTCTTGTGCACCAATACTGCGGGAAAGCTGAGAGAAGAACTTTGACTAGAGTTGAATTATACCAACCTCTAACATTTCTACAATCATAAGTTCAATTTTTGCTTTTTTGGACATAAAGATATTTATAAGGCCCTAATGTTTGGAGGAACACTTCTGCGAATAGAAGCAGATAGCATGATCATGATCATGAATAGGTGGGAGTCCCTTTGGGAGTTTCAACACCTTGGAATGATTGTCGAAGAGACTTTTTGGAGATGTTTGGAGAAATAGATGATTTTTATGTTGGAACTTCTAGTGAGCATAATTGTGCAATTCGCCTCATTGTTCTTTCTTCGAGAAGCTTTGTCATGACATTGAGCTTATTATCTTTCCTGGCTTCCCTACAATACCCCGTAATTCGATTTCCTTTCCTTAGAAAATAATTTCAAGAAAATTTCTTGAAAATTAAAAGCTACCATCCCAATTGTAACCATCACTTGACATTACGGGTGTTGGTTATAGGAAACAATTCAATTCCTTGGCTACCTTACAATGAATAAAATTATGGGTACTACTAGAATCAATCAACACTATTACCTTTTTCTTCTTGATATGTGCTTCTATCTTGAGAGTTTGAGGAGTGGTAATTCACACAATCGTTACACAATATGGTCGGACTCATTTCTTCTTCTTCTTCTTCTGATCTATGAAAAATAATTTCTTCTCGAGCACACTTATGACCTTTAGTGTATTTTCTATCACAATTGTGGCAAAGCCCTTTATCTTTTTTCTTCAATTGTTGTGGTGTCAACCTTGTAGGTTGTGAAAGTCTAGGAGTATGTTACTTCCATCTTTATAGATGTGAGTGGTAGGCTTCCTTGTCACCATAATTTTGCCCCCATTCAATTTTTCTTGCCAGCTTTGAATGCCTTCTCCGATGAATCGGAGTTTCAACGCGAACTACATGTTGGATATTTATCCTTTAAGTCCTATGAAGACATCAAACACATGTTCCTACGGAATACTTGATTACCACTTATATTCAATTTTTGGAAGTCCTCAATGTGCTCCACCATAAACCTTTTTGTTTTGAGATTATCAATTGGCAAAAGAAGTTGTTGCTCTTTGTATCCTCATAATGTGCTATCATTTCCAAATACCAAATGTTATGAAACCAGCTCCAAAATAGAAGAAAACGAGAGATCAACGCCTTAGAAATAAGCCACTTCAAGGTGGGAACCTCCTTACATTACATAAATCATTCTTGGATGATACAAATGACAAAACCTCCTTCTATATATAGGAATCCATGGGGTAAAAATATAATCTGACGAGCCTAATAATAATAATGTAAGGGCACAATAATAACAATATTGGGTTATAGGGGTACAACAATAATAAGGGGGTTACACTAACAATGACAGGACTATATTAGTAATATAGGGACCTAACATTAGATGACATGTCCAACTTTGCTATCTGAAGAAAGGCCATAATCACGAAAGCGGTCCTGAGACGCTACGCCCGACGACATGCGAATGTAATATCCCGTTTAGGGATATCTCTAAAATACGGCAAAGCTCCCAGCAAGGTAGATTTGGAGGCGTTTACCCGGATATGCGCCTGCGAAGAGGAGGGAGGAGAGCGGGGAATCTGGGGGCTACACCGGCCCTTTCTAGACTGCATCTGGAGAGTGTGAGATAAACACACCAAGTGGTATAGAACTAGAATGCCCGAAAATATATAAAGATAACGATGCGACGGAGACATACAATAGCATAGAAAGAATGTACGACAAATCATCCGGAAATATAGAGAGAATGCTAAGCCATTTTATTAAAGCGAGAAATATAATGAGTACGATAGGTGATCGGTGATGGACCCTAAACTTGTTGAAGGCAAGTGAAGAAATACTCTCGAATAAACGAAAATGGGCACTCTGCGAGCTGCGTCTCCAATTATTTGGAAAACTGTCGAATGTTACTCTGTAGAAATGGGCAATGACTAGGGGTTGTTCCCCTTGCTGGAATGAGCTGAAAATGCGGAATCCTCCTCTACTCACCAATCTCCAGCCAAAACCCAAAAACCATATGAAAATGGGCGACCCTCGCTTACCCCCTTGGGGAATTACGGCGGCCTCGAGGCTACACGCAAAGTACGAATAAGTATATGAATAAATATGGCCTCAAACTCCTCCAAAATCCTCCCAAAGGCAAAGGTTGATCCTCTGCTCAATCTCCCGACACAAAACCACTGCCAAAAACTCCGAATCGGAGCTCACTCTAGATGAATGCAACGTCCTCCTCTCTCGATAATGCAGTCTCTCTAAGTATGACTCCCCTGAAATTAAAACGAACACCGACCTCCCACAAAATGTTGGAAAGAAAATACCTTACTGAGTAGGCATAAAATCCACAGGGCTAAAGGCGGAATCTCACGTCATGAGACACTCAACACACTAAACGATCTTGTGAGGAGCAGGCTAAACGGCCCGGCGTGCTCAGCAAAATTGACGGCCCGACCAATATCATCAACAACAAATGAATGAAATGAGGAGGCTCCTCCTCTTTTTTATAACGTTGGCCTTCCTCCAAAACCACAAGGCCTATCTCCTCCATAGCCTCCCTCTTGCCACGTGCTCATCACTCATCTGTGAGTCTCTTCTGACCATCACGTGGCCCCCTCTCTCTAACGTGGTGCTTGGCCCCCTTGGCTCCCCCTTAAGTCACAACGTTGTGCAACTAGGAGGGTGTTTTATTCCACTTAAGTGAGTTAGACCCTCTCCACTCACTTTTTATTTATTTATAAACTATAGACGGCAAAACTGAACAAAAATCGAATATTCCAATTAGCTGTCGCTAATTAGGAATATTACAGTCTCCCCCAGCAAAATGTTGCTTGTCCTCAAGCAACTGAAGTGATGGATGCTGCAAAATCTTCTCACTCTCCCAAGTGGCATCCTCATCCGGCAAATTCTTCCACCTCACCAAGAATTCCAGACTGTCCTGCTTCGTAGCTGCCTCTCGCTGGTATCAATAATAACCTCTGGGTGCAATACCAAGTGCCCCTCATCATCCGTGGGTGGTAGCTCATCTGTCACCGTCACTTGCTGCCCCAGCGCCTTCTTCAGGCATGATACGTGAAAAACGTTATGGATCTTGCTGCCTTGGGGCAGCTCCAACTCATACGCAACCTGCCCAATCCTACGTATCACCTTGTATGGGCCGTAAAAGCGGGGCTTGAGCTTCTCAGCTCCCTTCTGCTTCAGCAACGACTGTCGGTATGGCTGTAATCGTAAGTAGACCAAGTCCCCTACCTCAAACTGTCTCTCCACCCGACCTCTCTCGGCATACAGCTTCTGTTGGTTTTGTGCTGTAGCCATATTGTCCTTGAGAGCTCGGAGGATGTCCTGACTCTCTTGGATCCAAATCTTGGCTCTAGGAGCCTTGCTAGTACCGAACATCACATCAACAAAAGATAAGGAATGATACCCATACAAAGCATAAAACGGTGACATACCAATGGACATGTGATGTGTCGTGTTGTAGCAGTACTCCCCCAAATGCAACCATCTCAACCATGCTCGCTGCTGCCCACTGACATAGTTACGCAAGTAGCCCTCCAGCCACTTGTTAACTATCTTCGTCTGTCCATCCGTCTGTGGGTGATAACTGGTACTCGGTGTCAACTCCGTCCCCACCAATCGGAAAAGCTCCTGCCAAAATCCGCCCATGAAGCGGCTGTCCCTGTCACTGATGACGGTCTTAGGAAGACCATGTAGCCTGAAAACCTCTATGAAGAACAACTCGGCCACTTGTGCTGCTGTGTAGTGCGCGGATATGGCGAAAAAATGCGCATACTTTGTCAGTCGATCAACGACGACAAAGATACAATCCTTGCCCTGCACCATGGGCAACCTTGTGATGAAGTCCATCGAGATACTCTCCCATTTCCCCTCCGGAATGGGAAGAGGCTGCAATAATCCTGCGGGATGGCTCATCTCCCCCTTGTTCCTCTGGCAAACATCGCACTCCCTGATGTGCTGGAGTACGTCCTCCTTGAGGCCCTTCCATGAGAACCTCTCTTTAATGGCCCTGTAGGTTTTGGTAAACCCCTGATGGCCTGCCAATGGAGAATCATGTGATGCCTGGAGTATCTTCTTCTTAAGCTGAGATCCCTCAGTCAAGAAGATCCTGTCCCTGTAGTAGATGATCTCATCGACCACCCTGTACCTGTCATCCGCCACCTGTCCATCCAGAACCTCACATGCAAATTTGTCCTTGGAGTACTCCACTAAAATTCGAGCCCTCCAATCTGTATCCAAGCTCATAAGAGATAACGTGGCTGGCCTACGTGAAAGGGCATCTGCTACCACGTTATTCTTGCCCTTGACATACTCAATGTCAAAGTCATATGCTTGGATCTTACTGATCCACTTCTGCTGCCTCTCCTGTAGCTGCTTTTGCTCCAAAAGACCCTGAGGCTGTTGTGATCAGTCCTCACCCTAAACCTGTTCCCTACCAAGTACTGCCAGAATTTGGCCAATGCATGCATAATGGCCAGCATCTCCTTGTCGTATATAGAATACAACCTCTCGTGCGGAAGGAGCTTCCGACTCTCAAAGGCTATAGGGTGTCCTCCCTGCATCAATACTGCATCAATCCCCTCTCCTGACACATCACACTCCAAGACAAATGGCTGCGTAAAATCCGGCAATGCAAGCACTGGGCAGCTACTCATCACCTCCTTGAGCCTATCAAAGGCTCACTGCACTGTGTCCGACCAACTGAATTCCCCCTTCTTCGTCAAATATGTAAGGGGTGCAGCAAGCTATGAGAAACCTCTGACGAACTTCCTGTAATAAGTACATATACCAATGAACCCTCGAAGTTTCGTCACGTTCCTCAGCTCCGACCAATCTCTGAGGGTTCTAATCTTCTCCTCATGGACCCTCACTCCGTCCACTCCAATAATGTGACCCAAATACAACATCTCCGTCATCCCAAACTCACACTTGGAGAGCTTAGCATAGAACTGTTGCTCTTCCAAAATGCGTAGTACTACCTCTATATGCTGGAGATGCTCCTCCCAAGTCCTGCTATATATGAGTATTTCATCGAAGAAGACCAATACAAACTTCCTCAGATGACTGTGGAAGATATGGTTCATGCAAGACTGAAAAGTAGCTAGTGCATTGGTTAGCCCAAAAGGCATAACCAAAAACTCAATGTGCCCATAATGACACCTGAAGGCAGTCTTGGGAATGTCTTGTTCCCTCACGCGAATCTGATGGTATCCTGACCTTAAATCAATCTTCGAGAAGAACTTGGCTCCTCTCAGCTCATCCATCAACTCATCGATCCTGGGTATAGGATACCTGTTCTTTAGGGTCTTCTTGTTCAGGGCCCTGTAATCAATGCACATCCTCAAGGTGTCGTCCTTCTTCTTTACCAACACTACGGAAGAAGCAAACGGACTCGTGCTCGGTCTGATGTGCCCAAGGGCCAGCAACTCTTGGATGGCCCGCTCAATCTCATCCCGATAGGCTTTGGGATGCCTATAGGGGGTAGTGATCACCCCCTGAATGCCCTACTCAAGCTCAATGGTGTGCTCAAACCCTCGGTCCGGTGGCCGACCTGGTGGTATATCCCCAAACACTGCATCATACCTGTCAAGGATGGCCTGTATATCCGAATGAACTGCTCGACCGGTGGTCTCTGCCTCTGATGCCCGCAACTCAACCGCCCACTCTATGTCTCCCTTCCAGAAATCTGCCTCCATCCGGTGTGCCGAAACTGTCTGAGGTGGGTAAGTGTGCATCCCGCAGATCTTCTCATGCTTACCGGTCTTCTTATCATCCCACTCCATCTCTAAGGCCTCCCAATCCGTGGTGACCTTCCCCAGAGTAATCAACCACTGAACACCCAATACCATATTGGTATCTGGTATGTTGACCACGAAAAAGTTATCGGTCACGGTGTAGGTACCCATCGTCTCTGCCAACTCTGGAACATATCGGGCACACTGCATCGTCTGGGCTCCTAGGACCAACACTTAAAATCTGTCAAAGCTCTCGATCGGTATATCCCTCCGCTCGACCATCTGTCCATCAATGAAGTTGTGGGTTGCCCCACTGTCAACTAAAACTAACACTCACTGGCCACGTACTGTCCCTCGTACGCGCAGCGTCAAATACTTGGGAACTCCTCACAAGGCTGCAAGGGTCCCTCCTGTGGGTGCAAAAGTTGCACCTCCTATCCCTGGAGGTGGAGGTGGCAACTGATCCTGGGCCGTCTGACTATCTCCTGCCTCCTCGTCCTCCTCCTCATCCTCTTCCCCGCTATCATCGGAGAAGACCTCAATGAAGTGTGCTTTGCCAGCAGCACACCTATGCCCTAGTGCCCACGGCTCCTGACAAGTGAAGCACAGCCGCTTCTTCCGCAACTCCCTCCTGGCATCATCATCTATCTATGCCCGTCCCTAATTCCCCTTGGGAGGCGGAATCCTCACATCCTTCCCCTTGGGCTGGAAACCCTGTCTCTGGGGGTAAGGTGTCCTAGTCCTGGGCAATGCATCCCGCAAGTCTCGGGTCCTGCTAATAGCATCCTGAAGTGTAGCTGGTCTAGTAGACCGGACTAGACCCCGAAGTGGCTCTGCTAACCCCTCCACAAACATATAGATCATCCATGCTGTGAATAGATCTGGCACCATCACTGAAACCCTCAAGAAATCTACAATATATGTCTCTGGGCTCCCAGTCTACTTGAGCCTCGTCAGCTCAACAAAGTGTTATTCCGGATCCCTCCGGTCAAATCGCTCCATCAACCTCCTGGTAAACTCGGCATATGTCGTCACTGTAGAATGTCCGAGTGTGACCATCCCATGGAACCACCAGTCCTGGGCCTCACCATCCAAATGTAATGTCGCCACCTTGATGGCCTCCATCTCCGACATCTGGTTAAGCTAGAAATAGATGTCCAGCTTCTCCACCCAAGACTTTGCCGAACTGTTTGATGAGCCATCAAACGTAGGCAAATGGAATCTGCTAGATGTGCGGTGGGTATCTCCATCATTATAATGTCGATGCCCTCTAGGATGGTCGCGGGGTCTACTATCCCGCTGGAGCTGAACAAAATTCCGGAATGAGAGAGCATCCCTGAACTCCTGCCCATAGCCTGATACTCCGCAAAATACTCGCCCATGTGTCTGGGCTCTGCCACCTGCTGGGCTCTTGCCCCTGTGTCTGCTCCCACGAAAGTGGGCATGGTAGAGCGGGTAGGTGCACGTGAAGCCATCAGCTGAGGAGTATCACGCTGAGCAGCACCATGCTCCGGCAAATGATGGGATGTACCTGATCCCTCTCCTACCTGGAAAATCCGTGGGGCCTCACGCTGTCTAGCCTCTACAGCGGTGAATCTTTGACCCATCACCTCAATTTGTCTGGCTAAATCCTGCACTGATTTAAGGAGTGCCTCCCCAAACTGTTTGGCCTTTGTGTCATCTGCCATCGGCCTTCTCTGCTCTGAATCTAATAGAGGCTCCTCCTGCTCTGCATCTGTCACAGGCTCTCTCTCCTGCTTTGTGTCCACCACCCGAACACAGTCTCCCTCTCCGTAGGTGTTCTCCAACCTACACTCACAGTCTCTGTACTTCCTGCCTCTGTAACAAATATATGGACTCTTCCCCGGTGTCATAGACCACAGGCTGAGCCAGAACTATGCTCTGATACCACTGTAATATCCCGTTTCGGGGATATGTCTAAAAAACGGAAAACTCCAACCAGAGATGGACTGGGAGGGCTTTTACTGGATATGTCGCCTCTGAAAGAGGACGAAATCCGGAGGCTACCTGGCCCTTTCCAGACTTTGTCTAAGAGTAAAAGATAAACACACCAAGTGGTATAGAACTAGAATTCCTAGAAATGTATAAAGATAACAATGCAGCAGACATATAATAACATAGAAGTAATATACGACAAATCATCCAGAGATATAGAGAGAGAGAATGCTAAGCCATTTTATTAATCTGAGAAATATAATGAAGTACAATAGGTGATCAGAGTGATGGCACCTAATCTTGCTCAAGGCAAGTGAAGAAATACTCTTAGAATATACAAGAAATGGCTGCTCTCTGAACTGCGTCCCAGCTGCTAGAAAACAACCGTGTAGCTACTACTGCTGGAATGAACTGAAGACTAGGGGTTGTTCCCCTTGCCGGAATGAGCTGAAAATCTGGAATCCTCCTCTACTCACCAATCCCGACAAAACCCAGAAACCATATCAAGAATGGTCGACCTCCGAAAAACACCGAGAAACACCCCCTTGGGGAATTACATTGGCCTCCAAGGCTCTACACAGAGGCTAAATGAGAATCACTGAAACACCACCTCAAACTCCACCAAAATCCTCCCAAAGGCATAGGCTGATCCTCTGCTTAAAATCTCGGCTCAATCTTCTGCAAAAATCCCGATCTGGAACACCTCCAAAATGAACTGCATCCTCTCTCCCAATGACTGCGCAGTCTCTATGAATGCCCAGCTCCGCAACAAACCCAAACACCAAAACCTCTCTCAAAAAACTGAAGAAATAACCTTGCCCGAGAAGGCACTTGAAGTCCCCCGGGGCTAAGGGCGAGATCTCCGACCGGATACACTCAATGCACTAAACAGTGTTGCAGACAGGCTAAACAGCCAGCGTGCTCAAGAAGTCAGAATGACTAGCTCAATATCATCAACAACAGAATGAATCAAATGAGAAAGCTCCTCCCTCTTTTATAACGTTGGCCTTCCTCCAACCCTAAGGCCCATCTCCTCAACGTAGCCTCCCTCTCTTGCCACGTGCTCATCCTCTCCTGCGCAGTAGCTTCTAGAGCATACGTGGGCCCCCTCTCTACGTGGTGCTTGGCCCCCTTGGCTCCCCCTTAAGTCACAACGTTGTGCTATTAGGAGGGTGTTTCATTCCACTTAAGTGAGTTAGACCCTCTCCACTCACTTTATATTTATTTATAAACTATAGACAGCAAAACTGAACAAAATCGAATATTCCAATTCGCTGTTGCTAATTAGGAATATTACATTTTATAAGTCAAAATCGCACTTTTATAAGTCAAAATCTCACTTTTATAAGTCAAAATCACACTTTTCGGCTGCTCAAATCCGGCTGTACGGGATTCGATTGTATCCGTACAGGATACGATCGAGATTTGACGTATCCTGTATGGATACGATCAAATCCGGTGATTTCGGTACGAATCCGTACGTATCGTATCGGATACGACGGATTCGGGATTCGTGGGCCCCACCCAACGAATCTGGTTTCTTAGACCATGGGTGATAAAGCAAAGTGCACTCCCATTGGGAAAGCGGAGTCGGGGTTCATGGGCCCCACCCAATGAATCTGGTTTCTTAGACCATGGGTAATAAAGCAAAGTGCACTCCCATTGGGAAAGATACTGTAGTTTTTCAGACCGAGGCAGGGAACAAAATTCGGGCCACTAATGTACTGCATGTGTCGGGTTTGTGGATGAATCTACTCTTAGTGTCGCAGCTTCAAAACCGAGGATATGACATCTACTTTATTGGTAATAGAGTCTATGTCAAGCAGCCCAGTTGAAAGAAGAAGGCACAAATCAGGGTAAGAAGCAACAAGCTGTACACACTACAGCTTGATTCCCCAATGGCACTGGTTGGCAGCGCAGATGAGATGGATCTGAATGAGCTATGGCACAGGAGAATGGGGCATTTGCATCATGGGGCGTTGATAACTCTACAAAAGACTGTCATAGGTGTTCCAAAATTAAGCACCAAGCGGGATGATGTCTGCAAGGGGTGCGTATAGGGGAAATATGCCAACGCAGCATATCAAAGAAGCAACAATAGGGCCAAGGGTGTGTTAGATCTAATACACTTAGATATCTGCGGGCCGATGTCTACAAGAGCTCTTAGTGGTGCCGAATATTTCGTTACCTTCATTGATGACCATTCTAAGAAAACCTGGATCTACTTCTTGAAGACTAAGGATGAAGTCTTCAGTTGATTTAAAGAGTTCAAAGCTCTGGGGGAGAATCTGACAGGGAAGCGGATCAAGGTATTGCGATCAAATAATGGAGGTGAATACATAGATAAAGAATTCATCGGGTTCTATGCAAGGGAAGGCATCAAAAGAGAATGGACAGCTCCATACAATCCGGAACAGAATGGAGTGGCAAAAAGGAAGAACCGGACTATTGTTGAAGCAACCAGAGCTATGTTGTATGACCAAGACATACCCAAATTCCTACAGGCTGAGGCATGTAATACAGTTGTCTACATTCAGAACAAAATGCCTCATACTGCACTGGGAAAGATCACGCCAGTAAGTGTCTTCATTGGTAGCAAGCCTGAAGTGAGTCACTTTAGGATCTTCGACAGTACAGCTTACTGTCATGTACCTAGTGAGAAGAGGAAGAAGTTGGAGATGACTGCTGAAAGTGGGTATTTAGTAGGATACAGTGAGAATGCAAAGGCTTATCGCATCTATGTTCTCGAGAGCAAGAAAGTAGTGGTGCGAAGAGACATCAAATTTATGGAGGAGAAAGCCTTTAGAAGATCACGAGAACTGCCTTTTGCTACACAGTCAGAGGAAGAGCCTCTGGTCCAGCGCCAGCAAACAACAGCTGAAAATCCAGTTGCCTCTCCAAGACATAGTGATCCAAAGGATCAGTTTCCTGAGGATTTGCAAGAAGGAGAGCCAGTAAATCCACCCACCACCAGTGGAAGAACGAGCAGGGAACTTCGACAGATTCTGAAGGATGCGGAGGATTTTATCAGAAATCCTAGGAATGAGAAGAGACAGCGTAAGCAGCCTGAGAGGTATCAAGCCGTGATTGCTCAAGTCGGAGAACCTTCTAGTTTCAGGGAAGCTGCTCAACACCAGGTATGGGTTGATGCAATGGTGGAAGAGTACAGTTCCATCATGACAAATGATGTCTGGGAATTAGTACCCAGACCACAGGAAAGATTTGTTGTAGGATCCAGGTTGATCTACAAGATTGTAATATTCCCAATTAGCAATAGCTAACTGGAAATATTAATTTAGACCAATTTTGCCTTATTATAGTTGGAGCATGAATAAAGTGAGTGAAATATTAAACAACTCACTTAGGATAAAGTGTTTTCCTAAAGTCCACATCGTATTTGAGGAAGTGGGGCCTAGTGGCCAAGTGGACAGCGGAGGGAGAGGGGGACGCAGACCACGTGGGCAGTGTGGGGCCTACCTCACGCAATTGAGAGGGGCAGTGTGGGCCAAGGGGCACATAGGAGATGGTGGGGCCTAGGGTTGAGAGAGGCCCATCGTGATAAAAGGGAGGAGAGCCTCTTCATTTCATTATTCATGTTTATGCATCTTGAACTTGTCATTTCGACTTGGAGCACGCTGGCTGTTTAGCTTGTCTGTAGTACTATTTAGTACAGCGGGTGTCTCCGTGCGGAGATCCCACCCTCAGCCCCAGGAGACTTCGAGTGCTTGCTCGGGTGAGGTATTCTACCATAATTTTGCAGAAGGATTTGTGGTTGCCTTCATTGTGGAGGGGAGCATCAAGGGATTGCGCAGTCTTGAGAGGGAGGACGCAGTTCATCTTGGGGGAGTTCCGAATTGGTGCCATTTTGGATGATTCAGGCCTGAGGATTGAGCAAGGGGCCAGCCCTTTCCTATTGGTGACATTTGGGAGAGAGGGAGTCCCTATTTTGGAGGTTATCATTCAGCACCAGCGTGGCCCTTGGGAGGATAGCGTAGATCCTCAAGGGAGGCATTTTCGGAGGTCGAGCATTTCAGAAAAGCTTTCTGGGCTTTTCTGGGTATTGTGAGTAGAGGCTGATTCCAGAGTATCAACATTTTCCGAGTAGGGGAGAAACCCCAAATACTCATTTTGGTCTCAACTGTTACAGCAGCACGGCAGTATTTCAGCAGTTGGAGTTAGAGCAGAGAGCAGCCATCTCCTTTGACATTCTGAGAGTATTCCTACACTGGCCTGCGGCAAGTCAAGGTGCCATCATTCTAATCACCTCTTGTACTTCTTTATATTTCTCAGTATAATAAAATGGCTTAGCACTCTATTTTATGTGTATCTGCTTCATGATTTGTTTCCAGTACTATATGTCTTGTTGTGTGCTTTATATTACTGTCTATTTCCCCATTGGGATATTACAGTGGTATCAGAGCAGAGGTCTCGAGGTCGAGACTCGTGGAGCATGGTGGGCTGTAATATCCCTGTTTAGGGCAGCCTTGTTTAGGGTGGGCCCTACCGCGTGTCTGGGGTCTGCGTAATGAGGGATTGTTTAGCTGCCGCCCTCAGATGCTTCGGTGGGCCTTAAAACCCCACCCTTAACACCCTGGGTTGCCGCCCTCACTAACAATTCGGGCTTTTGGTGTAGTGGTTGGCTGTAATATCCCTATTTAGGGCAGCGCTATTTAGGGTGGGCCCTGCCACGTGTCTGGGGTATGCATACTAAGGGGTTGTTTAACTGCCGCCCTCAGATGCTCCGGTGGGCCTTAAGACCCCACCCTTAACACCCTAGGATGCTGCCCTCACTAACAGTTCAGGCTTTTGGTGTAGTGGTTCGGCCTTCGTGGTATCAGAGCTCATAGACCTGGCTCAGCCTGTGGAGCAAGTTGTCTATGACACCGGAACAGAAGCCGTATATTTGCTACAGGGTTAGGAAGTACCGTGACCGAGAGCGTAGGTTGCAAATCACCTACGGAGAGGGTGATTGCGCTCCAGTAGTGGACGCAGAGCAGGAAGCACCGATGGCAGATGATAGAGATGCCGCGAAGGAGTTTGGGGAAATGCTCCTCAAGTCAGTACAGGATCTGTCAAGGCAGATTGAGGTGATAGGATAGAGATTCACTGTTGTAGAGGTTAGGCAGCGTGAAACCCCAAGGGGTTTCCATATTGGTGAGGGATCAGGCACATCCCACCATTTGCAGGAGCACGATGCCACTCAGCACATGGCATCTCATGCACCCACACATTCCACTATGCCCACTTTTTTGGCTGCAGACACAGGGGCAGGAGCAGGAACCTGGCCACATGGGTGATTACTTTGCTAAGTACCACGCATACAGGCAGGAGTTCAGGGATGCCCTCTCATTTCGTGATTTTGTCCAACTCAAGCAGGACAGCAAACCCCGCGACCATCATAGGGGACACCAACATTATCACAACGGAGACACTCAGCGTACGATGAGCAGGTTCCATTTGCCTATGTTTGATGGTTCATCAAACAGTTCGGCGAAGGTTTGGGTGGAGAAGCTGGACATATACTTCCAACTCAACCAGATGGCAGAGACGGAGGCCATCAAGGTGGCAGCGCTGCATCTGGATGGCGAGGCCCAAGATTGCTGGTTCCACAAGATGGTTACACTCGAGCACTCGACAATGACAGCTTATGCCAAGTTCACCTGGAGGTTGATAGAAAGGTTTGATCGGAGGGATCCGGAGGAGCACTTTGTTGAGCTAACGAAGCTCAAGCAGACCGGGAGTCCGAATACATACATCTCAGATTTCCTGAGACTCTCGGTGATGGTACCAAATCTATCCGCGGCACGAATGATCTACATGTTCATTGATGGGCTAGCAGAGCAGCTTCGGGGATTGGTCAGATATACTAGACCAACCACACTCCATGACACAGTTGGCAGGACACGGGACTTGCAGGATGCCTTACCCAGGACCAGGACGCCTTACCCCCAGAGACAGGCCTTCCAGCCTAAGGGGAAGGATGTGAGGATTCTGCCTCCAAAGGGGAATCAGGGTAGAGGACAGTTGGATGATGATGCCAGGAGGGAGTTGAAGAAGAAGAGATTGTGTTTCACCTGTCAGGAGCCGTGGGCACCAAGACACAGATGTGTTGCTGGCAAAGCACATTATATCGAGGTCTTCTCCGAGAGCAGTGGGGGGGAAGATGAGTATGATGACGTGGGGGCAGGGGGTAGCCTTGCAGCGTAGGATCATTTACCACCTCCACCACCAGGAGCAGGAGGTGCAGCCTTTGCACCTACCAGAGGGACCCTTGCAGCATTGCGAGGAGTTCTCGAGTATCTGACGCTGCGCGTCCGAGGTACAGTGCGGGGGCAGCGAGTATCAGTACTGGTGGACAAGGGGGTAACCCACAACTTCATTGATGCACAGATGGTAGAGCGGAGAGGATACAAACAGAGAGCTTCAATGGGTTTTTAGTGTTGGTCCCAGGGGATCAGACTATGCAGTGCGCCAGTTATGTCCCAACGCTGGCAGTGACGATGGGCACCTACACAGTGACTGACCACTTTTTCGTGGTTAACATACCGGATACCAATGTGGTATTAAGTGTACAGTGGCTGATCACTCTAGGGAAGGTCACCACAGATTAGGAGGCCTTGGAGATGGAGTGGGATGACAAGAAGACCGGGAAGCACGAGAAGATACAGGGCATGCACACTTCCCCACCTCAAACAGTTTCAGCTCACCGGATGGAGGCAAACTTCCGGAAGGGAGACAAAGAGTGGGCAGTAGAGCTGCGTGCATCAGAGGCAGAGACTACCGGGCAGACAGTTCATCCAGAGGTACAGACCATCCTTGACAGGTATGCCGCGGTGTTTGGGGAGATACCACCAGGACAGCCACCGGATCGGGGATTTGAGCATACGATTGAGCTAGAGCAGGGCATACAGGTCGTCATTACCACACCCTATAGGCACCCCAAGGCCTATCAGGACGAGAACGAGCGGGCTATCCACGAGTTGTTAGCTCTTGGACACATTCAGCCTAGCACCAGTCCTTTCGCTTCTTCGGTAGTGTTGGTGAAGAAGAAGGATGGCACATTGAGGATGTGCATTGATTACAGGGCCCTGAACAAAAAGACCATGAAGAATAGGTACCCTATTCCATGGATTGACAAGCTGATGGATGAGTTGAGAGGGGCATAGTTCTTCTCAAAGATTGATTTGAGATCCGGGTACCATCAGATTCACATGAGGGAACAGGACATTCCCAAGACCGCTTTCAGGTGCCACTACGGCCATTTTGAGTTCTTGGTGATGCCCTTCGAGCTAACCAATGCACCGGCCACCTTCCAGTCATGTATGAACCACATTTTCCGCAGCCACCTAAGGAAGTGTGTGTTGGTCTTCTTTGATGACATATTGATATATAGCAAGACATGGGAGGAGCATCTCCAGCACATAGAGGCAGTGTTGCGTATTTTGGAGGAGCAGCAGTTTTATGCTAAGCTCTCCAAGTGCGAGTTTGGGTTGACGGAGATGTTATACTTGGGACACATCATAGGGGTGGACGAAGTGAGGGTCCACGAGCAGAAGATCAGGGCCATCAGGGATTGGCCAGAGCCGAGAAACGTGACGGAACTTCGGGGGTTTGTAGGTATCTGCACCTACTACAGGAAGTTCGTCAAGGGTTTCTCTCAGCTTGCTGCACCCCTTACAGATCTAACGAAGAAGGGGGCATTCAGTTGGACAGACACAGCGCAACGAGCCTTTGACAGGCTCAAGGAGGTGATGAGCAGCTGTCTAGTGCTAGCATTACCAGACTTCACGCAGCCATTCGTTCTGGAGTGTGATGCATCAGGAGAGGGGATAGGCGCAGTGTTGATGCAAGGAGGCCACCCTATAGCTTTTGAGAGCCGGAAGCTCCTACCACATGAGCGGTTGTATGCCATATACGACAAGGAGATGTTGGCCATCATGCATGCATTGGCCAAATTCCGGCAGTACCTGGTAGGTAACAGGTTTAGGGTGAGGACTGACCACAACAGCCTCAGGTTTTTCTTAGAGCAGAAACAGCGATAGGAGAGGCAGCAGAAGTGGGTCAGCAAGATCCAAGCCTACGACTTTGACATCGAGTATGTCAAAGGGAAGAACAACGTGGTGGCTAATGCACTTTCACGCAGACCAACCACGTTGTCTGTGATGAGTTTGGACGCAGCTTGGAGGGCTCGACTATTGGTGGAGTACTCCAAGGACAGATTTGCTTGTGAGATTTTGGATGGGCAGGTGACAAATGACAGATATAGGGTGATGGATGAGATCATCTACTACAGGGACAGGATCTTCTTGACTGAGGGCTCTCAGCTCAAGAAGAAGATATTGCAGGCTTCTCACGATTCACCATTGTCTGGCCATCAGGGGTTTACCAAAACCTACAGGGCCATCAGAGAGAGGTTCTCATGGAAGGGCCTCAAGGAGGACGTACTCCAACATGTCAGGGATTGCGACGTTTGTCAGCGCAACAAGGGGGAGATGAACCATCCAACAGGTTTGTTGCAGCCTCTTCCCATTCCAGAGAGGAAATGGGAAAGTATCTCGATGGATTTCATCACAGGGTTGCCCATGGTGCAGAGCAAGGATTGTATATTCGTCGTTGTTGATCGACTGACGAAATATGTGCATTTTTTCGCCATATCCGCACATTATACAGCAGCACAGGTGGCGGAGCTGTTCTTCAAGGACATCTTCAAGTTACATGGTCTTCCCAAGACCATTGTCAGTGACAGGGACAACCGCTTCATGGGTGGGTTTTGGCAAGAGCTTTTTCGGTTGGTCGGGACAGAGTTGACACCCAGCACTAGCTACCACCCACAGACAGATGGGCAGACAGATATAGTTAACAAGTGGCTGGAGGGCTACTTGCGTAACTATGTCAGTGGGCAACATAGAGCATGGCTGAAGTGGCTGCACCTAGGAGAGTACTACTACAACAACACACATCACATGACCATCGGTATGTCTCCGTTTTACGCATTATATGGTTATCATGCTTTATCTTTTGTTGATGTGATGTTTGGTGCCAGCAAGGCTCCGAGAGCCAAGGACTGGATCCAAGAGAGTCAGGACATCCTCCGAGCTCTCAAGGATAACATGGCTACAACACAAAACCAGCAGAAGCTGTATGCCGACAGGGGTCGGTTGGAGAGACATTTTGAGGTAGGGGACTTGGTCTACCTACATTTGCAGCCATACCTACAGTCTACTCTGAAGCAGAAGGGAGCTGAGAAGCTCAAGCCCTGTTTTTATGGGCCTTACAGGGTGATACGCAGAGTTGGGCAGGTTGCTTATGAGTTAGAGCTACCCCAGGGCAGCAAGATTCATAACATCTTTCACGTATCGTGCCTGAAGAAGGCACTAGGACAACAAGTGACAGTGACAGAGAAGCTTCCGCCTATGGATGATGAGGGGCACTTAGTGCTATAGCTGGAGGCCATTATTGATACCCGGGAGAGACAGTTGCGGAGCAGGACAGTTCGGGAATTCTTAGTGAGATGGAAGAATTTGCCGGATGAGGATGCCACTTGGGAGAGTGAGAAGATCTTGCAGCATCCATCACTACAGTTGCTTGAGGTCAAGCAACATTTTGCCTTGGGAGACTGTAATATTCCCAATTAGCGATAGCTAGTTGGAAATATTAATTTTGACCAATTTTGCCTTATTATAGTTGGAGTATGAATAAAGTGAGTGAAATATTAAATAACTCACTTAGGATAAAGTGTTTTCCTAAAGTCGACATCGTATTTGAGGAAGTGGGGCCTAGTGGCCAAGTGGACAGCGCAGGGAGAGGGGGACGCAGACCACGTGGGCAGCGTGGGGCCTACCTCACGCAGTTGAGAGGGGCAGCGTGGGCCAATGGGCACGTAGGAGATGGTGGGGCCTAGGGTTGAGAGAGGCCCATCGTGATAAAAGGGAGGAGAGCCTCTTCATTTCATTATTCATGTTTATGCATCTTGAGCTTGTCATTTCGACTTGGAGCACGCTGGTTGTTAGCTTGTCTGTAGTACTGTTTAGTACACTGGGTGTCTCCGTGCGGAGATCCCACCCTCAGCCCCGAGAGACTTCGAGTGCTTGCTCGGGTGAGGTATTCTACCATCATTTTGCAGGAGGATTTGTTGTTGCCTTCGTTGTGGAGGGGAGCATCTAGGGACTGCGCAGTCTTGAGAGGGAGGACGCAGTTCATCTTGGGGCAGTTTCGGATTGGTGCCATTTTGGAGGATTCGGGCCGGAGGATTGAGCAAGGGGCCAGCCCTTGCCTATTGGAGATATTTGGGAGAGAGGGAGTCCCTATTTTGGAGTTTATCATTCAGCACCAGCGTGGCCCTTGGGAGGATAGCGTAGATCCTCAAGGGAGGCATTTTCGGAGGTCGAGCATTTCAGAAACACTTTCTGGGCTTTTCTGGGTATTGTGAGTAGAGGTCGATTCCAGAGTATCAGCATTTTCCGAGTAGGGGAGCAGCCCCAAATACTCATTTTGGTCCCAACAGTTTCAGCAGCACGGCAGTATTTCAGCAGTTGGAGTTAGAGCAGAGAGCAGCCATCTCCTTTGACATTCTGAGAGTATTCCTACACTTGCCTGGTGCAAGTCGAGGTGCCATCATTCTGATCACCTCTTGTACTTCTTTATATTTCTCAGTATAATAAAATGGCTTAGCACTCTCTATTTTATGTTTATCTGCTTCATGATTTGTTTCCAGTATTATATGTCTTGTTGTGTACTTTATATTACTATCTATTTCCCCATTGGGATATTACAAAGATCAAGCATGTTGCAGATGGCAGCATCGAGAAATTTAAAGCCAAGTTCGTGGCTAAGGGGTATGCTTAGAAGGAAGGAATAGCCTATGAAGAAACCTTTGCCCCAGTAGCCAGATACACATCTATCAGATCCGTGATATCCCCTGCTGCGTAGATGGGATGGGAAGTTCACCAGATGGATGTCAAGACGGCATTCTTGAATGGTGTGATAGAAGAAGAAGTGTATATAGAACAACTGGAGGGCTTTGAGACACATGATGAGAGGACTCATGTGTGCAGATTGAATAAAGCATTGTATGGACTGAAGCAAGCTCCTAGAGCCTAGTATGGTCAAATTGACAGCTATCTACAGAAGATGGGATTCGTCAAGAGTGATGCAGATCCCAATATCTACTATCTAAGAGTAGGGAGTGAGCCATTGATACTGGTATTGTATGTGGATGATCTGTTCTTGACAAGATCATCAAGGCTCATCACAAATTGCAAGAAGAATTTAGCTGAAGAGTTTGACATGAAGGATCTGGGACAGATGCACTATTTTCTGGGGTTGGAAGTTTGGCAACAGGATGGGGAGATCTTCCTTGGTCAAGGAAGATACACTACAGAGATTCTGAAGAGATTCCAGATGGAAGATTGTAGACCCATGACCACTCCAATGATTACCAACTAGAAGAAAATCGACACGTCCGATGATGATGAAGTTGATCCTACGCTGTACAAACAACTCATAGGGTCATTGATGTATTTGGTAAATACAAGGCCAGACATCTGTTATGCTGTTAATACCCTAAGTCAGTTCATGGTGGAACCAAAGAGGGCACATTGAGCAGCAGCGAAGCATGTTCTCAGGTACCTTCGAGGAACAGTCGAGCTTGGATTGAAGTACACCCGTGACAATGATGTCAGGTTGAGTGGTTTTACTAATGCAGATTGGGCTGGAAGTTCAGTTGATCGGAAGAGTACGAGTGGGTAATGTTTCAATCTGGGATCGGTAATGACTTCCTGGTGCAGTAGGAAACAGAAATCCGTGGCACTAAGCTCAGCAGAGGCAGAGTATATGGCAGCTAGCACATCTTCGTGTGAAGCCATATTGCTTAGGAAACTATTAGTAAATCTACTCAAGGAGGAAATGGAAGCGACCAGCATTTTATGTGATAATCAGAGTTGGATAAAGCTCTCTGAAAATCCTGTGTTTCATGATAGGTCGAAAAATATTGACATCCGGTGTCACTTCATCAGGGACTGGGTACAACGTGGAGCTGTTCAGCTACAGTACACTCCAATAGGAGAACAAGTGGCAGACATCCTCACCAAGGCTCTGGGAAAGACAAAGTTTGTCTACTTCAGAGAAAAGATGGGGATGATGAAGAATCCCTTCCAGTAGAGTGAATGAAGGATTCAGTATTCAAAGGGAGCTGTAGTACAAATGCAGCAGGTGACAGTGGCAATGTCAAAGGCAGCAGTACAGGGAACAACAGCGGAGAGGGTGCTTCAAAATCAGAGTAGTATGCAGCAGGCATATTGTTGGAACACTTTCCTCGCTAAGAGGGAGTGTTGATTTTTGTAGCATCCGGAAGTATTCCAAGTCTCAAACTTTGCAGGGAGGCTTGGACAGCAGCATTCCAAAGAACCCAAAAACAGTTTGTGGAAATTCCACTCGGTTTAAGAATTATTAAAATAATTAATTATTTTAATGAAGACCCTAAGTCCAAACTTAGGAAAAGGAAATAATTAAAGGCATTAATAGTTCAGAGTGTGAATCTTCTAGAAAACATGGATCAAGTCAAGACTTAATCTCAGCCATCTAAGTCACATGACACGAGGACACGAGACACGGAGGACACGTAAATACGAGTATTCGACACGAGACACCGTGACCTCGAAAACAGGACACGAAGGACACGTTTTATTTATATTTAAAATATATATATATATATATACACACACACAATTATACTTTCTTGAAATTTTAATTTTGAAATTCAAAATTCCCTCTCATTAGTAAATTACAATTATACAACTTACAAGTTACAACTTACAACTTACAACTTCAAGGCTACAAGCACATAAGAAATACTAAATACTAAATAGTCATTAAAACCATGGTCATTAGTCAATAAGTCAATGACTCGTGACTCATGAGTCATTAAAATGGAACTTCATCAAGGATTCGGATCACTGCTTCTGTTGAAGCTAGGAGAGGTTGCATAAGTATCCAACATAGATGTGAAAGTGTCTCATGAAGCTAATGCAGCAAGGTAAAGAAATGATCCTCTTGCTAGGGACAAGCAATATTGCTAGCAATCATATACCATGTTTTCTATAGAGCACCTCAGCTTAGACTTTAGAGTTGGCATAGCATTTAGACATGTAAAGAGGGCAAAGCCTTGTTCATTTTGATATAATTGATAAACCCAGACATGAATTCTAAATGGGATCCCAGTGAAATAATTTTGACTCAGGGCTGCTATGTGTACTAGTTAGTTTGTTTATTCTTTTGTTCCATTCTCTTGTTTTGGCCATAATCCTGTAAACTGTGTCTGAAAGCATGGTAAGTGTAATTGTGTAAGGATTCTGTGGCATAACAATGACAGAGTAGGTGTTTTCTATGAAAGTTATGTGATTTCATGAACTTTTACCTCTTGACTTCTGACTGACAAGTTTTACGTATCCTCCCTTGAACAACAGTTAGGACTTGTAACAGATCCTCCTCAGCCCACGAAGTAGAAGAACTAGCTATACTTCCCACACAAGTCCATTGTCAACATGATGAAGAGATAATCATTCTCGATTAAATAGGTAGTAAGGATAGTGCTGAAGTCTGAAAGCAAATTTCAATGTCTTAGGATCCATTTTTATTAGAAGTTGTCCCTTTAAAAAACTATTCCAGAGAAAATATAGATAAAATAATTTTATTAACATCCATAAATGAGCAAAACGGTAGGTCAATGGGAACCAGATGTATAATTAATAGTAAAAATTGTAAGAGTGCCTGAGCAACTCCTAAAAGCTAAACGCTAAAAGTAAGGCATAAGCTAAAATAAGTTAACACTTAAACTGCAGAATGAGAGAATTACCAAAATAAAAGGTAGGCTCAGATATACATAGTAATGGTTTTATGGGTGCCCTAAATAGAATTATAGAACCCAAAAGCAGCAGGTAGTGTTTAGCAAAAAACCCAATGATAATGGTGTGTAATGGATTGGGAGTCGGGACTGTGGAATAGAGTCCAAAATAATGCTATAGCCTATCAATGATGTTGACCATTTCTGGCAGTATAGCAAGACACTGTAAATGAGATTAGTCATGTTGCACTGAGGGATCAAGGCATGCCATCAAACTGTACATGGGACGTCCTAAAACGGAGGACACGAATGCTAAAACGGAGGACACGAGTATTCTATTTAAGGACACGAATGCTAAAACGGAGGACACTAGTATTCTATTTAAGGACACGAATGCTAAAACGGAGGACACGTATTCGGTTTCGGAGGACACGAAAAAAAACGTATTGGACACGTTTTAGGTCGTATTTCGTGTCCAACACATAAAATACGGGACACGGGACCCTGGAGGACGTGTCTTGTGACTTAGTCAGCCATTGATTAATCTTTTAATCTAGGCCGTTGGTTCTCCAACAGGAAGATTATAAAAGAAGGCTTGAGGGTCACTTCGAAAACAAGTCGGGCACACACTCAGTACCCGAAGGAGATCCATTCTGCTGTAGATTTCGATTTCAGCAGGAGAGTTGCAAGGCGAGAAGTTACAGACGCAGGAGGAGGTCAGGGGTGATCGAGATCAGGGTCGGAAAGCAGCAGTGGGTCACTGAAGGTAGCTTGAGGCTACAGCGCAGAGACCCCATGTAGTCTCCACGCAGATTCACACAGTCCAGCTCTGGGACTGCGCAGACTGATGCAGGGGCTTGCAGGGGTTGATCTGGGTGTCAAATATTTGTCCGAGAAAGCTAGGCATTCAGTCTCAGGTGGTTCAGAATTTATCTGCTGAATATTTCCCTGTAAAGATATCATTTTCTGAAGAAATAATAAAACCCTCATCTGCTGCACCAATTTTCCCACATTGGGTTTTTCCGAGGACATTTGTCCAAAAATAACTGTGTATATGTGATTGATTCTTGTGCTTATGTTCTCTACTGCTTATTTCTCTACATATATAATTGTGAATGTTGCAGTAGTATTTATTTCAATATTTACCAGAAGATTTTTGAATAATAAATTATCGAAATAATAAGTAGGAGAAATAAATCTATCACTGCAACTGGTTGAGAATTTTTCACATAAAATCCATCAACCTTTGCGTTGTTGTTGCCTTTGCCCTGCGCTTGCTCAAGACTTCAGTGTCCTAGCTCTACCAACGTTGCTCTATCATCCCTCGCACCAACTGGCTCCAGTCATCTTGCTATTGTCATTAAGGGCTCCCGTAGCTCGTATGTGATCCAAGAGTTTGAGCACCTCAAGGATCCTGCCCCAACCACTATAGTTTGAAAGAACTACAGATCAATGTTGCCCCACCTCTTCTCTTGAGGCACATGAGCACTCATGGCCACATCATCATCATCTCCACTATCGTCCTTAGTTGTGGCAGCTTTTGAATCAGACTTGTCTTCACCCTCCTTCTTCTGAGGGCATTGTGTGGCGAAATGTCCTAGTTCACCACACCTGAAGCACCTGACCTTTTTAGAGAGAGTGTTATTTACTTTGAAGCAATATTGAAGGCACTAGTCTTATATGCTTATCTTTGATTTATGTGTCGATGGTTATTGAAGTATATTTCATTTCACATTGCTCATCATATTTGCTCATTATCTCAAGTAATCCAAATTAACCTTGACATCTCCTAGAAACCTCTCCTTACCTTTTAACTTAGCTTTTCATTTAGGGACCACCCCCCTTAGCTTACCTAGGAGAGCTTAAACGGAGAGAGTTGGGAATAGGTGACAGCCCCATCTCTTAGTTTTGCCACCAACCACACCTTGTGGGGTTAAGGGTTTTTCTCACTAACTTAGGTGTGTGTGTGAGGCGACAAACAACACATCCCAAGCATCTTGTCACCCCAAGTGCTACATCTCTCCCTATCAACTAAATCAGATATATCCACCAATCCAAGTATGCTTCAAAATGTTCAACCTTCTTATGGAGAGTTCCTGCACAATCACAACCCCAATTAGTAATAAACTTTCAATATATATATATATATATATATATAGCACAAACCTTTGGGGTTCTTAATCAATCTGATGTTGCTTAGATCTCCATCATATTATCCAATCACATCTTGTTGGAAGCTTTCTTCTTTAACTCCTTCAGCAGCACCAAACTTAACCTCAACATTTCAACACAACCAAGTCTTTGTTTGCAACTTCATGAATAAAGAACATCCATCTATATTGCTTTTTATTAATTCTTTCATCTCACTATTTCTTTAAGGTATTCTCTATAGCTGTCATAATATGCCCTCCCTCTTTAACTTGGGGAGATATACACTTTCTTTATATCCAAGCTTCTTCTTTATATCAGAAACTTCTTTCGTCCAGCCACACAACCTCTTTTATTTGTACCATATCATTTGAATAACTTCAACCTTTCAAAACTTCATTCCTTCAAGAAAATTATCTTTGATGTCATCATTATTCTTATAGCTACCTCTTTCTATCATGCTCATCATCTTTATCAAGTCATGAACACCTTTAACATCTTGAAGATCATGTACCTGCAAAACTTTCAACAAGTACAAATATATAGGAGCATGAAGTTAACTTTATCAAAATAGGGTTGGCATGTCATTGTAATGGAAGCATCAAAACAATCAAGATTTAGACATCTAAAACCTAAACCTAGTTAGGTTTACAATCAACAAGAGTTACATCTTTTCATAATCAAGTCTTCAACAATTTTGCTAGGGTTTTTTCAAAACCCTTAGATTCCATCATCGAGACTTAAAGCATTAGATATCAAGTTAGCAATTCAATCATAGAATTTTTCATTTGGGGTTTCAATATCATGCCCTAGTATTTCATCTCAAACTCTACTATGGTTTTGTCACAAACCCTAGATTTCATTAGTAAAACTAGAACATGGAAATCAACAATCAAGTTAGCATTTTGGCATCTCATATCTAGGGTTCCATTATTATTTCCTTCTATCAATCTCTTACTTATCGTAAAGCCTAGATACAAACATCAAACTCTAAAATTAAATATCCAATAATTTTGACCAGACCTAGATCCATCTTAACTCTGGCGCACCTTAAAAATGATAAGAAACCAATAATTATAGTCCTCTTCAAGGGGGAAACATCCTTTTACAATGAATACATCGTATAAGACAATATTTCATGATCCTAAGACTAGGTAAGGGTAGAATTATAATAAAATGGGACCATGGGGGATTCTAGCCTACATAACAATAGAACAATAGAAATGTAATCATTCAATATATAAGGCTTATTAAGGGGTTTTAGGGTTAACATGGGGCTTATATATGGCTTAACACATTGGACATTGTTTCATACGAAGTGTTTACATTTAATGTAATAGGCATTTATATAAGAATCATGGGCTAAAGACCAATAACGTATCATGGTGCTTGGAAGTTATGCTTGTTGTCTTATTTCAACCTGGTGGTCATCAATTCCTTCTGGTCAAGTGTAACCACCTTGAAGCTTTTCTTTCTTTTTCCAAGAGGGTTACAAATACAAGGCACAAATATAGATAGTGTGTTCATATCCTTCCCTGACACTTTTTGTTCACCCGTTCCTCCATTATCCCCACTTTTGAGTTTTTTGTTGTCAGTTTATCGTATTGGTACCTGTTTGCCCCGTCCCATGAGAAGTAGGGCCTTCGAAATGCTAACAAGTTGATGTTGCTACAAGAAATAACAAAAGAGCAAGTGCCAAATGTTAAGATGCAAAATAAAGGCAAGGGATGAATCATAGTCAAAATTCAAAGTTAGCTTGAGCTATACCCCCTCATATGAGGCCCATCACCCTTGGTCCCGTGCTTATCATTATTATCAAAATAAAACAGGCTTAAAGAACATTCACATGCCTATGAACAACACATTTCCCATACTAAAAAGGGGATTCAAATGAAAATCAATAAAGCTTGCAAAATAAGCTAATGAAAGAAAAGTAAAAAGCTAAGGGGTGGAAAAACAAACGCTGAAAAAGGGCAAATCAAACAAAAAGAACTCCCTGCACAAAGTTGCTCATGGATGATGGTCTTACATAGCCCATATATAAGACTATGACACCAATTATGAAGTCCACCTCTAACTATATCACCTACCAAAAAACTTTGCAGCATTTTGCACAGTGATATTAAGTGGTGGGGCAGCCATTTGGCCCCATCAAACCTTATGACAGTAAAAGATAGGGATCGCAAGCTATATCATGAGAAAACTTGTCAGATTTCACTGTAAAACCAATTATATGCCCAATAAATGCAGCCAGGATTCTCCACCATGTGAGCTATGAAACCGTGTCAACATAAGTTGTATGGCTCGAAGTTTCTTAGAATGCATGGATTTGGAGTAAAAGAAGACAAATACTATCAGTCCATCACCCTCAGTACATATGTTTTGAAATGGTATGTTTTATACACAAAGAGGATAGAAAAAGTAAGGAAACAAGAAGTCAGAGAAAAAATCATTGAGCGTTTCTTCCTCTAGAGTGACAGTACTATTTTTTTTTTTTTTTGGTGACCCAGAGGAACCCAGCAGCCTGCCTGACACGTAACTACCAGTAAACCTCTGTGGGGCCATGATCTGTCCTCTTCCCCGCAGCCTGGGCCGCAATAGGGGGGATTTGAACCTGGGTCTCTTGAGTTTCAACCATTTCAAATATCTCGGATTACCAATTGGGTTGCCCCCCGGGGACTAGAGTGATAGTACTATTACACAGTAGTGTGAAATTTTCAAACTAAAATACTACTGCAATGATAATTTTATTTCACCTACTTATTTATGATAAGTTATTTATAGATTTTCTTCCAGTAAATTCTGAAATAAAAACAACTGCAGTATTCATTTAATCATAAGCAGAAAATAGAACAGAACACATATCACACAATAGAAACAATAATTTGTGTTATCACAAAATTGTACTTGATTGACTGCAGATCAGAGAACTCTATGTAATTGTTTCAAACCAGCTTTTGACTGAAGCTTAGCCTCTTCAGTCTGAGAGGGCTCTCTCAAAAGGGGTTTATGATATTAGATAATGATAGTACTAGATGGTTGACTCTATTTGAAAAAGTAATTTGATTTTTGTGTATGTTGGTTGAAAAGAGTGCAGGCTTGCTACCATTGGGCTTATGGAGTCAACAAATCAATACATTCAGTGGCAAGGTTTCTTGACATGGAAGCTAAGGCAGGTAAGAGACTTTAACAAAGGTAAATCACACATAGAACATAGGGCAACACAGTCATTTCATCAATAAAGGAAGTCAGAGCATAAACATATGAATTCTAAGTAATAAAGATGAAATCTACTGCAAGTGGTAGACACAAAGATATAGATCAGAAAGACATTAAAAACTCCATGAGAATCTTAGGTCTGTCAAGAAGAAGTCCTCTGTATTACTAATATAAGTCAAATTACATAAAGCATCAGTATGGTGCAAAAAATCTCCAACCCCTTACTAATTCGATGATTTGCCTTTAAATAGACATTCTTACAGCAGGGATGATCTGCCTCTTGGCTAGATTCATCGAATTCTTCTTATGACACCTCATATAACAGAAAAACATGTCTTTTAACAAGAAAATGATAGCTACAACCTAAAGATGACTTTTCCTAATAGGACTCAAACTCCTATTTATTACATCAGTCTACCTTATATTTAAAACAGTTACATATCAGTTACAACTAAGCATCACATGTTCAAATAGGCTATGACATAGCTTATCACTACTTGACATATTAAAAACTCTCCTAATCATGTGGAACAAAACCCTATTTTTCAGGAGTACAAGACATTATCTTCAACGAAAGCTTTAGCTGATGCGTTGTCTCCACTGCATTGTCTTCAAGTCATAAATGTTTGGTGGTAAGGTCCCTTGACCTGTTGGATGTGTCCACCTATCCAAAACTGCCAGTGGGATGCTTCAAAATCTTCAAAAACAGTTTGCTACGAAAACAAGACAGTTTCGTAGCGAGCTTTCGTAGCGTCCAAAAGATAGCTTTTAAACCCAAAAACTCTACTCTTTTACTATTCCATGATGTCATCCTAGGCATGACACATCATACTACCATTCTCCCTTCTTGAAAGCTGCAAAATGTGGCTTTGGAATCAAATTGGCTACTACAGAAATTTTCATAGCGTTTTCTTGGCTTTAAGCCTAGGAAATGCTACGAAACTATGAAAAAGTGCAACAATTCCAGATTTCAAGATTTTCTTCAAAAAGTGACCTCCAGCTGTTAAAACTTGACCTTCAGCATACCATGAACCTCTCTGCATGTTATGGACCTCATCAAACTAATGAGGAACACAATCACCATCACCTTAGATATTTAAAACATCTTTGTAGGTTTTTCCTGTTTTTTTTGAAACATAGGTCTTATAACAGAGCTTATATCTCCGAATCCATGATGTATTTTGCAAAACTGGAGGAGGTTTTTTTAGATCAGAATGTTTTTAAGAAAAAAATCTCTTGGTTTCTTAAATACCATCTCCAGCTGTCCAGAATCTGTGTTTGAACAACATGTGTAAAACAAGAAAACTCTGTTTTCTGAAAATAGAGCTCAAAGAAATCCCTGTATCTCCCAACTGATAGCACCTATGAGAAAAGTGAAAGAGGTTATTTTTCTTTGTTTTGTGCTTGACAATAATCTCTCTCAGTATTGCCAAATTCATCTCTGTTCATCCATAATCCTCTCTTTAAACTTACTGCTCATACAGTCCAAAAACACAGCAATTTCCTTGTTAGGTCCAGCAGAAATTCAAACAACTTGAACTGATGCATGCTTCAGCAAAGCTAGGGTCCTCCAGGAATATCTTAAGGTCTATGGACTTCTATCTTATCCACAGAGCCACCTTTGTATGATTTCTTGTGCATGACCATCTCCTTTTATAACGGAGTTGCCCTCTTAAAAAGGTGACACTTGTAAAAACAAAATGGACAACAAGTTGCTTGGTGTGGTGAGGGAGCTCTCAAACAATGACAGTGAGATGCTTCACATGCAAGAATGAATGTTGAATTACAAATAGCAGCTTAGGCTAAGGTTTTATGTTTTAAATGACAACTCATGCTTTAATCATGATACATACATGCCGAAAAAGGGTAATGATGACCTCAAACATGGCTATGTACGTTTGAATTAACCATAAGAGACTTGAATGACATCTACCCTAACACTTCTAATCACTGACTGACACCTAGCACCGAATTTGAAAGACAGACAGAAATACCTCTTTTCGTAGCGTAGTTAGTTCAATTCCTGGCAGTTTCGCTACAAAACTACCTTTTTATAGTGTATTTCGCAACGAAAACAAGAAATCTTGGCTAAAGTGACCTTTTCGAATTTAAAAGCTTGGGAAATGGAATATGTCAGCAAATGATGACTGATGGGACATGATATGAGTTGAATGGGGGTGGGTTTGGACATTAGGATAGGCTAATATGAAAAATTTAAATTTTCCTAATGAACTCTATGACCATACCTTTGACAAATGAACTTCTAAGACTATGTCAAATGATGTTTTAAATTTTATGAGTGATAACAGTGGCTCCACTTGGGATGGTGTGCCCCTTTGGTACACCAAAGAACCTGTAGTTCCAGTGCCATCCATCTTTCGGAAATAAAACTCTGAAATTTGCCAAGCCTTCTTCAAACTCTTATGGCCTTCACCTCGAGCTCAAGTTTGATGATTACTACTGAAAAACCAAATCTATACATACTAAAAAGATGCTCAATCTGCTTTGAGCTTATTCTCACACACTCCTACCTACCCTAACAGCTGCAATCTTCATGTTTAATTCAAGCAACATGAAACCTCCAATAAAGCCAGTCAATGAGCTGATCTGACACTTGACCTCTTGACTGCACTTGAACCAAAAGTAAACAGGATACTGAAATGACCAAGGCAACATAAAATGGATTTGATTTTCACAATGACAATATAACTGGAAATTTGGACTGTAGAACTCTTCCATGTAGTCAGCTATAGGATCATAGAAGACATAGTTTGTTTGATAATCCTCAAGACATTCTGTAGTTTTAGACAGCTCATATATGCTTTCTTTAGAAACATAAGATTTCAGTTGTGTGCTATGAAACTGATTTTCAAGAACAGGGTATTCTTCCTCAATCTCAAAAGAGAAAGGTAGCATCACCCTTTCTTTGTGTTCTGGCATGAAAAACTTTTGAAAAGACTGATCTTGATCATGAAGACTATAGGATTGAATTTGATCTTCTAAAACTTCACTGTCTCTCAATGCTCTTAGCAACTTCATCCAAAAATTTAATCTTATCTTGTAAATTTTTATAGATGTTCTATGCTTGATGCAACTTTACTTTTATTACAGCAATCACCCAAACAGTGAAGTAAAATGCTGATAGAACATACCAGTGGATCTATAGAAGACAAACCAGAAACAGAAGAATGTGATGGTGCATTACGGCGGTCAACAGGATGCTTCAACCAGCAAAGTCTCCTTGATCAGCCAACCCAGAATGTGTCACAACAATCCTCAAATCAGTCACCAAGTCAACACAAGTCAACTCCAGAAAAGTCAACGCAGGGCAGCAACATAAAAGTCAACACAGCTCCAACTTCGGTCAACCTTTTGACCTCGGTTCTTGTGCCAAAGTGTACGGCCTACTAAAATCGAAGTCTCCACAAATTTTGGGCCTCTTTGGACCATGCGTTGACCAAAGTCAACGCTGGTCAAACTTCCTAGGAAACCCTAGCTGCAGCAATCTGCGTCCTTCTTCTTGGCTGTACAAACTCGTCCTTTTTCCCACGTGTGAGCTGAATTCGTCCTCCAAGGAGCTCGTACTAAATCAGAGAAGAGAAGAAGATGTGTGATGAGTGAGTGTAAAATGCTCTCCAACTTTGACTGTATTTATATACATCATTGAGGTGTGTGACACATCTGTTGGGGGTGTAAAACCTTAAGGCCGACCTGCACATATAATTTATTATAAATAATAAATTCAAAATAAATGTTCTGCTCATCGGATTAAGATAAATTTTATATGGATCTTACACCTCTCCGAAAGAGGAATCCAATAAAAATATCGGAATCTTCATCTGAGCATCACAACATGGAGTTTGGACCTAGTTGTCCAATTTTAACACTCCCTCTCAACTAGCGAGAACTCCATCCATCAGTGCAGCCAAACATCGTGCATCATTCCGCCGTAACTTGCTTTGCTGGCCTCTTTATTTCAGAACAGAAGTGGGTCAGTCACAAAGACATCATCCCCCGGCTGACAAATTCAGCCCAGAGGTCCAAAACCTCTATCAAACTCAAAGAGTCTCCAACCAACCCGAAGTTGGTTCATCTGACCCGAAGTCAGGCGGAGGTCCGAAACCTCACTATACTTGATCCCAGATCAAGTGGTTGGACCGTGCCATCCTAGATAGAGAGTACGGCAATCTCTGATGCGTCCATCAGTGTTTGCTACTAGTCTCTAGCTTTTCCCACCTCATTGGCCAAATGAGAGGTACTTCCCATGAGCCCTGAACTCAATGGGTAGGATGCATATGGGGCATAGAAAAATGAGAGGTGAACCAACTCAATAATCACAACGGTGGGGCAGAAGCACCATAAGGTTCGGCAAGCCTAGCCCCGTGAGTGCTTATAGCTCCGAGAAGCTATCCCCAAAGCCCCCCAGAGCTCCCAGAGCTCATCGTCCAACGAGACCCACATCATAGGGTCGTTCCACGATACCAAGATTCTCACGGAAGGTTAGGAACTTGACCTTCCCCAGGGGCTTAGTGAGAATATCCGCGACCTGCTCATCAGTTCCTATATGATCGAGCCTTACGGCGCCTCGCTGTACCATATCCCGGATAAAGTGGTACCCGATATCAATATGCTTGGATCGGTCGTGGAACACAGGATTCTCAGTCATACGAATCCCACTCTGATTATCACAGAGTATCACAGTGGTATCTAGCACATGTCCAAACAGCTCACTAAAGAGCTTCCGCAACCAAACTGCTTCACAACAGGCCATACTAGCAGCAATGTATTCGGCCTCCGCGGTGCTCAAAGCTACCGACTTCTGCTTCCTGCTCATCCATGAGATCGAAGCAGAACCAAGATTGAAGCAGCATCCCGATGTGCTCTTACGATCCACCACACTGCCAGCCCAATCGGCATCAGTATATCCACGGAGTGTCACACTCCCGGCAGTGTATCTCAGCCCATGGTTTATCGTGCCCTGAAGATATATCAGAAGATTCTTGGCACCAACCCAGTGAAACTGATGAGGCTCAACCATCTGTTGACTCAAAGTGTTCACTGCAAAACATATATCTGGACGAGTGTTCACTAAGAACATCAAAGCTCCTACGAGTTGACGATACTCAGTAGGATTGGCCAATACGGGCCCAGCAGCGCTGCCACTCAACTTCTTGAAGTTGAGTTCCATTGGTGTTGACACGGTCTTGCAGTCCACCATACCAAATCTTTCCAGAAGTTTCACAATGTATTTTCCTTGAGAAAGGAAAATCTCTCCAGGTCTCTGACAGACCTCCAGGCCTAGGAAGTAGTGCATCAGTCCTAGGTCCTTCATCTCGAACTCAGCAGCGAGCTCCCTCTTACATTGATGAATGAGAGGGTCAGCACCTGTCAGGAAGAGGTCATCCACATACAGCACTAGAATGAGAGGCTTCCCCTGCATAACCTTGAAGTAAAGGTTCGGATCAGCATTACTTCGAGTGAAGCCCAGCTTCATCAAGTAACTATCCATCCTCTCGTACCAAGCTCTGGGTGCTTGCTTTAACCCATAGAGGGCTTTCTTCAATCTGCAGACATGAGTGTCTCGATCTTGAACTTCAAATCCCAGAGGTTGTTCTACATACACCTCTTCTTTTATTGTACCATGCAGAAAGGCGGTCTTGACATCCATCTGATGAAGACTCCAACCTTGCGTAGCAGCAAGGGCTATGATTGATCGAATGGTGGTATATCGTGCCACAGGTGCAAATATGTCATCATAGTCTATTCCTTCCTTTTGAGAGAAGCCACGGGCAACAAATCTTGCCTTGAACTTTTCAGCACTCCCATCAGATCCATGTTTGATCCTGTAGAGCCATTTTGCGTGACAACTGATTTGTCCTTCGGTCTCGGGACCACATCCCAGACATCATTCTTCATTATGGACTCATATTCTTCGTGCATAGCATCCTTCCAAACTTGATGCTTTACGGCTTCCTCAAAAGATCCAGGTTCAGATTGTACAATAGTACTCATGGCAGCTAGATACCCTTGGTATCTACACAACTTCTTGCTTTCTCGGAATGTCCCCCTTGGGGCAGCATGACCCTCAGCATCTTCGAGGGTGTCCCTGAGCCATGATGGTCTCTTTCCCAGTGAAGGAGATGGATCAATAGGGTCCATTGGTCCTTCAATATCAGGCATTGTCTCATCCTACGGTTCTTCTTGATTTCCATGCCTTTCTTCATGATTTTCTTCAGATCTTGGAAGATCTACTACTTTCTTCAGGGAAGCATCTTCGTCAAAAGTGACATCATGGCATATCTCTACTTCCCTTTGACCAGGTACACATAGACTCTATAGGCCCTTAGAAGTTTCACCGTAGCCCACAAACATTCCTTCTTCCCGAAGCATCCAAACTTACTTCTCTTTTCTTGGCATATTTAAAAATAAATGAAGACATCCAAAATCTGCAATGTGGAAAGTGAAATCAAGCCACTTGAAAACCTCTTCGGGAGTTTTGGAGTCCAGAGCGGAATGAGGGCATCGGTTTTGAATGTATACAGCAGTATTTGCAGCTTCTCCCCACAGAAACTTCGGTAGACCCTAGTCACATAGCATGGCACGGGCAGCTTCCACAATAGTCTTGTTCTTGCGTTCAGCAACACCATTCTGCTCAGGAGTATAGGCAGTAGTAGTCTCCCTCTTAATGCCAGCTTCTCTGCAAAAGTCCTTGAACTCATTTGACTCATATTCAATGCCATTGTCGGTCCTCAAAATCTTGATCTTCTTCCCTGTCATATTTTCCACCAAGGCTTTGAAGGTACGGAACCACATGAAAGCCTCATCCTTCTTCTTCAAGAAGTATATCTAGGTTTTGCGAGAGAAGTCATCAGTGAATGTCATATAGTAAGAACATCCTCCCAGGGATGTCACGGGTAGCATACCAGATAGATCAGAATGGACCAGTTGCAAAACATCAGATGTCTTTGTGACACTTGAGGGGAAAGGTCCCCTTGTATGCTTTCCTTCGACACAACCCTTACATACACCTTCATGATTATTTCCAAAGTCGGGCATCCCTGTCACCACCTTCCTTGATTCGGGAAGGGCCTTGTAATGAAGGTGTCCAAACCTTCAGTGCCATAGTTCAGTTTGTCGCATAGTATCACATGTCATAGCTCCTAGTGGACTTCCTTCAACCTGGTAGAGTGTTCCAACTCTAAAACCAATCACGATAGCTTCCTTGAGATTCTTCTTCCACGTGCGCACCTTTCCATCAATAAATGACACATTGAAGCCTTTGTCTTCAATTGCCGATATAGACACAAGGTTCTTCAATTTTGGTACATAGAGTACATCTTGCAAATGTAGGACTTGTCCTTGAGACAAGTGGAGGGTCACAGTCCCTATCCCTCTCACGGGATATGTGGCATTATCTCCAAGGATAATTTCCAGATTGGTATCCTTCTCAACCATGTCAGAGAGTGCTTCCTTGAACCCAGTGATGTGTCTTGAGGCACCACTATCTATCAACTAGACATCCAAGGTGTCGGACGGGGATGCAGCAGAGAGAGCAGATACAAGAATGTATTCATCTCTTTTATCAACAGCATTAGACTCCTCATACCTGGAGTTTCTAGACCTTTTGAAAGGTTGATTGTTTCCGCCAGAGGGAGCCTTCCTCCTTCATTTGGACCTGTCGTTTCTTTGATTTCCATTCCTCCGGTTGTTGTTGTTGTCATCACTATCAGGAGAATCCTTCTTGAAAGGACATTCTCTAGCATAGTGACCAGGCCTATGACAAGTGAAACACTTGCCCTTCTTTCCTTGGGCCCTAGCTCTTCCTTTGTTCTTAAGACCACCAGAGTTCTTCTTTCTAGAATGAGCAGCATAGGAAGCATTTCTGTCATTTTCGAATTCCTTCATTCTTGTCTCTTCTTGCATACATCTTGACAGTAGCTCGTCAAAGTTAGGAATTGTACTATTATTAAGAATGGTAGTAGTGAAAACTTGCCATTCATATGGGAGCCCTCCAAGTGCGGTGAGTACCATCTCACGATCGGCTATTGTCTCCCCAATAGCCAGCAGATTGTTCCTAATCTCGGTCAATTTTAGAAAGTATGCTTGCACAGACTCATCCCGGCCATTCTTCAGAGTCTTCAATTGATTCTTGAAGAATAGCACTTGGTTCACTTTGAACATTAGGATCAATTTATCATACATCTCTTTGGATGTGCCCAACTCAGAGATGTAGGCTACCAGACTTTTATGAATGGATTCCCTGATCATCAGCTTTGCTTTGATCTCCCCTTTCTTATACTTGGTTTTAGCAGCAGCAGAAGCAGTGGATGGAGGTTCTTGTATCTTACCCAGTACATGGTCCATGAGATCATGGTCTTCCAATTTGAGATCTAATATCATCTTCCAAGCATGGAAGTCATCACTTCCAGTCAGCTTGTCATTCTCCTTGAATTCATAACTTGTGGAACCCATTTTCTTAGATGGTGATTGCTAAAGTTAGGGCTTGTCTTCACCTCAGCTCCGATACCATGTAAACTTTTATAGATGTTCTATGTTTGATGCAACTTTACTTTTATTACAGCAATCACCCAAACAGTTAAGTAAAATGTTGATAGAACATACCAGTGGATCTGTAGAAGACAAACCAGAAACAGAAGAATGTGATGGTGCGTTACGGCGGTCAACAGGATGCTTCAACCAGCAAAGTCTCCTTGATCAGCCAACCCAGAATGTGTCACAACAATCCTCAAATCAGTCACCAAGTCAACACAAGTCAACTCCAGAAAAGTCAACATTGTCCAGAAAAGTCAACGCAGGGCAGCAACATAAAAGTCAACGTAGCTCCAACTTCGGTCAACCTTTTGACCTCGGTTCTTGTGCCAATGTGTACGGCCTCCTAAATTGAAGTCTCCAATAAATTTCAACCTCTTTGGACCATGAGTTGACCAAAGTCAATGCTGGTCAAACTTCCTTGGAAACCCTAGCTGCAGCAATCTGCGTCCTTCTTCTTGGCTGTACAAACTCGTCCTTTTTCCCACGTGTGAGCTGAATTCGTCCTCCAAGGAGCTCGTACTAAATCAGAGAAGAGAAGAAGATGTGTGATGAGTGAGTGTGAAATGCTCTCCAACTTTGACTGTATTTATATCCATCATTGAGGTGTGTGACACATCTGTTGGGGGTGTAAAACCTTAAGGCCGACCTGCACATATAATTTATTATAAATAATAAATTCAAAACAAATGTTCTGCTCATCGAATTAAGATAAATTTTATATGGATCTTACACCTCTCCGAAAGAGGAATCCAATAAAAATATCGAAATCTTCATCTGAGCATCACAACATGGAGTTTGGACCTAGTTGTCCAATTTTAACACTCCAACCTATAGGAGGCTCCTACCTCAGTCCGCTACAACTGACATCTACCAAGCTACAACTTGATATGGAAGCACCAACTGCCATCTATTTTTTGCAGGCTACAACCTACAAGAGGCTCCTACCTCAGCCAGCTACAACTGACTTCTATCAAGCTACAACTCGATAGGGAAGCTCCAACTTCCTCACTTTTCACAAGAAAACACTTGCTGATTTACCTGGATATCGGCTTTGTTCTGTTCCTTCTTTTCTGTTGTCCATCAGTCCTCATATCTGTCCTGTATCATCTCTGCATCTTCTTAGATTCTCTATCAGCTCCTCATTCTCTGTCTCACTAGATCATTTCTGCATTTTCTAACCTCTCTATGCATATCAATTTGATATCATTTATAGAGTTCACCTCATGACTGTTTGCATTCCACAGGGAATTCGAAGTGAACAGTCATGACTCTTTGACTTCTGCCTTCTCATTTCTTTGTCCAGTAATTTATACAAATTTCAGTTTTACAGTGGAGTTTTGTTTGCCTACCAGAGACTTGCCAATGCATCACAAACAATATAAAATCGATTAAAACATTTACATTCACATTTTCAATTACATACATCAATTTCACTCAGCCCTTTTTTCGGCCCTTGGCTTGCTGGTTTTGTCTTTTCTGCTGTAGTCATGTAACTGTTCTGCATACCTCTGTTGTTCACTACAATTGTGTAACTGCTGCAAACATCACTGCTTTACAAGCATGTACCCCTGCTTTTCTTCAAATCTGGTAGTTTAAATTAATGTTTTAGCTTTTCCATCAAGGATCAAGATCTCTGTTATAGCTCAACAATGCAGTTTCATTTAATTGGAAATGCTCAAATTGGCAAACTCAGTTTTGGAAGCCCACCTTTAATGCTCTGTGAAAAAGTAATCAACACAATTTCAACCCAGCAACTCTAATGCGGAAGTAGCTCTTCATTTTATGCGCTCTAGTCAAATATCCATTTTATGAGTTTGAAATTAATATTTCAAACTTTGGTTACAAACCCTTTCATACACCTTTGAATTGGATGCGCAATATTTTAAATCTCTGATTTAAACTTTATAAATAAAACCCCTTTCAATTAATGTTCAAGATCATATGATGAAACCCACAACATAGTTCAATTGCTTCTTACCTTCAATATAGGGTTATGAGACCATATATATCGGGACCCTCATATTCCAAAGTCTTCACCCTTAATTTATTTCAAAATGAAATGAACCTTTTTAACAGGCTTACCACATGCCCTTTGAATTAATTACCTCTCGGCGTTGTATTCATTTCTCAATACTCCACCATATCCTTTGTAAACAAATAAATATAAATCACGTCTGCCGCTACATAACAATTATCAAATCAATGGCCTTCCTCACTAGGCACCATGGGATTATATACAAAGGCTTGGGTTATATTAAACCCCGAATGAGATGGCCCACAGAGTTAATAACCTCCATACAACCATTCGGAATCAATTCGGGCCCACCTATTGAATAACTAATAACCACTGATTAATATAAATAATGTCAGTCATACCTTCATTAACCATCGCGCCATCCAATGGCCGTAATGTTGTCGCGCTACCATACAATAATCCAATGGTAGTCGCGCGCTCAACTTGCACGGAGTCTATCTCTCCAAATCCACGCGATGAACTAGGGCCCAGTGGTTACCTCCTGCTCACATCCAACGGTTGACTCCTCGTCGCACCAACATCAATGATCCAACGGACATAAACGCATATCGCGTTTTTTCTCCATCTGAGCTTTAACGCTCAGAAAAAATGCGAAACTCGCGGTTTTCAAAAATCGCCTTCTGCCACATGTCACACAAAGACACATATCGCGTTCGAAAAGGCAAATCAGCTTACCATTTCTTTTACGACACGATACCACCGGTTTGATTTATCAAAACTGCCCCTATGGTTTAACGCCTCACAGTTCCATTTGTTTCATTTCTTCATAGTGTCGCTTCCTTCAAAATGTTGCAAAAGGCTTGAAGACCATAGGCTTTCACGCTGCATTCGAACATATTAAAAGTCGAAGATTAACATGTTGCGTTCCTCATAAAAAGATTGAAACCTCATCGATTTCTCTGTGTGGTGACCCTAACACCAGAGTTTGTATCAATTCTTGTAAATCGAACCCAACCCATTCAATTCAACCAACAATGTTTGAATACATGATCAACATGCCGACGACCTGATGCAGACATCGCTTATATTGCCCATTCACAAGAATAAGATGCATTGATGTTATGGAATTCTTCACGCAGACAATTCATCACCAAGAACATATACTCGAATGTTTCTCTATTGCTATAACTCCATAAAAATGAATCGATTCTATTTAATTCAATACAAGAACAAGGTTCGGTCCTTATAGACTTTCAAGCAGATCTTACTATACTGAAAATTTCACAATCAAATGCGTGCTATCTCCTGAGCGGAGTCAGTCCCGTTCGGATTTCAATTTAATAATTCAATAGATCACTCATTAACATCGATCCACTGTGATTTATACTACTTTGCCAATAAGTACAAGACACTCAAAACTCAATAAGATGAATGTGCATTCTCAAATCCCACTATTCAATCAGATATTCCTTAGGTGCATATACCGAAGCTCTATGAACCCTTATCACAGAGTTATTCACACATTACTCATACAAACTCTTATTAAGAGTCAAGGCCCATTCACACCCAGAAATTACTAATTCAGCCAATAACGCAGAGTATCACAACTTGTCCACAGAACTCAATTAAAACCCCAACTTATAGTGTCTATTTCAGAGCTTATCATGTACTGATTGGAACCAAGTATGTTCACACAGAATTAAATCAACCAATACACCTATAATTTAGAATACAACATCGACAGGAAGGTTGATTTCTTCAATGACATACAAGACTCCTCTACACAGAGGTTAAATCAACAATTTCCATATAATGCTGAAACAATCCCTCTTATATACACCACTGAATTTACTTACAAAACCTCCTTGGTTTGGCCAGATCTTCAAATCAAGTGGCCTCTTCAACATCACTACTCTGTCTCTGAACAGCTCTCTCTACTACTTTGCTTCTCTCTTTGTTGCCTCTGCTACCTTTCTGCTTCTTTGCTGCCTCTGCTACTTCTACTACCTTTCTGCTTCTTTACTGCCTCTGCCTCTCTGCTACTTTGCTTCTCTCTTTGCCATCAATGACAACATTTCCAACAA